>CM047881.1:11153572-11530230 GCA_026212405.1 Petrea volubilis | reverse complement strand
TTTTCGTTATTCTTGTATAAGATTGTCTCCTAGCCGCATTAAATTGTGGTGTATTATGTGAATAATATGTACAAAAAACAAACCTTCATCATATTCTTTTATGGTATCGAACCAATATGCTACAATAATTCCGATTTTTTGGCCATGTCTTCTCAATCAGCCAGTGTAGTTACCTCTCCCATTCTTATAGAGAATCTCACCATGTAAGCGACCATTGCCCCAACAATAACCATTACCAATTCTACTTCTCTTCATTGTTGGTGTTGCCGGCACTCATTTAAAATCATTCATATCCCTCAACTCCTCACCTCTTCATCCACTAACCCCATCCCCTCCATGTCTTAATCTATTCCCAACACCCACCCCACTTTTGTTTATCCATTCCATTCACAAAACATAGTAATACTAGAAAATGACCAGAAAATGCTCAGGCTCTTTAAACTTTCTTCTACTAATTACCAAATATAGTACTCCCAAAGGCTTTCTATCTTGATCGAATACAACTTCATTTCATACATGTGGCTCGACCTACCGAAACCCCCAACTACACCCATTGTATTGGGTTCGCCAAGATCAATTACTCCGAGGTTCACTCATTTCCGCGCTAAGTGTGGGGGTTGCACCCTATGTGCTCTCTGATGCAACCTCTTACGTGATGTGGACTACCCTCCACAATCTCTATGCTCACCCACCATGTACTTTCCTTTGACTCTCAAAGAGTCTCTTGCACGAGTTATGAAAGGTACTAAATCCAGTCTTTTTCGATAAACACAACTCAAGAGCTTGTTCTTGGAACTAAATCCATGTCAGCTTTCTTCAACATGTGAACCAATTGTCACAACTCGGAATGTCCTGATGCAAATCTCACCATGGATGATGTTGCCATCCGTGTTCCTAATGGTCTCCCCTTGAATATAAAAGATCTCTGGTACCATTTGCTAGAGGGACAGCTCTCTCATTTGACGAACTCCATGAAAAGCTTGTGAACATGAGAGTATTGGTACTCAAGAAATTGCTCCGCTTTCTACTCCTATCACAACAAAACACTACTCGTCATGGTAGACCTACCAATTACACCAACCGTTGATCACCCTCCCAAGGCCAACCTTTTAAATCATCGACAAAGGCAATCACGTATCACAAAGAACCATAACGATGGCTTTGTTGTTATTTGCCAATATTTGGACAAACTAGGACATAGAGAAAAATAATGTTGGAAGTTATGTCCTTGGTCTAAGCAACTCTCATTGGTGGATCGGGGTCCCTAATGTTGGCAATACAAGGGATCCACCTAGAGAAAATTTGCTCAAAGTGCTATAAATGCTGCTCCCAACCGGCTGGTTAACTCGTTAGCTTCTTACCATGTGACTATAGTTCTTAACAATCTGTCACTACACTCTGATTATTATGCGAGTGAAGATGTGATGTTGGGTGATTGTAAAAATTGGTTGTGACGTATTTCTGGTTCTACACCTTTACCCTCTTGTTCTAAACCTTTACATCTGAATAATGTTCTTTGTGTTGCTAGAATGAAAAAAGAAACCTTTTTTTGTCTATCAAGTATTTCTCACCTCCCTCGTTTGTTGGAAGGATGACTGCACGATGGAGCCTTTGGTGATGCGAATGCCTAAGATGGTGTTGTGAGTGGCCATTACCGCATCCTGCGTCATATGCTCTTATTGTGAACTCTGCAGAACTTTCTATTATTCCTCAGTGGCACTATTGTCTTGGCCACCCCTCTCCTCCTAATTGTAGGTCAATTTTATGGCTGCTTGATATACGATTGCATGGAATCCTTAAAAGTTCTTCCTATAGATGCAATAAGATGCATAAGTCTCCTTTTCAGGTTTCTTCAATAAATCAACGAGGCCTTCAGAATATTTATGTATTCTGATATGTGAGGACCTTCAACTATAGATTTTATTGATGGCTTTAAATATTATTTGATTTTTGCAGACCATTATACTAAGTGTGTACGGTTTTATCCAATGAAAAAAATAGCTGAAGGTTCCTATATCTTTTCCTCAATTCAATCCATTGTTGAAAAAATTCTTAAGTCATCTCAATTATTTCCTTTTATCCTGACAATGTGGGGGAGTTTATACATTTGAAAGATTTCTTTGCTTCTAATGGAATCTATCTTTTTTGGACCCCTCCTCGCACTCCTGAACACAATGACCAGTAGATGACATCAGCATATTGTAAGAAACCAGTATAACTCTTCTCTATAATAGCCAACATTCCATTCTCCTTTTGGTCATATGCAGTTCAAACTACTGCATACTTGATTAATAGAATGCCGCCTCCTTGACTGGACAACGATTCTCCACACTTCATATTTTTGGATCCATTCCAAATTATAAAAAGGTTACTATTTTTGTATCCTTAGTTAAGGGCCATAGTAACGCCTCTGGTACTTCCTAGTATTTTAAAATCAATTTTATATGATTTCATGTTTCATGTGATCATTATATTATGTGAAATCTTTCTTGTAAAAAGCACTTTGTGATACATGCATAATGTTTGCATACGTACAACAATTGAAATTATTTTCTTTCCTATTCATTTATTGATCATAAAATACAAAATTTTCAAATATATATACATATATATATGCAAATTTCGAATTATATATATATATATAATAGGATTGGATACTTTTATATAAAAACCAAGTCATCCAAATGTCATCCTTATCCAAAATCTTATCCCTATCCAAAATATCATCCTTATCCAATGTCATCCTCATCCAAATGTCATCCCTATCCAAAATCTTATCCCTATCCAAAATGTCATCCTTATCCAAATGTCATCCTTATCCAAAATCTTATCCCTATTCAAAATGTTATCTTTATCCAAATGTTATCCTTATTCAAAATGTCATTTTCAATATTAATAATTAAATAATGTTTGTCTTGCCCTAAACTCTATATAAAGGGTTCAATGTCTTCATTTTCCACACACTCAACATAAAATTCCCGCCTATAAGATCCACACCCACAAAATCTTGCATTTCATGTATATATCACACAATACCATTAGTATAACCTTTCTATATACATATATAGAATTACCCCTCTTCTAAACCTATATATATACATATTAACCTTTCTATATATCCTATATAACACTCCACACTTTATATTTATAAAGAAGAAGGTACCCCCTTTGAAAGGTAGAGTATTGATTAACTTCATGAGTAGAGTAGGAATTTAAGTATCTTGTAAGTTTAGATATTTTATGCTTTCATTTTCATTATAGTATTATGTAAAATTATGTGTCCTACGTGCACCTATTCAAACACACCACGCACCTTATGGGGTTGAATGATATTTCTACTCAACCGTCGCGTTGACTCCTCTTTCCAATACTTTTTAGATAGAAATGAAATAGCGGATCAGAGTGGTGCAGCGGAAGTGTTTCGAAGCCATTTACCGCAATAAAGTACTTTTGTATTTCTTTTGAAAATTATAACTTTTGTATTTTGTACAAATTTTATGTAAAAATAATTATTTATACAACTATGAAAATATTACCGTTGCGCGTTTCAGTCCAACATATTTAATAAAATAAAAGGGTATTTTTCCGGGTCATGACAGGCCATATACTCAAAATAAATTAGAAACCTCATTCTAATCCATGCATGTTCCTTAGTATTACTTAATCATAATGCTAAAAAATACTATGATCCAGTGCACTGAAAATTTTTAATCTCTCAACATGTGGATTTTGTTGAGCATGAATTCCTTTCCAATCGTTGTTGACAATTGGAATCCCCATTTCATTATTTCTTCACTTACATCCAATCAGCCATCTTACCCTCCTAATTAACAAGCACCATCTCCAGTTCACCGATGGTCAGTCACGATAGCAACTCCTTGGCTACCAATACTGTCAGTGGCTTCCAACGACAGTGATCTTCATCAAATGAATCCTTGAGATACAGTACATAGTTTAGGTATACATTTCTTTAAGCCTTCCTACACCCTCCATATCTACTAACACCCATCCCATGATTACTCGGGCAAAGAATAATATTTATGAACCAAAAAAAATGTTATGCCTAAACACCTCCTTCTCCAGTACCTCTTTTCCAATATCACAGTTGAGGCCTAAATTTGTGTCTCAAGCATTAGATGATCCCGACTCGAAATCGACTGTGACTAATGAAATTCAAGGCTTATAGAAACAAGGCACATGGGAGCTAGTTCCTTCTACTACAAAACAAAAATTAGTTAGCTCCAAATGGATCTTTCAGGTGAAGCTCAATTTAGATGGATCCCTAAACAAATATAAAGTCTATCTTGTTGCTCAAGGATTTACACAACGTTCGAGCATTGACTATCTTAAGACCTTCTCTCCTGTTGCCAAGCACACTACAGTTAGAGTTATCTTAAGTATTGTTGTCACACAAGATTAGCCCTTCCGTCAGTTGGATGTCAATAATCCTTTCTTGCATGGGCATTTGACAAAAGATATGTATATGGCTCAACCTAGAGATTTGTGTATCCTACAAGTCTATACATGTTTGCAAACTCAGAAAGGCAATTTATGGTCTCAAATAAACACCTCGAGCCTGGTATTCTGAACTAAGGTATTATCTTGTGATACCCGAACCCTTTTATGAGCCTTATTATTATTAGTATTACTATTACTATTACTATTATTGTTATTATATTATTATTATTATTATATTATTATTATTAGTATTATTATTATTAGGACTTATACTTTTATTAATATTGCCATTATTTCTTTTAACATTGATTATTGTATTATGTTTATTATTAGTCATACCGATTATTATTTCATTATTATTATTATTATTATTATTATTATTATTATTATTGCTATTGTTAATATTATTAGTAGCCGAATCTAATTGGGTTTAGGATTATTGGGTAAATTCGATTGGGTTTAGGACTAGTGGGCTAATCCTAATAGGCTTAGGACAATTGGGCTAACCCTATTATACTTAGGACTACTGAGTTAATCTCATTAGGTTCAGGAATTTGAATTATATATATTTACACACAATAAGAGATGATATCTTGTAGACGAAAGGGAGAACGGCTAAACTCAAGACATAATAACCGCAAATCACGGCGTTCCTCATCATTATAGGAGTCACGGCCGAGACATTAAAATAGGTATTGTAAAACCTTGGTTCATCTTCTTCATCGTTCTAGTATCCAATAGGATTGTGTGTATGTGTGTGTGTCTATATATATATATATATATATATATATAAAGAGGGGAAACAAGAACACTATGATTTTGCCATGGTTACACACAACACCTTGCATTAAATTGTCTATGGGATGGTATGATCACAAGAGTTCTATATACACTCCATTATAAAATTCTTTTCATGTTTCTATTGCCTAGATGTAGGATACAATTATAAAACGGATTAGTACACAATTGTATCACAATTTTAATAACTGAGCGTGGGCATTAAATGTTTAGCATGAGTTCAATTATTATAAGGATACCGTATTATATATATAAATATTTATATATATATATATATTATATGCCCTTAGTACTTAGCTTAGACATTAAGTGATTTTCTGTATATGTAAACAAACCTTACATATATACACACACATATATATATATCCACGGGCACCCTTTCGTAAGATGCATGCATGGTGAGATTTTTAATATTGCGGGCAGTAGGAATATTACAAATTTGATAAGTGATTTTGGTCTTTTGGGGTATTAGCAAACTTTTACGAATTTCATTAATTATTTTGAGATCATAGATCATATATATTGACTCGCAACCCTTCTTTACATTATTAGATCCGAATAATCGTGATTAGGACTTGGTTTGTTAAGCCTCGACAATCATAGAGATTTGAATAGATTACGGTAAGTGGTTTCTTCTCTCTATTTATTTTACGAAAATATGTTTTCCTTAAATTTATGCCTTCGTTGAAAAGGTTATTTTCGTATATAAAAAGTGGATTTGAGCATGTTATTTTATGAAGTTTCTATATGAAAAGCTAAAATTATTTTGTGACGTGTTATATGTGTATATATGAACATACTCTGAGCACTTTGAATAATATTGGTAGGAATGAGTTCTGAAATTTCTGACCGAGCTACGGGGTACAGTAGCATTTTTCAAACCCACTTAACGGGGCTATAGTTAAGGCCCTCCTATGGGTAATAATAGTAGTTTTCGAACCCACTTAACGAGGATATAGTTAAGGCCCTCCTATGGGTAATAATGGTAGTTTCCGAACTTACTTAACGGGGTTATAGTCAAGGCCCACCTACGGGTAATAATAGTAGTGTCTAAATCCACTTAACAAGATTGTAGTTAAGGCCCTCCTACGGGTAATAATAGTAGTGTCTGAACCCAAGTTATAGTTAGGGCTTGATCAAGTGGGCCAATAGAAATTCCAAGTATTCACAAGTATGGATATGTAAATGAATGTGCTTGATTTTGTTCTATTATCTATTCTGCTACTTGAAAGTGTAAAATCTTGACTTTGAAACTTGTCTGTTTTGCAAATATGATTTTTATATTATATATACGTATATAACTTGCTCGAATCTGATAGAGGGTCAAAGTTTATTCCTCTTCCTTCATTATGAAAGAGAAGATACAGTGGTTACCTTGACTTTGCCGCAAGGCTTAGCTCCTCCCCTTGATCGAGATTATACAGAGGCACTAACCTCCCACCAGCTAAGGGAGAGAGCCATTCTGCACTTTACCTAGATATTGTCCTATGAACCTTTTTGTTATGTTGTTCGCATTTGTGAGGATTCCCATCTGTTGACCCTCCTATTTCTCTTTAACACAGCCAAACGGCAAATTGATAAGGCAACTATTTGGTGACCCACAAGGGCTTCCTCAAGGCGGGCCCAGAGGAGGAATGTCAAGGCCTGAAGAAGAAGGTGGAGCATGAGTGCAAGTCCAAAAAGGTTCACAATGCAAGGATAAAACCACACAGAAGGAGAGTTGAAGTTGGACGGCCTGTAGAACGATGCTGCCACAGCTCGTAAGAAGAAGTTACAAGATATTCGTGCCCAAGCATATAGGCAGTATCCCAACACCCAAGGTAGACGCGGGTGGTTACGGCGAAACTAGAAGCCTTTAAAGAGAGCTTCCTTAACACTAATGAGCTCGAGGAGCATTTGGCCAAGAAAGGTGGGAACCTCATCTTAAAGGGTTTTCAAGCTTGTTCTCGATAGTTTGCAAATAATGGATACCCTTCAGTAGGGGAGAATACCTCTTTCATGGATGCGGCCAAGGCTTGGGAAGACTTGCAAGAGGAGGGTGCAAGAGATGAAGACTAAACAGCTCCTTCTCCACCTCCATCACCTTCTATAATGTTGGAGTTAGGAGAGAATCCTTCAAGTATGCCTCAACCATAGTTTGGATGTTTCCCTTGCAAGAATTAGTACCTTATTCATGCCCTCCTTTGTGTAAGAAGGCTCTCTATTGGGTTTGAAATGGAAATGCTTTAGGGAAATATCCGGACCCCATGGTTGTGGATTAAGAGGTTCCTCCTTAAGAGGATGACAGGTTGGGTCCTCCAATGGTAATTGAGGAGGAGGAGCCAGAGGAAACCTAACCCCTTGAAGATTGCTATTGAGGTTACTCCCGAAAGAGAGAATGTCACGCTAGGGTACCCTATTGTTCTTGTCGATAATTAATATAATAGCTATTAGAACTATCCCTCCCCTTCTGGTAGAATTTTTCTATGGTCACTATGGGCCTTTAAAGCACTTTTTAATATCTGTTTTTGTGATGGTTTGGCCACGGGGGTTGTATATAATTTATTTTGATGTTTTAACCATAGAGGCCATGGATGTTTGGGCCATGAGACAACAGACAATTTACTTTCCTTTTCAATTCACTTTTATACTTTCCTTACTTGATGTCTTTACATGTTTGCTTTTAACTTGCTTGCAAGGAGTTGTGAATGCATGTAGAGGATGTTCTCATTCACTCTTGCAAACCCTTTTAATAACAGGTCAAAGTAAGTAAGACGCACGATGGAAGTGGGCTCTTAGGCCATAAGGGCTGAGTAAAGGAACTATTGAGTCCTCGTAAAGGAGGTACAATTATATAGCCTATAATCCAAAAGAGAGACTTTGAGTCCTTTTGATGTTACTTTCTCATGAGATGGATCTAAGCCCATATTGGATGGTGGATGTGGATATTTTCCATGCATAAGAGGAGGCTTGAGCCTGTGGGAGGGTCCTAACCCGTGAATGGAGGAGGCTTTCACCTACTTCATTTTAAAAGAAGGCTTGAGCCTTGTTTTGGACCGAAGCCCGAAAATAGGGAGACCAATGTCTTCATTAGAATAGGGGTTTGAGCCTATATTCAGTAGAAATATCCTTGCAATGATGCTAAGGGGATACATTTAGGATTCCCCATAGAGAAGGCTTAGAAGCCTACACATAGGGAGGATAAAGTCTATCCTATGAGGTTAAAGAGGAAGGCCCATGTTATTCCTTCGCATCAGTATTGTAATGCCCCTTCATAGTATTTTTCTTTTATTACATGCATTAATCATGTAAATAGTTACTAATATTAATTAGATCATTTTAGTGCGATTTCAATTTTAATATGCATAAAATAGGTATAAATAATTATGTTTTTAATAGCAAAATTGGTTCCTAAAATATTTATCGATAAAATTTGAATCATGTGTGCAAAAACTATACAAAATCGAAATTATATTTATATTTGTATATATATTTCGAAAATTACAATTATAATAATAGAAATTATTTTATTTGTAATGAAGTCAAGTATAAATATATATATTTCGATATATATAACTATATATATATACATATGTAAATTTCAAAATTATATATATATATATATAATATAATAGGACCATTTTAGTATCACATGTATAATATACACTTGTCCAATATGTCATTTTCACTATTAAATGTCATTATACACTTGTTCAAGATAAGATATTGGATAAGATATACTATCTTGATTTTAAGACATTTGTATTAACCACTTGTGTGGATTATCTTGAAAGAGGTAACACTTGTTTTCATCCTCTTAAAATAGGATAATATTAGGGTAACACTCATCTAAATTAGGTTGACACTTATATAAACCTAGCATAACACTTGTTAATCATCCTCCTAAAGTATGATAACATTCATACACTTGTAACCATCGGTGACACTTATATAATCTAGATTAACATGTGTGTAAAATTAGACCAAAGACTTGTATGGAGCATCTTGAATAAAATTACACTTGGATTCATCTTCTTGAAGTAGAGTGACATTCATGTAACATAGGGTGCCACTCATGTGAATCAGGTTAACACATAGACAACTTAGAGTACCACTTGTATGGTTATATGGAAGAATTCATTTAATGGTTCATTTAATGCTATAGAAATTCTTAATAAAATAATACTATCTCTTAGGACTAACTACTATAAATAGAGGACTCGGTCTCAATTGTTCAACACACACACCCTACACAACACACACAACTCACAGCACACACACCATATGCACTCACTTCTATTTACTTTTATACAAACACTCTATTTATTATATAGTGAAGGAAAGTACAGTTAAATAAGGTAGGAACTTTACTTAATTTCATAAGTAAAGGTTCTTACTTTTTTTTTTTTTTTTTTTGATGCAAAAGCCTCAGAAGCTAAGCTTCTGGATAATCAAGCGTACACAGAGAAATCCTTAAACAAAGCATGAGCTAAACAAAGAGGAGGCTCAATGCCCCACTGCTCAACTGTAACCAGATTAAATGCCGCTTCCCTTGCTAGACAGTGGGCTGCTCCATTGGCGGACTGCCTCACATGCGTGAATTTAACATCAGCCAACCACTGAACAATAAGCAGGCTCTCGTCAATAGTATCCCGAAGTGAAGATATGCACGCTTGAGGGTCCATCATGAATCGGATAAGTTATAGGCAATCTCCTTCAAATTCTACCTTAGAGGCTCCGTGATCGGCCACCCAATGAATTCCAGCTGCTAAGGCTGCCCCTTCCATCTCGATCGGCATAGGCCGCCCAAGCCTCGCACATGCTTTTGCCCCCCGAAAATTTCCGTACTCATCCCGAGCCACAATCCCAAGCCCATACCTTCCCTGTTCAGTGTTCATGCTTGAAACAAAATTCAACTTAAGGAAGCCCGAAGTCGGCGGTATCCACGTTTCACGGCTCGGGCCTTCTCGAGCTTCCAGAGCATCGCAAAGCCAGGCTTCCGTCTCCTCATAGCTATACGAGCTTACCCATCCCTGAACCCCATCGAATCGAGCTTCGGCCGAGTAAGTGTAGAACTGGTTTCGAACCCACCAAGTTCTCCATCAGGTAAGCATAAGGGAAATCAAACGTTGTGTATGCCTTCTCCCAGCACATAAGGCAAACATGTCAGCAACATTCGAAGGACGTGCCGATGAGGAAGGAGTCGCCCAGCCTGTGAATGCCGGTTCAGTTATATAACATCTACAGAACAGGTGGTTCGTGCTCTCATCTTCCTGCCCGCAGAGAGCGCAATTAGCATTATCTAAGATTCCCCTACGTACCAGGTTGTCTTTCGTGGGGATACGATTACACAACAGCCTCCAACACCAAATTTTAATTTTGGAAGGTATCCGTGCTCGCCAAATGGCCTTGAGCGCTTTACTGTAGCTGGGATCCAGTTGCGTGCTCCTACCAAGATCAACGTGCAAATGTAGTAAAAAATTTTGATATGCTGAGCGAACTGAAAACACTCCAGAGTCCTCATAAGTCCAGAACACCCGATCCTCGTGGTTGTGTCGGATGGGAATATGCTGGATCAGGTTCCATCCCTCACTCCCGAACAAAAGATGAATCTTCTCCACAAGCCACACCCCCGTTATAGGATCAATAAGTTCACTTACGCGGATATCATCGCTGAAGTTTCGTGGCCACGGCTTTAGCGGTTGCAGTACACCTGCTGTCCACCTTTGTTGGAGCATTTTAACATCCCTTCCCGTGCCAATCCGCCATCCCAATCCTTTCATTAGCCAGTCACGACCATGCAGTACACTCCACCAAACATATGAGGCATTTTATTGTACCTCACACTCCAGAAATCCTATCCTCCGACAATATCGACCCAACAAGGTTCTGCTGCAAAACGATTCAGGCCTCATGAGAATGCGCCAGGCCTGTTTCGCGAGAAGTTCCGTGTTAAAGGCAATAAAGTCACGGAACCCCAAGCCTCCTCTCGCCTTAGGCACACACATCATCCTCCAGGACTCCCAAGCAATTTTCCTACGTCTGTTCCTTTCCCCCCACCAATATCTGCTACACAAACCATTAATCTCCTTACAGAAGCTCATCGGTAATTTTAAGATGCTCATAGCGTAAGCGGGGATAGCCTGTGCCACCGCCTTCAATAAAACTTCTTTACCCCCTAGGGATAATAGTTTCCCTTTCCAGCCCTGTATATGATTCCAGATTCGGTCTCGCAGGTGCTGAAAGCATATTCTCTTGGCTCGCCCGAAAGACACCGGGAGCGCAAGGTAACTCTCCAACGGAGCGCCGGAGCATCGTAATAGACGGGAGACTCCCTCTCGGACCAATGGCCTTGTGTTGCCGCTGAAAAGAACACTTGTTTTATCAAGATTAATTTTTTGTCCAGAAACTTGTTCATATTTTCTAAGAATATCAATCACCCTGGTGTACATCATCACAGGCTGCCCGGGAGAAAAGGAGTGAATCGTCAGCAAAGAACAGATGCGAAAGCCGGCCAACGCCAGTGCCTATTTGGAGTCCCCTTAAACTACCACGCTCATGTGCTACCCGTATTAGAATCGATAGTCCCTCCGAACAAATCAAGAATAGGTATGGGGATAGTGGATCCCCTTGGCGTAGCCCCCTCCCCGGTCTAAAAGATCGAGATAGAACTCCGTTGATCCGGACTTGGTAAATGACAGAACTAAGACATTCTTTTATCCAATCAATCCAAATCGGTGGAAAGTACATAGCTTCCATCATGGCAAATAAGAAAGACCATTCGACTCGATCGTACGCCTTTGACATGTCGAGTTTAACCGCCATCTCCTCCAAACTACCCCATTTTCGGCTTCGTAAGATATGTGCCGCTTCGTGTGCAATCATGGCATTATCATGGATTTGTCGCCCAGGAATGAAAGCACTTTGATTCTCGAATATGACACTCCCAAGAACGCAGCGTAGCCTATTTGCAAGTAGTTTCGCAATTATTTTGTAGACCACATTGCAAAGGCTAATGGGTCGATATTCAGAGAGGGTTTGAGCGCCACGCTTTTTCTCTATAAGCACAATGGTAGTATGATTATTCTCTATGAGCGAGCCTCCTTCCTCACGGCTAAGGAATTTTCTGCATACTTGGATGATATCCTCCCCTATCACACTCCAGTAACGTTGGTAGAAACCAGCTGGAAACCCATCTGGCCCCGGCGCCTTTGATGGGTGCATCGCCTTGAGAGCTCTCAACACCTCTTCGTCATGCAAAGGTTCGACCAACATCGCCCGTTCGCTCTCAGAGATCCTTCTACTGATTTTGCTAGTTACTTCCTTGGGGTCATGAGCCTCACCCGGCGAGAATAAGTCCGAGAAAAACGTCACAGCATGATCTTCCGGCCCTCGTTGCCCTATTACTACCTGTCCGTTTGCATCCTTAAGTAATACGATCAGATTTCTACGTCTCCGGTTAGAGGCAGTGATATGGAAAAAAGAAGTATTCTTGTCACCGTGCTTGATCCACCTGAGGCGCGCCCTTTGGTGCCATAATTGAGATTCATCGTCGAGCAGAGAGCATAATCGTATGCTCGCTTCTTGAATTCGAGTGTCCCGCTCATCGATTGGGGGTTCGCGATGTAAACCATCGATTTCAGTTTGTGATGCACTGATTTTCTTAGATAAATGTCCTACAACTTCTTTATTCCAGCTCTCCAATTTAGCCCCACACCGAGAAATCTTCATTTGAACCATCTTCATTGCATTAGAACCCGTCACGCCATTGTCCCTCCAAGCTTGCTTTACGATGTCCAGGACCTCTGGACGTTTAGTCCAAAATTGCTCAAAACGAGGGGTTCGTCGTTGCCGAAGCAGGTTGTTCTTGATCGCGATACTTAACGCCATGTGATCTGAGACTACCATTGGCATATGTTGCAGGCTCGCTTCCGGATACGCTACCATCCATTCAGTTGTTGTGAATGCCCGATCAAGGCGGGCCTCTTTCCGATCAGTTCCAAGCCGCTTGTTCCGCCAAGTGAAAGAAGACATAAAGCCAAGATCACAAAGTCCGCACGAGTCGATGACATCCCGGAATGCCTGAATTTGTGACCAAGGCCGTCTGGGCATGTTAAACGTCTCCTCCAGATATAAAACCTCATTGAAATCACCAAAGAGAAGCCAAGGTCCAGTAAAGGAAGGCCGAAGATTCTTAATAACAAACCAGGTCTCGTGACGCCGATGGGTGATCGGGTTCCCATAAACGCCCATGCAAAACCATTTAATCCCTGTTGAAGATGGTGTAACCTCCATATCTATATGACATTGGGAGGAGGAGAGCACCTGAACTTCCAGTGAATTCATCCAGAATAGAGCTAGGCCTCCTCCCCCTCTTCCGTTGTGTCTTATGTGACAGTCTACCGCAACACAGTTATCAAAACCAATTTCCCTGCGAATATTCTCCACAGCGTCAGCTTTCAGTCGGGTTTCCGAGAGGAAAACCAACTCGGGATCTTTGCGACGGATAAGATTCCGAAGATGACGAGCGGTGCGCCGGTTCCCAAGCCCACGCTCGTTCCATGCCAAGAGCGACATCTAATGGGCGCGGGGTTGGGGTTGGTTCCCAACCTCCGCGTGAATTTTGTTCTCAACTGATGCAGCATGTCTCATTCTCTTGCTATTCGTTCCACTTTCCTTTACCTCGATAGTCTTTCTCTTCCCCGTCTCCCTCGCCGAGTTCTTTAGTGCTCGAAGTGTTGTTTCCTTCACTTGGTCACACGGGTCCATTTTTTTAGTTCACATACGTTTGGATTTGTGTTTTCGCTGTCTTGCCCAGTCAGTTCCAGTCCAGCCAAGTCTCTTTGTGGGCCAGAAATAAACTGGCCCACCCCAGCATTGTTTGTTGAATTCCCTTCGGAGTAAGGCAAGTAGTTGGGCTCACTAGCATCTCTTACTTGATTACGGCTTGATTGTTGCAGCCCGAGATTTGCGCTGCCAGAAAATCCCGTTTGGGTCTCCTGAATAGGAAATATTCCTTCATCCGTGGGATTCGTCATATCTTCCGCTCCTGCAGTAACGCCAAGAATGTCGCCCTTTCCTTGATCCCATTCCATCACGACGGGGCGGAGGGGATCTGCGTTCTGTGCACTGCTCGGCTGTTCTCCCGGTGCTGCCTCTCTTTCGGTACCTCCCAAAAAGTAAATACCCTTCCGGACTTTGTTCGAGTCACGCGCTTCGACCGGGACGAAGCCCCTCCCAGAGCCGAAACGACGAAAATTCCCAAACGGCATGGTTGCTTCGCTAGGGGGCATTTCTTTTGTACGGGTGTCAGGGCACTCTTTCAGTTGATGCCCCATGAGTTTGCAGAAACTACAGAAATTGGGCAGTCGTTCATATTGAAACCAAACCCAGTGAGTGCCCGTGGAGTCCGTTTCAATAAATTTGCCACGACGGAGGGGTTTCGTTAGATTTAATCGGACCTTCAGATGGATCCCACTCACCACGATTTCTGATGCTATTAGACCGCCATATATTTTCCCTAGCTGTTTTGCCATATCCTCCCTATCGCAGAGCTCTAGAATATTTCCAATGCGTAGCCAGAATGGGGACGAGTTAAGGTTAATGACATCCACCGAGGCCAGATTTTCCACTTCTTCGAGTATCACTAATTGGTCCTCAAACAGCCACGGCCGACCCTCAAGTATATGTATCTTATCCTCCTCATACTCCAGCCGAAGCAAATATAGATTTGGTTTCAGATCTGTGAGTGTGTATTTTCCTTTCACATCCGTCGCCACACAGTTTTGAATCTATCTTTGAAGTAGTCCTTGTGCGCCCAAACGGTGCAAAGGAGAGCAAACTTTGCCGCATCGAGCACATCTATAAGCGGACATGACTTCACCGAAAGTTTCCCTAGTTCCTCCCCCAATAGTGCCATTCGCTTAGCACGTTGTAGTAGGTAGGACGCCCCAAAGTCCCCCTCCCTCCCTGCCTCCCCAGTCTTGTTAACAGGCTATCGGAATCCCCCGCCTATTAACACTCACTGGGAATACTCGGCAAGAAAACTCAGAGGGGGGGGAAGAAACCCGACAAAATTAAAAATCGATCTAAATCTAATACAACAGATTGAGGGTAAAAGACTCCGAAAAGTTGATCAAGAATTTCTATGACCACCACAAATTAGGTTTTGCTTTTTAATACATAGACAAAGTTGATTACCTATTAGTTTGAAAAAGAAATGAAAGGTTGTAAGTAAAGGTTCTTACTTTAATTACTAAATACTATGATTTATCGCATATAGTTTAGATAATGCATGTAGTTTAGCAATTGGTATGAATAATGATGTTCTATGTTTTGTGCATGCAAGTTTAGGTTTCTATGTATAATATATGTTTTAAGCATATTTTAACTAGAAATTATGTTTTCGAGCATATGTATTATGTGTTATTTAAACTTGTATTATATTTATCAAAGCATGATCTTTATGTGTCAATGTGTATTACTTGGAAAATTTTGTTACGCATGAACGGGCGCCCTAATGCGTTCAGAGTGGATGGGGCTGAGTTCGACCAAGCAGCAACGGGCTTTTCGGTCTTGAAGGTTCTCGCCATCCATGGTCCTAATCCCTCCTCACATGGATGGAGTGTTCCATGTGTGAAGTGGGTCGTAGGAAAAAGGCATGAACTCGAGATATGACCACATGGCGAATAAGGTAAGAAATTGTGATATGGAGAATAAAGTAGGAAATGGGAATGTGTGACATCCCCCTCGCTAGGATCTTCCTATACGAGTAGGGCTCACTCAACTGTCTTGCTGAGTGCTTATTTATTTTTCGAATGGTATCCGATACTTGCATACTTATTTTACCCAATAACAAAATTGCGATAAAATAAACACGCAATTGACATACATAGAATTAAATGGTAAAAATCTATCAAAGTAGAACAATTTAAATAGCGAGCTTCTGTTTTCTATTTAACTAGCGAATCTTTTATGCAGAATAAAGGCCTATACACAATTGAGTTGTGACACACCGACCGCCTTAACCGAGTTCCCTCAACCTAATTTCCTGAAACTAAGGCAATGAACAGAAAGAAACAAGGGGTTAAGTCCAAATGACTTAGTGAGGCCAAATATAGATAAGTATATATGCAGAAAATAAGATCCATAAAACCAATAACGTAATGAATCACGGAAAAGTGCATTGTAGTATGAAGAGCGTACATACAAACAGAACAAGACGGATAGTGAGCCATGAACGAAATCTCCAACCTTATGACTACCCAAAACGGATAAACATAACAAAAACCCTTATGCCTCCCTCGTCAAGGAGCGACCTCGACATTAAACTGGACGGAGATGTATCACGCGTCCGTGCAATACATCGCTCCAATCTCTACTACAGTCATCCTCCGGCTGTATGTAGAAATTGGTTTCACGGAATGGTATCATATGAAAGGTTCCATCGACGGTCCGTTCCGCCCGATAAAATTCCTCTTATAAGTACCTGGGCCCAAACTTCTCAAGGGCGTCCCCAAGGGTAAACATATATAACAAAACAGATATGGCTCACAAACTGTTGATAAAGCAATAACTTATTTTTACACCCGGGATACATAAAAATATAATTAAAATATGATATCCCAAAGGTGTCAAGAAATCATTTTTGGACAGATATAATTGACAATATCAAAAATGCAATATTTTTAGATATAACTTGACTTACAATTTGGAGAAGTATTTTGTTGAAACGCGAGGAGCAAGATATAATTTCAAAAAGATTGGATAACATAAACACGACAGGGTAGGCTATACAAATAATAATATTTATAGCATATAGATCATTGCCCCAGCAAGGAATGTAAAAGGCACTCACCTTAAGAGCTTATTGTCTCACCAAGTTTATGAATTAGGTGGACTATGTCAACTTGGTAATACCTTTTCAAGAGTGTTTTATGGAACTAAGGAGATGTATAGGGGGCTAATATGTGTATGTGTATGAAAAAGGAAGGGTTTATGTGTATATATATATGGGTAGGAGATATTCTATAAATATGAAGTATTTTGTATGTTGAGAGCAAGGTTAGTGTGGGTGGGTGTGTCTTAGGCGGGATTTAGTGTGTTGTGGGATGAAAATGGGGTGCCAAGCTCCCCTATTTATAAAAATTGTTGCAAGAAATAGGATTATTATATACTTTAAGTCATTTTCTAATTATTATTATCTTATCCAAATCTTATCATAATCTTATCTAATCATATCCAATCTTATCTAATCTTATCCAATCTTATCATAATCTCATCTTATCTTATCAAATCTTATCTAACCTTATCCAATTTTATCATAATCTTATCTAATCTTATCAAATCTTATCTAATCTTATCAAATCTTATCTAACCTTATCCAATTTTATCATAATCTTATCTAATCTTATCAAATCTTATCTAATCTTATCCAATCTTATCATAATCTTATATAATCTTATCTATCCAATCTTATCATAATCTTATATAATCTTATCTATCCAATCTTATCATAATCTTATCTAATCTTATCATAATCTTATATAATCTTATCTATCCAGTCTTATCATAATCTTATCTAATCTTATCATAATCTTATCCAATCTTATCTAATCTATCCAATCTTATCATAATCTTATCCAATCTTATCTTAAATTTTATAAATGCAAGTGTCCCAACACATGAAATAAAATAAAATAACCCTAATATATTTATTATTATAATTAATTTCGAAATTAATTAATATATATTCTGTACTTATATTTTTGATCTTATATTTATATATATGACACACAAAATTTCAGTTTTTATATGTACAAATATAATTGTTTCGGTTTTTAAACACATATACTACAAAAGTTTGGTTTCTATGCATGTATTTCATAGGAAATGGTTTTTAGTTAGTATTATTGTATCTATGTCTTGTATATAAGAATTGGGATGTTACAGAATGTGTATAGGAGATATAAGAAATTGTGATCACAAAGTGTGATCCAAAGGTGAAAATGTAATTTCTGTGGAATTATGTAAATATGTGCACTTACATCACATACCATCACCTTATGTTGTTAAGTAAATTTCCTACTCAGCTGTCGTGCTGACACCTTTTATGTACAGTTATATCAGAGTAGCGTAGTGGAAGCGTAGAAGAGTGGCTTGGCTACAACTTGAGCAAAAGATTTGAGAGACTTTATTACAATAGTTTCCTTGCTAACCCGCTTATGTATGCGTTATTGTTATATACTCTTAATACAATAGTAAGATCATTTTCAGGTTGTTACAAGTAGAGACTGCAGTTTTTAAGGAAGACTGAAGTTCTTCCTGTTAAGCTCTTTTCCGTGTATTAGGAATCTGAGCCCTGTTAATGTAGAGAGGGTTTTTTCCTTGTACAGGAGAGTTGTAGCTTCGAGAAGGGGTGTTACCCATAGATGGTGGAGGCCTAAGCCTACCTGGGGTAGGAGCCCGCTTGCTTTGACAGAAGGCCCTTTAAGCCTTGCATGGGGTCGGAGCCCACTTGGGGAAGAGTAGCAACATCCTGATTGAGGGGCCTGAAGCCTATTCTTGGTAGTCATATCCTTAGAAAGAATGCCAAAGGAATACCTTGAGGATTCCCTAGTAAGGAGGCTAAGAGGTCTTTCCAAATGAGAGACAAGTTTTGTCCCGTCAAAAAGGCTAAGAAGCCTCTGGGCTAGAAAGATTAAAGTCCTTCCTGCTGAGTTAGTTTCAATGTGCTAGGGGTCTAAGTCCTTTGGATGTTGTCACGACCCAAAAAAATACCCTTTTATTTTATTAAAATATATTGGACCAAAATGCGCAATGGTAAATATTTTTATTGCAAATATATAATAACATAGAAATTTAGTGCAACATAGTGAAATCGTAGTTGTACAAAGGTTGTTATACGAGTGAAAATAATAACTTTAGCTAAATAAAAGCTTTGTAATGCCCTCCCGATGCCTTCCTCCTGATGGGTTAGAATGTTTTTTTGCCTAAAAAAAATGTGTTCATAACACATGTCAACAAAACTGTTGAGTAGAAATTTTACTTAATCACATAAGGTGAAGGTGTGTGTTTAGGTGAACATAATCACAAAATTTCACATAAAGATCACAATTTTATGTTCTAGGAGAGCATATACTTGACATAATAAGGCATCAACATAAACTAGAGCATATAAATTACACTTAAGGAGTATTTTAAACATAGATGCAAACATAAACAACTAGACTTATGGAATCAAGCAAAATTCCTACCTTCAAATGTTTTTAGGAAAAAGTGGGTATATAAAGAGCTATATAGAAGGCTAATAGGTATATATGGATGAAAATAGAAGGCTTTGTATGTATATAGATGTGGGTGAAAATAGGCTATAAATAGGAAGTGTTTTGGGTGTTGAGAGTAGAATAAATGTGGGGGTGTATTTTTAGGCGGGATTTGTGGGATGAAAATGGGGTTGTGATCTATTTATAGAGGAGAAAAGTAGAAATAACTAATATTATAACAAAACAAATAGATAACCATACATTATATATGAACATTTATGTATACACATCACAATATAAATTACCTAGTATATATATATATATATATATTTATGTATGTGGACATGTAGGTGTTTATGTAGATGTATAATTCACCACTAGTCTATATATGTGGATGTGTGTGTGGATATGTAGATATAGAAATTACCACTAGTTGATATATGGATGTGTGTGTGTATAAGTGATAGATAAATCACCACTAGTTTATATATGGACATATGTGTGTACATGTAGATATATAAATTACCCCTAATATATATATATGGATGTGTGTGTGTACATGTAAAGATATAATTTACCACTAATATATGTATTAGAGGAGATATTTTTGCAAAACAATCACAAAATATTCTAAAAATCTAGACTTTATATTTTTCATTTAATTAAAATCCGAAAATTATGTTTATAAATAATTAAAATTTGAAAACTATACATATAAAGTCAGAAAATATATTGTTGTATTTATAAAATTCGAAAATTGTATAATTTATTTATAAAATTCGGAAACAAAATAAATGCAAGCCTAAAATATGTATTTAAATAAATTTTCCAAAAAATAATAATCACAATTCAAAATTAATACTTTAAGGTATAAGTTATAAAATAATTTTAAAGAATAAAATTTCAAATTCATAAAAATTTTAGGAATTAAAAGATTTTATATCAAATATTTTGCATGAAGCATAATATATAATAAATTCTAAAATAGTAGGAAGTACCGTGGCATTACAGATGTAGAGAAGGTATGTACCTCTCTTGTAGAGGAAAGTTGCAACTTTAAGATGGGTCATTACTTATGATAGCAGAGGCCTATGCCTTTGTGGCGAAAGAGCCTGCTTTTAATGAGACCAAGCTTTATGAGCCTTGTATGTGGCCAAAGCTCACTTTGGAGAAGAGCGGTATCTTCTTGTAGGGCGGTTTCCATCGGTCTCAGTTGTACCCCTCCTAACTCCATTTATTGGAAGGCCTTGTAATATAAGATGTCAACAAATATGCAATTATCAACGAAGACCCTCCAGACGTTATAATTGGCTATGATGGCAGAAATGACAAGGGCATCGTGTGAGGCATATAAATCGCATCTAGGTTTCTTTGGACCAATTAGGATTGTAGGTGTGATTGACATATTTTCAACTTTTAAGATAATGGGATTGGTTTTCATACGACGTGGGCTTTTCTGGCGGTATGGCAATTCTCATTAGTGGGTCCTCCAATGACCTTGTGGATAACACCTTTGCGAGGAGTGTCATTATTTTCTATAGATTCCTCAAAATCATCAGAATCCTCTTGAGGGGTTTATCTTTCTTGAGGATGCTTATTTCCTTTAGGCTTTTATTGGATTTGGCTCACTTGGATTGGTTTCCCTTGGAGGGGTTCTTTTTAGGGAAAAGGTCTAATTCTTGTTCCCAATCTCTGCATATGAGATCTTGGAGATGTCCCTCCTTAATGAGTCTTTCGATCTCATTTCGGAGGTGGTGGCACTTATCGGTGTCATGTTCATAATCATGATGGAAATGACAAAAAAGTTTCAAATGAGGTCTAGCGGGACCTTTGTCTGCACCCTTGGCCAACGCATGAAGTTTTTCTCTTAAATCTGGAGGAGGACCTATGTTGGGGTAACCCTCAAAGGTGTGTGCTGAGAAAGATCCCAAGCCTCCTACTTCTTTTCTTTTTTGGTTATGATCGAATGATGGACCTGCTAGGAATTCCTCCACATACATGTATTTCTCAGCCCTTTGGAGGAGGGTCTCCGATGCGGGGGTTGGTCTTTTGGCTAGGGACCAATAGAAGTCACCTTTATGCAATGCTTACGTGAAAGCACTAGAGAGTAATGCATAACCGACGTTCGGTATCTGTAGAGAAGCCAAGGTGAATAGGTTGAGGTATTCCCTTAGGGATTCCTTATCACCTTGCCTAATTTAGAAGAGATTAGTTGCAGATTTCCTATAATATTTTCTACTTGAAAATTAATGCACGAACACTCGTCTGAGTCCTCAAAGTAGTGAATGGAACTATCAAAAAGTTGGGAGAATCCCTTTTGGGCTCCCCTAACTATGGTGGTATAAAAGACTCGACATTGACTGCATTAGTATATCGATAGAGCTGAGCTTGACTTTTAAATTCCACCAGACTTTCAAATTCCACCAGATGTTCTTGGGGATTTGTAGTCCCATCGTATGTTGGGACAATTGATATGCTCATACCTTGAAGGAGATCTTCTGCTACAATAGTTGGACCAAAAGGATTGTTTATAGAGGGTAGTTCCGCTTCTCCCTCAAGTAACCTTTCTATGCATTGCAGTTTCCTCAGAACCTCTTGCTGGAGGGAGAATCATAGGCTTAGTAAATGTCATCGACGTAGAGGGGATAGCACTAGTTACCCTTTGGGTCATAGGTGCGGTGGAACCCATCACGAAAGGGGGACTCTTAGGATGCCGTTGAGGGCAATCTCACCGATCATGCAGTTGAATTCTTCACGCTTGGCTCGAGCAAATCCCACAAGAGTGGATCTCGAGAAATCACTCGTTTGAGCAGTGACATGAGTACTTCCTACAGCCAGGCCTCTTAGGGCCAGTCCCCAGAACCTAGCAAGGGACTTATGGTTGAGAGAGTACCCTGATAGCAGACACGCTTACAAAAAGTGTACTTGTAGGCATAGGAAAACCTCCTCATGGAGGAGTGCCTGAGGACAACAAAAGTGGGGGAACACCCAGAGAGGCAGAAGTAGGTATTCTCGTAGTTTGAATGATTGGAGTTTCAACTTCGATTGAAGTGGTATTAGCCTCGTTGGCTATGGGGATTGCTACCTTGATTTAAAAGTGAATCATAAATTGAATAGGATTCTCTCACGCCTTTCGCTCAATATTCCCACAGACAACGCCAGCTGATGCGTTCTAGACTTTAGGATGACCAAAAAAATTGTAGAAGGGAATGTTGAGCGTAGGGGAATCGTGGGAGTCCTGCTTATGAGGAAGGGCCTATATATAATGAGGGGACCTTGCCTACAAAAAAATGTTAGGACTTCACTGAATTTAGTAAATATGTGCCTTAGAAAGAATAACACAAAAGTAAATTGCAATATAATCTAAAATAAGGTAAGAAGACAATAAGGGAATCCTACATGTTAGTCAACATTTTGTGCTCACACTATGCTTGATTTGTGAGATTGAGTGAGTGGTTTGTGCAGGTTGAGAGTAATTTTGAGTGCTTAAAGAGCATAGGTTAGAATGTGTTTACCAAATAAGATGTAAGGACCTTTTATCGGGGTGACCCTGCACCAACCTACCGCAGGATTCATCAAGGTTATTCCTCCAAATTAGGAGGGATGGCAGATCTTTAGAAGATTAGTTATGGGTCATTTTCTCAAATCTTTGGGGTTATTAGGATCTTAGGATAAGCATGGGTCTTACCATGTGGACTTAGTAGTTGAGAGGATAAGGATCTTGGGTCTTATCCATGTGGTCCTTTGGTGGCAAGGATTTGGACTTGGTCCACCTTTGAATGAAAGAAGATGAAGTGAGCCTCCTTCGATTGGCCTTAATTGAAGTTAAAGCCCGCCTCTTATGCATACGGTTTGGTCTTTGCTCGTAGGGCCGCCTTATGACTCCTTAGCCTAATAGATTGATTTCTATGGGCATAGTATACAATTTATTTTTTATGCTCAATAGAATGTTATGTGTGCATTTTGAATGGCACTACAAGAAAACACTGTTTTTTCAGCGGAATTTTCGGCGGATTTCTGGCAAAAAATGTAATTTTCAGTAGATTTTTGGCGATTTTTCGGCGGATTCTATCTGCCGAAAAATCCCTCGTCGGTAGTTATTTTTTGGCGGATTTTCGGCGAAAATAATTAATGTTTTAAAATATATATATAATTTTTTGGCTGAATATTCGCCGCTCTTTGTCGAAAATAAAAAATATTTTTTTAAAAAAATTAATGTTTTCGGCGGAATTTTCGCCGAAAATCCGCCAAAAATAAAAAATATTTTTTTAAAAAAAATTAATTTTTTCAGCGGAATTTTCGCCGAAAATCCGCCGAAAATAAATAATATTTTTAAAAAAATTAATTTTTTCGACGGAATTTTTGCCGATAATCCGCCGAAAATAAAAAATATTTTTTAAAAAAATTAATTTTCCAGCCCTAAAATAATTAATAAATATTATTTCGGCCCTAAAATTATATTTTTTCAAAAATATTCAAATTATTTATATTTTTCTTCGTTGTTATAAGCATAATTATAATAAACATATTTAAAATATTATAGTAATCACATAATTTGAATATATGAATATATAACATATCAAATATATTAAAATTCACATATATATTAGCAAACCACAGAAAATTTATCCAAATACATAAAAAATATAATCAGTCGAATATTGCACCGATACATAAAAATCGAAATTACTTTCTAGCAATGTTCATACTAATCACAGTCTTCCTCATCGGAGTCGTCGTCTTCATCATCAGCGACATACTGAGCCGGCGGAGGGGCATAAGTCGGCTGCTGTGAGCCGCTTGCTTTGTTCTGCGAAATCATCATGATCACTTGATGCATCATTTCCATGATTTGTGTGTTCTGTTTGGTTAGGTGATCCACCCAGTTCTCTAACCGCAACACCGCCGAATTGGACTGGCTCGACAAACTACCGGGTGAAGAAAAACTATAGCGATAAGGTGTCAATGTTGTCTGATAATTTTGCCCGTACTTTCGGCCATTCTTGGTGGGCTCCCCGACAGCCTGATCAAACAACTCGTTCACGCTTTCTTGCGTGGAGGGATCAGATAAGTCAGCGTCCTGCATATCCGAACGACTCTGAACTAGATTTTGAAAATTATCTTGCAATTGTAATTAGTTAATGTTAGCAATTTAAACAAAAAATATTAATAAATTCAAAAAATCTAACTTACATGAACTTGTTGTGGCCTCGAGTGAACCTATGTGCCTGCTTTTTTATCTAGTCCCTTATCTTTTTTCCTCGTATAACAATCGTGAAGAACCTCACATTTAAGAGCAAGCCTCTTTAACTTCCCCTCCTACAAGAAGAAGATTAAATTAAAAGAAAAAATTAAATCTATTATTGTACGTCAAATAACTAATATGAAAAGGTACCTACCAAGTCCATCCGACGCTCATAAATCGACTTGTCCCCACCGGCATAGAACAAACCTCCACCAACGTTCCTATTTATCCTGTTCTACTCACTCTTCTTTTTCCATTTAGGTGTGACCCAATACGTGGCTAGATCTTGAAATATTGGTTCGGGGAGCCACGATCGACGACCATCCCCATCACAATTACTTTTCTAATGTCGCGATACATGTTTATCATTTTTTTGGCCGCACGATTGTCAAAAGCTATTTCATATGCCTTGTATCCTCCAGCCTAAAACAAACATATCTCTAACAAAAACAAATAATACTTTACACTCAAACATGTTTAAAAAAATGAAATACTCAAATATACATGAAATATACTCATCCTTCAAAATTAATGCCTATACAATTTAAATTAAAATACCTGCCATTCACCGAACCCTCGCAGCCGAACATTTTCAAAAACCTTGTCATAAATGAGTATGGTTTGTCCAATTGGCTCTTTATAACATTCCCAATGTGCACACCACCACTTTTGTCGGGATAAAAACTATATGAGAGTTCAAAATTTATTGTCAAACATATACGATTTATTATCATTTCTATTTGTTGTATTACGTATGTAAATTTTAAAAAAACTAACCGATTCGAACCAATTGGTGTCACCGTAATCTTACTACTTGATGCAGGTGGAGGTGTAGGCATCGTATACGTGTCCTGAATTCCTTCTATATTGGCCTGAATCAACTCGTCATCCTCAGGCTGTGGTTGCTGCTGGGGTAGCGGCGGGCTAGGAATATGCGATGTAACAGGTGGACTATGGCTACTAGGTATTGAAGGAGTTAGCATAGATTGCATTGGAATGTCTGATGGTGGACCATGGCCTATGCGAGTGGAATGGTAAGAAGGGGAAGAGCCCGAAACGGACCCTTGGGAGGTGCCTCGGTGGGATGAAGAAGAACCCGGATTAGATGCCGGCCTATCAGTTGATCTACCATACGAAATCTTATTTTTCCCACACCGCATCTACATGATTGAAAGTTATACAAAAATTTTGAATTACAAATTTTATTATCAAATAAGGTATAATACAATTATATGCCAATGTAAATAAATGACGCATATATCCAATCAAGTGCAACAACGTATTTTAACTCGTTTCAGTCACAATGAAATTAGTCACGCACATATATTAATGAAATCTATATAACTTTTTATTTTACCATGCATCATAATTTATGCATCACTCGCTTCAGCGTCATCACTATCAACCTCTTTAGTATCGTCATCTTCTTCGTCAGTATGTATAACCTGATTAAGCTCCCCTTTATCAACCGATATTAATGTCATATTTTGGTCGCACATAGAGCCTACAACGTCATCAGTAGTGATGTTTCGCACATTTGCTCCCTCATCATTTTGGTAAGCGACTTCCAACGTGTGTTCAACATCAACGCGGCCTGTCGCTTTACTTTTAATGGCAGCGAGCCATCGCATTTTCTCTTGAATTTTTCCGAAATACTTAACCAAGTATACCTATCGGGCTTATTGTGCGATTATGAAAGGATCATATTTTCTGTACCTACCTGATTGTTTTACTTCAACAATTTCGCATTTGGGGTGTACTTACGAGTTCCTTTTCGAGGTGTGGGATCGAACCACTCACATTTGAAAAAGACAAGCTTTTTTATTGGCTCACCAGTGTATTCCAACTCTACTATTTCATTCAAAATTTCGTATTAGTCATCCTCAACGGCAGCATCCTTATAACTGCCTTTCACCCAAACCCCGCAATTCATCGTCTTTTTTCCTTGACACCACGAGGAAGTGTGAAACTTGAAACCATTAACAAAGTATGTATGATATGTTTTCATTTTCATATTAGGACCCCAAGCCAATTGATTTAAGAATAGATCTGTAATCCCATTTCCTGGATTATGAACCTGTACAATAAATAATCGTTTGCATCATTAATCATAGGTTAAACTTCGTAATTAACAAAACTATGTGAATTTGTATACTTACGTATGACTGAAACCACTCATCAAATTCTGATTCAAGATGGTCACTAGCTTCAGCATCACCAACTCGAAAGTATGATAAAAAAATAACTGCAATTGTTTATGTAGTCAGTTACGAAGGCTAAAACATATTTCCTTACAAAACATATGTTTCATACTTACTTAATGTAAGGTTTAACTTCATCGCAATTCAAAAGGATGTGGTGTCTCGCAACTCTGTATTCTGCATCATGTTCAAAATATCGTTCTACACATTTACCTTGCAAACGGTCACTTGATTAAAAATTGACAACATAGGTAGAATAGATTCGTCTATCCCACCATCGTCGTTCCTTCCAACTCTATTTCTTAATGAACGAACGTGTGATTTAAAGTAGAACAAACAAAAATGAGCTGTTTCACGATGCAAATATGCCTCACATATAGAACCCTCAACCTGGGCTTTTTGTTTGACTGTTTTTTTAATTTTTCCTAGATACTTGTTTGAAATTAAAAAATAACATCAATTCCATGAATTTTCATTAACATATAGTTACAAAAAACCAAATGAATTTTATTGGTGTCATTTAATTACCTCTCGAATGGGTACATCCAACGAAATTGAACTGGGCCTCCATTTCTTGCTTCTTCGATCAAATGAATTGGCAAATGCTCCATCACATCGAAAAAACCAGGTGGAAAAACGCATTCTAATTTACATATAATCACAGGAATGTTTTCTTCCATCTTGTCCAAATCGGCATGCCTTAATGTGCTAAAACATAAGTCTCTAAAAAACTAACTTAATTCAGCAAGTAGTTTCCAGACCTCATCGGGTAACTCTTTAAAGGTAATGGGCAACAACTGTTCCATAAAAATGTGATAGTCATGACTCTTCATGCCATGCAATTTCGCTTGATGTGAGTCAACGCAGCGACTCAAGTTGGAGGAATAACCATCCGATATTCGAAGTTCTTTAATCCACTCACAAATCATACGTTTTTGTTCAAGAGTAAAGGTATACTTCGCCTTCGGTTTTTTCCATTGTCCATTGGGCTTTAGGACCAACTATAGCTCAGGTCGCCTACACATTTCTTGCATATCCAGCCTTGCATTTGCATTATCTTTAGTCTTACCTTGTATATCCATAATAGTGTTAAAAATATTGTCAAACACATTCTTCTCAATATGCATTACATCTAAATTATGTCGTATCAAGAGATGCTTCCAGTAAGGTAAATCCCAAAAAATATTTTGTTTCGTCCAATTATGTTCAACGCCATAGCCAGATGGCTTCCCCATAAATGGATGTTCTGTTATTTTCGGCAACCACTGAACATCATTCCACACCAAACCCCCGGTAGGAATCGGAGGAGGAGGATCCTTCTCGACAAGATTTTTTTTAAACTTAATCTTGCTTCTTCTGTACTGGTGATTTATGTCTAGAAATCTTCAATGACAATCAAACCATGAATTCTTTCGTCTGTACTTCCACGTAAATGCTTTGTTGTAACCCATATAATACGGACAAGCTAGTTACCGGCGGTCATCCATCTCGACATCATTCCATAAGCCGGAAAGTCATTGATAGTCCACATTAATGCAGCACGGATAAAAAAAAATTGTTTTGCATGTACATCATACGTTGACACGCCATCTTCCAGCAATACCTTCAACTCATCAATCAATGGTTGCAAATATACATCAATTTTCAATTTTAGATTTTTAGGACCA
The DNA here is from genome assembly GCA_026212405.1 of Petrea volubilis. Taxonomy (NCBI): domain Eukaryota; kingdom Viridiplantae; phylum Streptophyta; class Magnoliopsida; order Lamiales; family Verbenaceae; genus Petrea; species Petrea volubilis. The sequence continues at coordinate 11,501,618 of CM047881.1, read as the reverse complement.
GGAATTATGCATGTCAGAAACATGTATGGCATTGTCATACACATTTCAGGAGGCAAATTATATGGCGCCACAATTACTGGCCAACAAGAGTATGACGCCGCAGATTGGGAATACGGCGTGAACCCATCAGCACACAAAGCAAGCCGCGTATTTCTAGGGTCACTAGCAAAATCGGGATATACTTCGTCAAAATTTTTCCAAGCATTCCCGTCTATTGGGTGACACATAACACCGTCAGGTCGCCGATGCTCTGCATGCCATCTCATGTGAGGTGCTGAGGCCGAAGATGCATACAGATGTTTCAATCGTGGAATAAGAGGCAAATAATGCATCCTCTTTTGCGGGACTTGTTTTGCACGCACACGCCCCCCACTATCACGATATCTTGGCGCACCACAGAATGTACAATTCAACACGTCTGTAGTATCTTTGTAGTGTAACATGCAACCACTTATGCAACAATCTATTTTCTTACTTGTCAAACCCAACTTTTTCACTAATTTTTGTGCCTCGTAAAAATAAGTTGGCATTTTATGACCAGCAGGCATTACTTCTAAGATCAATTGGATGATTTCGTCAAGTTCATCTTCTGCAACATTATAATCACTTTTTTATGCTCAACAACCTTGCAACAACAGAAAGTGGAGAATGGTCTATACATCCAAGCCACACCTCTTAGTTAAACTCATTCAAAAGGTCTAAAAAATTTTGAGTTTCAAGATTAGGTTGCTCCACAAAATCATATGGTATTTCACCCCCTACCTCTTACCTAGCAGCATCAAAACACATTTCAGCATATCTTTGCAATGGGTCATTTTCTGTACTACTACTTGATTCGCCAGGGAATATTACAGAGGGTTGGACCTCACCGTGCTCAATCCAATACCAATAATTTGGTTTAAAACTATTCGTTAACAAATATACTGCGACATCATCCAATTTTAACAAAAGACATTTTCTCTCACATTTCTTACAAGGACACCGAATTTCGCCATACTTAATATAGTCCGGACAACTCTTGGTGTGTTCTATAAAGTTCATAACGCCATCATAATATGTTGGTAAAAGCCCTCCTCGACTAGGATAAGTCATTGTATACATCTACGTTCCGCGTTCCAGGATATCCATCTACATGCGAGTATTAATTTTATAAGTTTAGTGTTTTTAATCATTTTATTAAACAAATAACCGAATAACCATTTCCTTTTATTAAACCAAACATGCTTAATTTAGTATTAGGGATCGATTCATACAACCAACATCAAACAAACATTTCATATTCACCAAATAATCACTTCATTCCATAAACACAGAACGCATCAACTATATACTGAAAATCAATACACATGAAAGGCCAAAATATATTATTTATATATATATATATATACACATCGAATATGTATCAACCCCTTATTTCTACATATCACACAAGCACAGAAAAACCAACAGCACGCAATGGGAAGGCTCAACCCCTTCCCCCAATTCCCGTTCTCTATCCCCACATCACGGACTAACCTACTATCTATAAACTATCTAATTGTATACATATATACATATATATATTTCAAAGTTAGCCGTGCTTACCTTTGTTTTCGTAGTAAAATCAAGGCTGATAATAGGATAAATTACCTACAACAAATACAAAATTCGAAATATTACAAAATAATCAAACACACAATTTACAAATATTACCAAATAAGCAAACATAATATCACATAACACATACAAATTTAACATGACTTTATAAAATCACAAATTAAAATAAACTACCACAAAATTTTAATTTTTGCCAAAACGATAAAAAAAATCTGAAAACTTACAAGTATTTTTTGAGGAAACGGCCGTACGGGCAGGGGGAGGACGTGGTGGGCTGGGCGTCAGGGGACGGGGTGGGCTGGGGGGGAGGGCAGAGGGCGGGGTGAGCTTGGAGGAGGGGGGGCTGAGGGAGGGCGGCGGCGGGCTGGGGAAGGGCAGGAAAAGCGGTGGGGCGAGGGGGGGGTAAGGGAGTTTTGAAGTAAAAAAAATTTTTTTTTTTGAAATTCAGATTATTTTCGGCAGAATTTCAACCAAAAAATAATTTTTTTTAAAAAAAATTAATTTATTTTCAGCTGAATTTCGGAGAAAATTCCGCCTAAAATAATTAAAAAAGAATTTTAATTTTATTTTATTTTTTCGGCAGAATTTCCGCCGAAATTCCGCCAAAAAGTAAATTTAATTAAAAAGTTTTGTTGTTATTGCAGTGTGACAATGTCAATGGAAATCGCTTAATGTTTTGGAAAATGGAGTCTTAAATTATAGGAACACTTGTATTTAGTATTAGAGATGTTTGATATATGGGATTTAGATTCTTATTTTGTAATAGCTATGTTGTTGAATGGTGGTGATGATACTAAATTAGTTAAGTTTTATGTAGTTGGGCTAGAATTAGTTGATGATTTGAATTGTCTAATTCTGGACTCAACTTTGATGACCCGTTAATGATCCACCAAGCTCTTTCATTTTTGAGTTAATTTCATTAGCTTGATTCAATTTTAGTTAATTTTGAATAATTATTGTCAAAATTTACTCTTATAGAAGTGGACTGCCAAGTTGTGCAATATTATGCTCAGTATTTGCAACAGCAGCAGGGGTAGAAAAAAAATGGGTCAGACTCGGAAACATCGGGTCAGTTCGGGTCTTGACCCATCGGGTCCCATTACGGTTCGAGTAGGCAGTTTTGCTATAGGATTTTATAGGATATGGGTATGGGTAGGGTTTTACCCTACCCATTGCCAGGCCTATTCCATGCTTCAACCTTGACACTTCAATTCCTAGGAAATACCATAATTGTTCCAAGTCTTTCACTTCAAACTTGCCGAACAAATATTTTGGTAGCCTTTCCATTTCTTCATGATCCTCACCGGTCAAGACCATATCTATCTACATACACAATCAATGTTGTTACATTTCCTTCCCTATGTTTAACAAGCTCACACTAACCTGTCAATTTGGGATCCAATTCGATATTTTCCTCAGGAGGTATCATGAAGGAATTGGAATGGAGTAAGATCGATTCATATAGAAGAAAAGCTAAAGTGTTGTTAGAGTTACATTGCATGTAACTAATTGATTTCATTGTTGGCGCAAAACTCCTAAACTAGGCCCTTGGTGATTGATTCAAGTTATAAAATGACCTCTTCAATTTGAACACACTATTTTTATGTATGGACCCAATATTAACACCAGGTGGAATTCTGTGTATAATTTTCCTTCCAAGTTGCCATTTAGGAAGGCATTTTTGACATCAAACTATCACAGAGGCCAACCTCGATTCGCTACGATCGATATAAGAATGCGAATAATATTGAGCTTAGCTACAATGCGAACGTCTCCTCATAATCAACTCCATACTTTTGCGCATAATCCTTTGCCACTAATCCTGATGTGTACCTATCAATAGTCCCATTAGTTTTAAGATTCACTATATACATCCATTCATACCCTATTGTCTTTTTTCCTTTGGGCGATGGAACCAACTCCCAAGTTGAATTTTTCTGTAAAGCCTCCATGTCTTCATTCATCGCATTTGCCCACTTTGGATCTACTGATGCTTCCTACACACTACTAGGAATAGATACTTTGGATAATTTATCGACAATAAGGGCAAATGAATCTACAAGTCTATGAGTAAATGTGTGACGACCCGGTAAACCATATTATTTTAAATTTAGAATTATGAAATATTTTACTATTTTATGAGAAAAATCCTTTTATTTTGAACAAATGTGCATTGCATTACATGCATTTATTAAAAATGTGACTTGTTCTTAGTGAAATTGAAACCTACGAATTTCTCCTTAATTTTTTGAAAACTACCCACAAACCTAAACTGCCGATGTTAATTTTATTATTGGTGATATTGTCTTCATATCATGAAATTAACATGTATTTTCTCCATAATTTTGAAAATTAATAATAAAAATTATTTTAGAAACTATACAATTACTAGAAGTAATAATTTACTCCACAATTTTAACATTTTTGAAATAATACTATCAAAATATGTACCTATATATAAAAATCCGAAAATACACAATAAAATTAGTTAAATATGTCTTCTAGTAGTTTAATTACCTAATTATGTCATTTTCATGGAATATGTGGTAAAAAGAAAGACTACATGGAAATTTTACCTCTTAGCATTTCAACTACCAAAATGTGTATTAATCTTTACCATTCATATATAATTGTATATTTTGCTATCCCTCCAACCTTTATATATATAAATATATAAATATAAATATAGGAAAAAAATAATTTCCTAAAATTATTAATTTTCCTAAATTAATTTCTTATTTATAAGAATTTATACATTTACTTTTCTACAAGTAATAATTCTTTCAAAAATATATTTTCTTCTTTAATAATTTATAATTACATATTCTAGACTAGTATGATTGGAAAAATATATTTTAAAAATTAGAATTTAATTTCCTTGATTTTCGAATTTGCTCAAATTAATTTCCAATAAAATTATAAATTTCCAAATAAAAAAATATATAAATTTCGAATTTTTAATTACTATAATATATTTCCTACAATTATAAGTATAAATTTCGAATTTTAACAAATTAAAATCTTATTTTCGGATTTTAATTAAAGAAAAATTACAAATACTAGATATTAACCTATTTTATGCTATTTTACAAGAAAAATCTCCTCTAATATACTATAAATAAATATTAATACATGGATCACATTCATGTAGCTTATGAATCATACCATAGCTTGGACACCCAAGCTTAATTAGTCTTCCACATGGAAGACTTCATTTAATGTATTAAGCTAGGTGGAAAAATGGTAATTATGAAGAAAATGACCTAAGAATAAAATAATTGCTTCTTCCTCTCATTTCTATAAAACAAGAACAAGAATTCCTCCATTCTTCCCCTAGAAACCGTCCATAACACACCCTCACATACACTCTTCCTAATTTCTCCCAAAATCACTAAATTGCTACTTCTCTTTTTTCCTCATTCTCAACCGTACGTCCACTCCACACACCCTCATACCCTCTTGTTTTCTTCTAAAAACCCATTAATTTTCTATCTTCCAACCTTACACTATATTATACCCTCAAAACAAAACAAAAGAAAAGGTAGAAACCTTACTTAATCATATAAGTAGAGGTTTTTCTTGTCTCTTGAAGAAGGTTACATGAAGTCATAAAAATTAGTTTCACTACTTTATGCATTCTTAGTTCGAATTATGTGTTAGAATTATGTGATAGAATATGGTCTTGCAAATATTATTTGATTTTATGAAATATTATATGATCATTATGTGCTTAGATGTTTATAAAAAAAAAATTTACTATATTACAAGTTTAGGGTAATATAGTATATTTGACATTATGTTCATCTTATTTGGAAAGTTTAATATGTTTCTATGAAAAGTGTTAGTTTGACAAAATATATGATTTTCTTGCAAACACATGATTTAAAGTTACAAAATATGTTTATATTGATATATATGGGTCAAATAAACTCTTTTATGTTTGTATATATCTATATATCATATATATATATATATATATATGTATTATATATACATAGTACATATATAGGTATATAAATAATTATATTTATATAGTTGATAAATAGACACATAGTACGTATGTATATATATATATATCTACATAATCATGATTAAGAAGATGATAATATAGATTAGCTAAATAGTTGTATATATAAATAGTATACTTAATTATGCCTATATAAGACGCATATATATATATATATATTTATGTTTCATTATATTGATATATATGTATGTTGCCGTGCACATATATATGTATATATATTATTATGTTTTGATTATATTTTAGTTTAAATTTGGTATTTGATATTATGTATATATATTAAATAGTTTACGAGATATTATTTTCTATTACTTTATCTCATATTGATAATATTATTTTCTAAGATGTTGGAATCATATGTTGAAATATGGAAGCAAGACTTCCAAGATTATGCTATGTGCACAAATTGTGATTGTGAAACGGGCCCGAAATATATCGGAGTGGTTTGGGTGAGTTCCGCCAGGACATACCAATGGGGTAGCCGGCTGTAAGAGTTCTCACTCCCTCCATCTCCTAATCCCCCCTTGGGTAGACGGAGAGATCTACTCAAGAGAGAGGGTCGTAGGAAATATTTGGCGTAACACCCGGGGTACGACCATTGGAGGATAAGGCAGGCGGGAGTAATGTGCTGGTTGTTATTTCGGCCGGGGGAGTCATAAGGGTCACTGTTAGGTGACGAGAAAGGTTTGAAATGAAAACCTACGTTTTTATGTGTAAAGTAACCATATGTGCCTATGTGCAAATCACACACACGAGCACCTTATGTGCTTCAGTAATGTTTCTACTCAACTGTATGTTGATCGTGTTCATATGATATTTTTTTAGATGAGCCAATACTAGCTTAAATAAAGGCGAGGAGGAAGAACCCTTTGAAGCCTTTTATTAGAAAGAGAGTGACGAAATTCCGCTGCGTACTTATTATTTTGAAATTGTTGACTTTATGTATGTTGTGAACATACCTTTGTGTCCGACGTTTTGAACTGGTTGTATTGTCTTGACATTTTATTATATATTTAAGCATGTTTTCTATTACTCGCTTTTGAATGTAAATTATATATAACAAAAAATGGATTACCGGGGCGTTATAAAATGTATAATTATTAATAGGACATTTGACATTAGCTTTGAGATCAAGTTCATATTACTTCTTTGGAATACCTCTATTTGATCTTTGTAGAAATTGAAGAAGGGGGTAATTGCATTCTGACTTATTCAAAGGAGAATCACGGATTACCTAAGATTCAAAATCACTTTGAACATTTTGGGAACGCTCCTCGATTGACGATGTTAATAAGGGTTCTTATAAGACATCTTTTGCATGTTTCTTCTCAAACTCGTTCCTAATTAATCTCAGTAAGCCAAGAGTCCCTATGTCGAGCTGATGATCAATGGGTTGTGCATTCAATGTTTCTTCCATGACCTCTAATTCAAAACTCATCTCCAAGTTTCAGCTCAACCTCTCCATGCATGTTCTCCCTCTGAAGAGATGAGCTCGAAATTTCCCCTATGTAGTATGGTTCAATCTCTCGATAGGAGACATCTAAGGTGACATGCAACTGTTTATTTTGGGGGTCATAGCATCTATTACCTTTCTGAAAATTCGGGTATCCAACAAAAACACACCATTTTGCACAGGGATCCAATTTATTTCTCAAGACTTTGGGGATATGAACATAAACCATACACCTAAAAACTCTAAATTCAAGGTTTGGTACATGTGAAATAGAGCAAAAGGATTGCAACTTCTGTTAGGGATTTTCAAAGCTAATAACGAATTATGGTGTCGTATCCCCAACTAATCAAGATATTCTCCAAAAGACATATCAACAAACTCCATAGCATTATCAGACTACCAAATTCAAATCTTCCTTTGATATTGGGTATATATCATGTATAGACTTCCTTAAAGGCCATACCAGCATCACTCCTCTTGTTGAGCAAGGACACCCATGTCATCCTAATGCATTCATCAATGAAAGAGATAAAATAATGGGTATTTGAAATAGATGGAACCTTTGCAAACCCGAAATATCTGAATGTATGACAACAAAAGGTTCGTTGCATTTATTCAAACTTGGCAAGTAAGGAATTTGATGGTTGTTCGCCAATTCACATATATCACATTGAAAATTCGAAACATCTAAATCAGTGAACAAACTTGGGCAAAGTTTTTTAAGGTAACCAAAAGAATTGTGTCCTAGTCTCTGGTGGCATGACCATATACTTGCTTGAACCTTCCCAATTCCACTTGCTTGACATGCTTAGCCTAATTTCTCTTCTCCAACTCATACATTTCCAAGTAATAGAGCTTTCCCCATTTAACATCATAACCAAGAGTGTTCCAAATTAGAATGTCTTGGAATACACAAAAAGAAGGCCAAAATGTCACAGTACAATTAAGAGATGAGGTGATTCGGCTAACAGACGAGATTGCATTCGAGCGAAGGGACAACTAAGATTGTATTAAGTTTCAAAGTATTGGATAATACAATAGACCTTTCCTTTTTGATAGGAGAGGTACTTCCATTAGTAGTGGAAATGACAGACTAGGAGGATGGATGAATTGTCTGCAATTTGTTAGGATTTCTAATCATATGCTCAGATGCTCTCATGTCAATAACCCAAGTACTATCCTTAGAAGTGATAGAAAAAACCATCAATCTTGCCAAAGTTACCTAGTTGTCCTATATTGGCAGTGGATTATCATTTCGTTGTTTTACCTGTAAGATATTTGACTTTGTTTCGCGCTCCAATATGCATCTCCATCAATTGAGACCATAGTAGAAATTTCGATTCCTCAAACACAATTTAGGTAGGGAAGGCCAAATTGTCATGTTGGACAATAATTTGTGATTGCGGATTATTTGTGCAACTAGAACAATAGAATTCATGGGTGTGGATAGCGTGGTGGGTTTCGAGTCTTTCATTTAAATTCAAAAGTAAACGAAGCTCGAATAGGACTTCGATACATGCAGAAAGTCTTTTTCTGGATAACACCTGCTCTGATACCATGTTGAACAATAAGAGTTTATGTGAAAAGATTTCTGCCATGATGTATTCTTCTCTTTGAGGGGTAGAATATATATACAAACTTACTGAGATCTATTCTAGGCAATATATGTGTACATGAAAATCAAAATAATTACACTAATTATAGACACCTAAATCATGCTATTCTCCAATTCTAGGATTTGATCATAGTCTTTATGATTTGATCATGATCTTTAGGATTTGATCACGATCTTTGGGATCTGATTACAATCTTTAGGATTTGATCAAATCTGTTATTATAACAAAAAGTTTAGTGATTATTTAATGTTAGTGTTAATTACATTAAGCACACCAACCTTTAAGGTGTTTTACAAATTAATTTTAGGGTTCATATGTAACAATATATATATATATGTATATATAATATTATTATATCGATATATATGCTTATGTATATCATACGTATAGAAGCTGTGATGACCTGATACTTTCTGGTATTTTAAAAACATTAATTATATTATTATTTCATGTTTATATGATCACTATGTGATCTTTATTTTATATGTGAATTACGTGACATTTTAGGAATATGATAACTATGATTAATACATATATAATTCAAAATTATAGATATAAGTATATACATATGTGTGTCGATTATATACATTATATATTAGATAATTTATATTTTGAAATATATTAGGAATTATTTAATACTTATATGAAATATATTTTTAAGTATATACATATATATAACGAATATGTTTATATATTATATATGTATATGTTCGAATATATATAAATATACATACATATATATGAGATATATTTTATAAAAATATACATATATTTTCGAGTATATAAATAGATATAATTCTTTCTTTATATGTAAGATGTCATTCTCATGTCATTTTCTTTAATTAATGATACTTTACACCTAGTTTTTAATCAAGATATTATTCGATACATATGTATGAATCTTGAACATGTATTAAAACATATATATAGCTAGATTTTAAAGAGCTAATACTTGTAAAAATCATATGAAAATAGGATCAAGTAAGGCACAACTCATCTAGTTAAGGTAACAAGTGTATTAACACATGTGATGATCATCTCCCACTAAGATACACATGTATTCATCTTCATCACTTAGACTAATACCTAAATACCTTAGGGTAACACATATATATAATTAGGGTAACATTCGGACACTATAGACCAACACTTGTGTATGAACACATTTAATACTTAAGATTAGTTGGAAAGAATTCATTAAATGCAAGAAGATCTTTTCATATAATAATCCTATTTTTAGAGGTAACCACTATAAATAGAGGCCCTCACCCCCATTTTTCAACACACACACACAAACACACACACACGATCACACATACATACACGACCCGACACACATACACGAACACACACACACACACACTTATACACACTCTCAAATCTTGGCATATCCATAGTTATATACATAGTTTACTAAGGTAGGGGATTACTTAATTTCATAAGTACAATCCTTACTTTAGTAAATATACTTCCATGTGTTCTAGTTTCCGTTATCCTATATTTTCGTATGTTATACGCATATTATGTTTTATTTTAAGATTAGGGTCCTATTATGCTCATATGTTTAGTTCCTATTATGTTTTAAGCATGCAAGCCTAGAGTTTTTATGTATATGTTATGTGCTAACATGAAGAAGTACGATATATATATATGTTAGGTTATATTCAAAATTAGGTTCTATAGTCCTTATGTTATTTCAGTTATGTTATTCAAAATTATGTTTCTATATGCTAACATGTACTATATGAAAACTTTGTTGCGCTTGCTCCGGCCCTAATGTGTTTCGGTGGAGATGGAGTAGAGTTCGACCGGGCGACAACGGGCTTGCCAATCTTAAAATAAATTCTCACCATCTCTAGTCCTAATCCCTCCTTGCATGGAAGGAGTGTTCCTTGTACTAAAGTGGGTCGTAGGAAATTGGCATATGCTCAAGATATGACCAACGGTGTGATTGGATGGATACCAAATTGGTTGGAATTGGTGTAAATATTGTGAATATCGTGAATATTGTGAATCTTGTATGGGAGTTATAAAGAGATTATGATCACAAGAAGTGCAATCCAAAGGTACAAGTACTATGTGAAAAATGTGCTATAAGATGTGGGATATTGTGAAAATTGATGTTATGTTCACATAAACACACCCTTCACCTTATGTGATTAAGTAATTCTATACTCAACTTTTATGTTGACCCTTTTTATGTGCATCATTTTAGTGGAAGACATTGTCGTGGATAATGCAGACGAAGCCATAGGGAATTATGATACTAATTAGCAGTCCCTAGGAATATCATGTACTATCTTATTTGTTGCTAGAGTTTTGTCTAAAACGTTGTATTAGAAAGCCTTTTATAAGCAAAGTCTGTTGTAGAAGCATATATATAAATAGATATATCATATGTTAGCAATGAGCTTACTGTAATAAGATATTGTGGCCATTAATTTATACATATGATGTAGGACAAGAAGTTGGTTAATTTTAGGATTTTATGGACCAACAAAAGTTCAAGAAAAAATATTTTAATTTTATTTAGTTTTAGTATTTTCTGTAGGTGTTTTTTTAGCTCAATATATTACTTTCAGATCAAGTTTAGTATTTTCCTATTTTATTTAGGAAATAGTCTTGTTCTATTTCAATTAGGATTAGGGTTTAGCTATTTAAATAATTGTGAAGCTCCTATTGGTTATATGACTCATATAGAAAAACCTACATTTTGTTTTCTTTATTCCAATTTCTTTCAAATTCTTGAAAGTTTGAAGACGAGTCCTTCAAAGTCGTTCAAAATTCATAACTTCTGCTCTATCAACATATAACGTTCAAATTATTATTATTTTTTTTTTATAAAAAGTGGACCATCTTCCATTCATTGATATACATGAGAATTACAATACATATAACTCACAAGAGTTTTAGATAATTGCCGATGTAAATAAGGATTGGTTCCTAATCTTCTCTGGTCGTGCCCATGAAGAGACACCGCTATGAACTAATGGTGTTTTATCTTGGAGTCATGATTAGCCTTTAGAACTTGCATGAAGGGAGACAATCATGGCTTTAAGACAGCAACAAGTATCGTGACTCTCCATCAGTCCAGTTTCCAAAATTTCTTAATTTATATATAATTGATTTCATATTTTATATCCTATGATAAATTATTTAAGTTGATTATTGAAATTATTTTATTGTAATTATAAACACAAATCACACAAAATCCAAAACAAAATCACACTAGTTGTAGATACTTTGATTATGCAATTATTAATTCTAATTAATAAGCATGTAAAAGAGAACTTTAATTGTTTTGGCATTTCATTAGGATTTTTTTTTCATTTTTATTGTCTATATGTGCATTTATAGTGTAATTGGCATTTTCTATGATCACGGTTCACGATCCCTTTATATGTATATGCTTGGATGTATTTTATTCTTTTTATATTTATATTTAATTTAATTTCATGAAGTTATCAATTTTTTGACCTTTGTGGTCCATCACCTCTACAAGAATGCATCTCATTTATTAATAGATCATGAATGCATTACAGATATATAGGAGAGTCCGTCACAACTAAGAAAAAAAAAAAAGAGAGACAAAAATAATATTGTAATGGATTCCATATATCACAAATTTATTAATAAGTGCCTCGTCTTGCTTTAGTTCTTTCTTCATTAAACTCCGTCACAAATTCATTACAAAGTTTAATTTCCAATCGGTTCATATATTTTTACACATCTCAAAATCCATACAAATTTGATGATACTTCAAGAATATTTGTGCCGATAAATTGGGTGGAGGTAAATTAGGTAATGGTAAATAATGCTGGAAGGAAAAGCGAAATTATTACCCGCACCAGGTTCGGCTACAATAGAACTAATCACGTGATAAGTATTTTACACTTGTCCTGTAATTGGTGTACAGTTTAGGAAGAATGACCAATCACATGACATGAGGGATACACTTCATAGATTGTTTGTCTGTTATAGAGAGAAAAAAAACCATCTAGAAAAATTATTGAAGTCCAAAATCCAGTAAAGTTATATTCCATCCAAATATAGAGTTGGATTTTGTGACGACCCGAAACTTCTAGCTAATTATGAAAATACCCGATTTATAATTTTTGCACAAACATGCCACTTTTTCAAAACAATAGTAAAACCAACCCATACTTTTATTCGAAAATCCAAAAGTACACATAAATTTTATTATTACATGATCGTGACTACAAAATAACCTCGATCCTATAACATGCATAACTAGCCAAATGCTTCGAACCGCCTTCCTATGTCTCCTTCGCTAGCGACTCCGTTCGTCTCAAGATCGGCTAAAACATTACATGAAACACGTCAACAACACGTTGAGTAGAAACTTTGCATATAACATAAGGTGATCGTGTGAGGTTTGTGCACCATATCACAGAAATTTATGAACATAAATCACATAATTTCACATTTGATTTCTTCCACCTCGACGGGTGACTACCTTATCACTTCGTGCCGATTTTTCCAACCAAACACTCCAATTCCCTACCAATCACTCCGGTGGTCATATCCCGGGCATATGCCGATTTTTCCTACGACCCACTTCAGTACATAGACACTCCGTCTATGCAAGGAGGGATTAGGCAACGATGGAGGGTCAAGAACTAATTTAAGACCGGCAAGCCCGACACCGCCCGGCCGAACTCGACCACATCCACCCCTATTCACATTGGGGCCCATCATGCACACATAAATTCATGTATAACACATAGTTTTACAGAATTTCAGTATGCTTTCACACTGATTTCAAATAAATGAAGATATTTTTCAAGCTTTACGAACTGAAAATTCGCAGTCTACAAATATTTACGTCGAGCAGAAAATTCCAGTTTGTAAGCACGGAATTTCTAGCCTAAAACCTGCTGGGATTTCACAAATATGTTTCTAATGTCATAAAACAAAGTTTTGGTTAGTAACATTTCGAGTTTTCAGCTTACGAGACTTGGAATTTTCAGACTGCGACGCAAAACGCTTAATTGCGCGGCTGCTGGAATTTCCAGGCCCCGAAGCCGAACTTTACAGATTTGAAAAAATGTTTTTCCAGCTTATTATACACTGGAATTACAACATATAAAACAGGTTTTGAGTTTGGAAAAATTGGATTTTTCAGTTGTACAAAAAATAAGAATTTGCAGCCTTGTAACAAATTTTTCAGCACTATGAATAGTGTTTCCAGCAAGCTTTGAACTAAAAATTCACCTTGACAAACATGAAGTTTCAGCTTCTAACACATGATTGAAGTATTAACAAAGTATCAAACATCATAATACATAACTTAAGCATCAATTGAACATATTGCAAGCAAAATTTCAGCATGGTTTCAAGACATTCAAGGGCAAGATGCACATAATGTCACTATAAGCATATACCCAAATTTTCTTGTATTCCCTAAGACCCAAGATGGAAACCAACTTGTGGTTACCTCTTAAGGTCTAATGGGGAAGATATGAAGCTAATACTTTCATAAAAACCTAAGCTAACTCATGCCATAGGCAAGGTTTCTACCTTCTAGTAGTAGAGGTTCTTCTTGTAGTTTTGTATGGAAGTGTAAAGATGAAAGTGCTGAAATTTGTGATGAAATTGACAAGAGATGAAGGCAAGAGACTATAAGGGGCAGAGTGCACGTTTTTTAGGGGGTGTGTGGTGATTTTTGTGGTTTCTTATGTTTAATGCCTAATCCTTCTTATAGTTAGTAATGTAACAAATAGCATTAAAATACTATTGTGTCTTAATCTTCATCATTTCTTACTTTCCAACTAAGTGTCCAACTAACAAGCCTAATTAGGTTAAGTGTTAGTCTAATTAGGTTAAGTGTTAGTCTAGGCTAATTTGGACCATACATGTATAACAATATCTAGAAAGAATTATACAAGTGTATGCACACTTGTACATAATCATCATTTACTTGAAGGATGAAGACTTGAGAATGATTTTCTACCAAGTATAAAACATTTTTATATTTCTTATACCTTAAAAAACGTCCACCCTTAGTTAAAATCTGAAAATTTATAAGTTATTTACTTATTTTACATATTTGTGGCAGAAAATATCATTTAGGGGTAGAAAATGCAATTTTAGGCTTTCTTTACGGTTTTTCCAAAAATCTTCTAAATCTTATTACACAAACTGAGCATATACATATCTATATGTGTATACATATATTTTCATGAATTATATAGTTTATATGATGCTTAACTAAGACAAGAACTAATCGTAACTTGTACATTTGCGAAAAACGAACATGAGACACAAAGTATTAACATTATGAAAACATATACCTATAAATATAAAATAAACACATATAATTATATCTATACATAATGGGAGTGAGAATACGGGTCCTTACAGATTTTGTACAAAGCAATTGAATCTTGAATGCGAAATCAGATTCAATTCATACAATATTTCTGTTTTATTGTTATCTAGATTAGCAGTAGAGTTAGGATCCTGGAGCCTGAGAGTGTACTTTGGACTACGAACTACCAATTATACAAATAACTAAATTTATTTTAAATTATTTTATTTTTAATTATCATTAATTTTATAAATCTATTAAAAATAATTAAAAATATTTGATAGTATAAATAATATCAAATTTTTTGTACTTCATTAAATCATATTATTTCTTTAATTATATGCATACATTGAGTGTGTCAATATTACTGTAAGATATAAAAGTCGAGATTTCTCTATCTATACTTTAAGAACTCATTCAAGTATAAATGTGTATAGGTGAGAATAGTAAAATCTGATAAAGTAAAAGCCTGTGGTTTTTTTTTTTTCTCTTTTTATGTAATAAAAGTAAAAACATGTTGATTGCCTTAAAACTTAACTTGAAAGTTTCCTTTCTAATTTATATATAAAAAAAACGCGGAATTGAAAGTTTCCTTGTAGTAGTGCCTTAACATTTAAGGTTGTGTTTGTTGAACAAGAAAGTCAAACACAATGTTGCGTGTTAAATTTGCATTGAATTCCCAAGAAAATTCGTTACATTGTTTGAACATGTTTGCAGCATTTTTCAACCCCAATTGACCATCATCTAATTTTTATTCTATTTAACCATAAGTACTGATACTTGTATAGTGATAAAATTACTACACGGAAAGACAGATCGCATTTACTATAATACTTGCACCTGCCCTGAGTCATATAGCATTGACTATAATATTTGTACCTGTCTTGAGTCTTATGATTCATAGGTAATTAATTTTTTAATTCACACTCCTAAAATTGATATAGGAGCTTCAATTATATTTTAATTTTAATAATTAATCAAAATGATCTTTTTAAATTTATTTAACATTGATAAATAAATATGAGCTACTCGCTATTCATCATTTAGTCAATTTTTTTTATATATTTAATATTTAGGTTATGCTTAGTGAAAAATGAATAAAAAATAAATAAAATTTGAGTTTGTTTATGTAAAAAAAAAATTATGCATTTGGGATCTGACTGAAAACAATAAAAGTAAGAATTTTATTGATACCTAAATTTTAAATTTTTTTTTAAATGTCAAGCTTTTGTACTATAACATCATAAATATAAATATTGTTTTTTTTTTACTTTTCAGACATTTGTGTTGGGTGGATGACTATAAAATTATGAAAAAATATATAAATTTTGGGATGAATATTAAAATTACAGGTGGCAATTGGGTGGATTGGATCGGATTTGGGCCGGGCCTTTGTGGGTTGGGTCAAAAATGGGTTGGGTTCAAAATGGGTTCTTAATAACGGGTTGTAAATGGGTCGGGTAGTAAATGGTTTGAAGCAGGTTGTAAGTGGGTTGTAAGCGGTTTGTAAATGGATTGGAGCGGGTCGAAAGTGGGTCCGATAACAAAATACTCATATAAATCAAAACTTAAAAAATAAAATAAGTTTTAGATAAAATCAATCTTCAATATCATATTTTACATAAACTTACATCTCATAATAATAAATTATGTCTCAAGCATAAAATTGAATAAAAAAAATGAAAAAAAATAATATTGATCAAACATTGAGGAAAATTACGACTAAAATGGACAGACTCAGGACTTTTTTGTGGTATGAGAAATTTGGACGTATTCTACTTTGAATAAAATTGATGATATCTATAGTAGTTGATAGGATTTTTTTAAGTTTTGGGTCAAACCCATTATGGACCCATTAAGGAACCATTTAAAACCCATGAAAAAACCATTTAAAACCCATAAAAAACCATTTAAAACCATAACTAGTTTAACCCATTTGGACCCAACCCACTTTAACCCATTTAAAAATCTTTTCAACCCAACCCAACCCATAATTAATTGGGTTGGGTTGGACCCATAATTTACAACCCATATTGCCACTACTAATTAAAATAGTAGGTTAATATGTTAAAAAATAATGGTCATTTTGGTAATTTCTTGGTAGAAAAATAAAGATGAAGTCCCAATAATAATTTTTTGAGTGTGAATATCAATTTCCTTTTTAATTCACAATACTTTTGAAATGTAAACATATGAAACTTCCTATTATATATGCCCATTTCCAAAGTTTCCTTTTACAGAAATCAATGCATTTAATAACTTTATTGTCCTTGTATTACAAGAAAACATGGCTTTAGACTCGTCTCTAAAGTTCCTTTTTTAATTTTTGTGTCCATGTACCAACGGTAGTCAACTGGATAGACTCCTCAATTTTAAAATGATATTTTATCTCATATTTTATAATACATATTCATCCCATGTATATAAAGTTACTTCCTTAATTATACACTTGATTTGAATTTTTACACTTGGTATATATTCATAGATTTGAATAGAAGATGAAACACGATTTAAAATAGAGGATCTCGTGTGGCATTCAACACCGCATAAATTGGACCTCGACTAAATTTGTGACAAGCGTCATGGGAATCTTTATAGATGGCTACTCTCCCAACGATTTTATGTTTGACATAATAAGATTAGAATACTAGAACATAATTAAATGGCTTAATCTTTTAATCACTTGAACTAACAACCTTTGCTTGATTCCATTAAAAAAATTTATAATTATAATAAATTGGCTAAATGACCCTAGCTAATTTGGAGATGGGAAAATATCCTTCTCTAACTGAGAGATGGTGTATCTTTCGTCTCTAAATTCATTTTTAATGTGTAGCATTAATTTTTATACAAATCCATGTTCAATTCCGCAAAACTTTCGTTTTTGAGTTCGTCTCTGATTTTCTATTAAAAGTCATCTCAAAGACCATTGTCTCAAATTTCAATATCTGTGAACGAGTCTATTGTTCTTAAAGTTAGGGCTGTAAACGGAAAATCGAAAATTCGATTACCGTCCGCATCCGTATCCGTTTACGAGGCATATTATCCGCATCCGTTTAAAACGGATATATCCGTGTCCGATTATAGGTATCCGAGTAATAAACGAATATGGATATGGTAATTAGATATCCGTTCCGTTTAATATCCGCTCCGATTGTATATCCGTTGGATATATCCGTTTACTTATATCCGTTATCCGTATTCGATAAATTATATTAAATTATTATTATTATTATTATATCCTTATCTCTTCTTACTCTTTATATGATTTAATTAGATTATTTATTAATTTATATACATTATAAGAATAAATAGAAAAATATGAATGAATAATATGAATTATATTAATTGTATTAATGATAAAATATAAACAGATTCGGATATTCGGATAAACGAATTCGGATATCCAATCAAATATTCGGATAAACGGATTCGGATATCTAAACAGATATTCGGATAATTGTTAGCGGATTCGGATATTCAGATATCCAAAAATTCATAATTATATTATATTTTAAAAAATACTAAACGGATACGGATATATCCGAATTCGCAAAATATCCGCCGGATGCGGATTAGGATATAGGTTGCCAATATCCGACGGATTCGGATACGGATACGGTAAAATTTAATCGGATACGGATTCGGATACAGCATATCCGCTCCGTTTAATATCCGTTTACAGCCCTACTTAAAGTCCTGTTTCTAGATTCGTCTCTCAATTCCTTTTGAAATTGTCACAAAATATAGGTTTAATTTCATATTATTCCCAATATTATTCCATCTCTATACTCCGCCAGTGACAGAGCCAGGGGTGGGGCTTAAAATTTTATTTTTAATATATATTTATTAAAATTTCAAACACCCCCTCCAAAATAAAATTTTGATTTTTATATAAATTATATAAAAAAAATTTAATTTTCTCTATTCTATTTTGTTTTTAGTGATTTGTTTTACCCAATCGCTTTTACCATAATTAAAAATAAGCTCTCTCTCTCTCTCTCTCTCTCTCTCTCTCTCTATCTCTCTCTCTCTCTCTCCTCTATTTCTCTTCTTCTTTTCAAATTAAAATATTAGACATTCTATTAGATTTTACTTCTCTATTTTATTCTAACTGAAACACCAAAAATCCTATTAGAAATTTTCTTCTCTCACAAAGCCTACATTATTCAACTTTTTCTTCAAAAGTAATGTACTAGAAGGTACTGTATACTAATTTTGAAATTTATATATTTATTTATTTCTTTTTTTATAATTGATTTTTGTGTAGAGATTTGAATCATAGGATTGTTAATATGAATCTTGATAGCTGTTCAATATTAAATTTAATGAATCTTGATGTTTATTTGTTGGACTATATATTGAACTTGAATGAATCTTATTAAGTTGAGGCTTCATATTTAATTGGAAGTGATTTGGAAAATGTGATGGCGGAGAAAAAAATAGATATTTTTTTAACTTTGAATATATTTTTTTGATTGTGAGAACAAAGAGAGAGAAAAACAAATCTGTTTTAATACTTTTTGAGTTTTAATGATATATCATTATGTGGGTTAATGTCAATTTTGTTGCGTATTGTTTAAAAAATCTTTATTAAATAGTTTTTAAAAGTAATTCATTATTCACTATATTTGCTTCTTCTAAAATAGAGAATGATTTGTTATTTTTTTCAGTATCATTTTTTAAATATTATTTTGATTGTAACACTTATATATATATATATATATATATATATATTGTAGCACTTCTAATTGGTCGTATGCACATAAATATGATAACTTTTGTTGTTTTATATATTAATATTATATATAACCCTTATATTTATATATTTTAATAACTAATAATTTCGAAAAAATTTCGCTCCCCTCAATCAAATTCTTGACTTTGTCCTTGTACTTTGTGGAGCTCCTTAGCTCAAAATTAATGTCTTTGAATTGGGTTAATTTTCACATTTCTTGACGATCCCAATTTTGTTTATGAAACCTAATTTAGAACCAACTCGCAAAAATATTAATTATATGCAATGAAAAAGACAAGGTTCAAACAAACCACGTCTAACCATTCACAAAATATTACAATTCATTGATAACTTTAAAAGTCAAATATAAGACTAGAGGTAGATGAACCCATCACAATAATGTATTGTGGTTTATTTTCATGGTTTAATAATAAAATTTACAACCAAATCATTAATAACCAAATTAAACAATTAATAACTAAAATACTCAAATTTTAAGTATAAAAGAAAACGAAAAAATGTTTTTGAACATCAATCCATTATGATATGTCATAAATGGATATAAAACCATGCCATATTTTAATAACATTATCATCCCTCTAGGACTATAAATTAGCGCTATAAGCTTTTCCTTGATGTTGTGACGCTAACACAGTTAGGGTTGTCAATTTCCGACACGTTAAGATTACCCAACAAGAAAATAGTTGATTTAAGGATTTTTTTTTTTTTGTTCATATTTCATGGCATGCGAAATGATGATGATGACCATGTTAGTGTGAGAAGGCTTTATTAGCTTACTCGATAAGGCCAACCTCTCTTATGCAAATTTTCTAATGGAAATGTTTGTTTAACACTTAGACAAAATTATAATTTTAGGATCGTATGTTGCACATTTTTTCAAATCAAGACTTTAATTTTTTCCATTTTAATTTCAGAACTTGAATTTGACCATGTCCGAAACATTTAAAACTTTATATCTCGAATTGCAAGAGTTAGCTAGATGTTGGTCGAATTTAGCTGGAATTGTAGTTGCCGGCAAGGTGATTAGGTATCTTAAACACGCCATTACTTTTGTGGTGCATAGGTGTCATCTTATTACGACATGACATTCCACGAAGGATTAAATCACAAAATTTATACTAAACTACTGAATAAATAATCTAAAAAGTTTCCAAAATTATATTTTACATTATGCTTTTAAGTCTCCTATTTTATTTTATTTTTTTTGCTGGTAAAACAAAATTGCTCCTCTTCTTCTTCTCCACCCTTCTCCCCCACACTCACCCCCTCCACCACACCACTGCTGCAACTGCCTCCCTTCACCACAATTGCCGCCCTTCACCGCCAAAGTTGACACACACGAAAGATTGAGAGGGATAGATCGAGACCATCCCTCCACTACACCACTAGCGCCTCTACATTGCGCCACCACCACCGCCGCCCTCCACTACGACTACCACCACCAAACCGTCGCCCTTCATCACTACCACGGCTCTTCAACACAACCACCACTACCCTCCAAAGACACAGATATTGAGTGTGTGTGTGTGTGGCGGGGGGGGGGGGGGAGAGAAAAATTTAAAAGGGAGGGATGCCGGCGTGTGGGGGGGGGGGGAGATCTGAGATTTGTTTCAATGAAGAAGAAGACAAAAAAAAAAGGAATAAGAATAAAAAAAAGAAAAGAAAAAATATATTTAACATAATTTTGATTTAAATATTATATATATTCAAGGTTTTTTTTTCTTCTCTATTTTGGAACTTTACAAGGGGTATATTGCAATTAATCCAATTTTTAGCAATGTGACTTGGCTATTTAATTATCTTTATTAATTCTACATATGCTGACAACACATCATATTTATCTCACATGCCGATCCCATGACTTTTTCCGATAGGAAATTGCCAAAATTTCTAAATGTGTCAAACACGGTTAATTCAAGTCCTTTTTTTTTTTTTTTTTTTTTTTGAAGCAAAGCAACGCAAACAAGAGCGTTAGACAGAGGAGGCTTCAACCTCGATTACATCTAAAATAAACGAAGGGATGGAACCCGATTCACCCTCATTATTTGGTGCGTGACGAGCCAAACGATGAGCAACCGAGTTACCAGAACGACGAATAAAAGCGAACTTAGCGGACGTAAAACCAGCACAAGTGGATTTAATATCCAGAATCAGATTACCAATCTTCGAAGCATCACGGATTGGGCTCTTCAGAGCTTGGATAACAAGATTGGAGTCCCCTTCGAAAATGACAAGGTCCCATGCCTTGCGACGTGCCAACCGAACTGCCTCACGAGCAGCAAGAGCCTCTGCATGTAGAGCGTCGCCTGGAATTTTAAACTGGACTGATAACCATGCTAACACCATACCGCAGTGATCACGGGCAACGACTCCAACTCCAACGCTTCCATCGGAGGAAAATACTGCGCCATCAAAATTGAGTTTGATAAAGCCGACGGGGGGACAAGACCAACTCGTTGCACCCGCCGGCGGGATAGCAGCCACACGCCTAGATTGAGCCATCGAGTAGTTGTGGAGGTGGTTTCTAACTGCCAACACTACATCCATAGGAGCTAAGGAAGACTTCTCCATCGCTGACTTGTTCCGATTGAACCACAGAAACCACAAAAGAACAAGGAAGAAAGAGAACTCGCTTCTATCCAAGTTTGAAGACACTCGACGAAGCCAGGACTCAGTAGAATCTGACCAAACATCAATGAAGAGCCACGGAAGATTTGAGAGCGCCCATACTTGCCGCGCAAAAGGGCAGGAAAGCAGCACATGTCGGGAGTCTTCTGCTGGGTCTGCACACAAAGAACAGCCATCAGAGATTAGAAGCTTCCTTCGCCTAAGATTAACCGTCGTCGGAAGCGCATCGAGACATGCTTTCCAGACAAAAATTTTGACCTTCTCCGAGAGTGGGAGCTTCCAAACGAAATCCCAGTTGGCTCGTCTGTGGTGAACTCCAGGAGCATGAATAGAGCGAAAAGTCCGCGAGAGGTGATAGGCGGACTTGACCGAGAATAGACCATTACGATTGTAGTGCCAAACAAGGATGTCGTCGCAGCTTTGGGACCCCAAGGGGATAGCGAGAATTGCGTCAGCGTCGTCTTTAAGGAAATTAGAGCGGACCAAATTTTCATTCCATAAACCCAAATTTGGCACAATCAGGTTCGAGACCCAACCATTCGACAGTGGGGCGGATCGTGGAGAGAAAACTTTGAACGAAAGGGGACGGGGAAGCCACTTATCGTCCCAAATTTTGATACTCTGGCCCGAACCCACCATCCAGCGACAACCATCCTTAAGAAGCGATAACGAACCAAAGATACTTCTCCAAGTAAAAGAAGGGTTTCTACCGAGCCTTGCGTCGAATACAGAAAGATGGCCGAAGTACTTAGCGCCCATAACACGACTGATAAGAGAGTGGGGATCCTTAATGATTCTCCAGAGTTGTTTTGCAAGCAAAGCTTCATTAAAATCCCGAAGAGACCGAAAACCCATGCCCCCGTCGGCTTTCCGAGCGCATAACTTGGACCAAGCCACCCAATGAATTTTCCTAGAACCCTTATTATGCCACCAAAAGTCAGCTAAAAGACCTTCAAGCTCTCTAAGGAAAGTGTCCGGAAGTCGAAAACAGGACATCGAGTACGCTGGGATGGACTGGAGCACGTACTTAATAAGCACTGTTCTCCCCGCCTGGGATAAGGAGCGCTCATTCCACCCCTGGATACGTTTCCACATCCGCTCACGAATGGAAGAGAACACCTCCTTTTTACTACGCCCGACAACAGCCGGGAGGCCCAAATAGCGATCAAAACTCGCTTCAATCTGCATGTGACCTATACTCGCAATAGTTTCCTTCACCTCCTGGGGGATATTGCTGCTGAACACCATCGACGACTTGGTCATGTTGATGAGTTGACCCGAGGCTTGCCCATAACAAGCCAGGACAGAACACACGTGTTGCATCGCCTCCACAGAGGCCCGGCTGAAAATCATGGTGTCATCGGCGAAGAAAAGGTGCGATATCTTAGGAGCACCTCGACAAACCGCAATACCCTGGATCTCGTTCTTGGCCTCCTTATCCTGTAGCAAGCAACTAAAGACTTCTACACACAAGAGAAAAAGATAAGGCGATAGGGGATCTCCTTGACGGAGACCCCGACTGGGACGTAAGAAACCAAACTCACACCCGCTCAGAACAAAAGAATAAGAAACTGAAGACACACACAGAAGGATCAAGTTCACAAAACTACTAGCAAAACCCAGCCGAAGAAGGGCTTTCTCTAAAAAGTGCCACTCGACCCGATCATAGGCTTTGCTCATATCAAGTTTAATCGCCATGAATCCCTTCTTACCTCTTTTCTTTAGTTTTAGAAAGTGATTGGTTTCAAAAGCAATTAGAACATTGTCTGTAATTAGTCTACCCGGGATGAAAGCGGACTGGGACGGAGAAATAATGGAGTCAAGCATAGGTTTAAGCCTATTAGCTATAGCCTTTGACGCGATTTTGTAAATCACATTACACAAAGCTATTGGACGAAAGTGGGACACAAACTCCGGGTGTTTGCACTTAGGAATGAGCACAATGTTAGTATGGTTAAAATCGGGATGGGAAACACGACCATTTAAAAAATCCAAAACACAGGAAATAACGTCAGCACCAAGAATAGACCAATATGTTTGAAAAAAGACGGGAGGCATACCATCGGGGCCAGGGGATTTATAAGGGAACATTTGGAAAAGGGCGGAGGTTACCTCATCGGGAGTGAAGGGAGCTTGGAGTGACTCGTTCATCACCGAAGTAACCCGGGATTGCACTTTCTCCAGAACACTATCAATATCTAAATCCGAGGGGGAGCCCGAAGCAAACAAGGTGCTAAAGTATTCCAAGATAAGCTCTTGCATTCCAGCCCTATCCTCAACCCACACCCCCTCATTATCTTTCAGCTTTGCAATGTCATTATTTTTGTAGCGCGCCGAAGCCACTTTATGGAAAAAAGCTGTATTACGGTCACCCTCTTGGAGCCAATGGACCTTGCTCCGTTGCTTCCAAGCCATTTCGTTACGCAAATGGCTCTCTTCCAGTTCTTCCCTCAACTTCCTCTCCAGTACCACCGATTCATGAGAAATCGGTCGCCTCCCAAGAACCTCTATTTTCTTTTCCAAATCAAGGAGTTGTCTACGGGGGTTAACAAAATTTGTACGACTCCATTTAGTGAAACCCTCTTTACACTTCGTTAGCCTAAACTGAACAGAGTCCATGCTAGTATTGCCGAACCGTCCACTCCAAAGATGGGCCACCACCTCGCGAAAATCCTCTGCCCGGATCCAGTTAGCCTCAAACCTGAATGCTTTTGCTTTCCTAATCGACCCATGGGAAGAACCATCAAACATAAGACTGATAGGCCTGTGGTCTGAGAAGATTGAGTCAAGATGCATAACTGACGCACGGGGGAATAGTTCGGACCAACCTGGGGTAGCGCAGGCCCTATCGAGACGTTCCCAAATGGTGTTAGGGGCTTCACGTTTGTTACACCATGTGAATGGGTCACCGTTGAACCCCAAGTCATGGAGATCGCATGCTGCCAGAGTAGTTCTAAAATCTGTAACAAGGGATTCCAAACGGCGATGCCCTCCCTTTTTTTCATCATGACTAAGTATCTCATTGAAGTCACCCACGCAGAGCCACGGCCGAATAGAGAGAGACTCAAGTTTCTTAAGGAGTGACCAAGACTCCTTTCGTTTAGCTGGATCGGGGTTTCCATAGAACCCAGTGAATCTCCAAGAAAGACCAGCCGGATTATCTTCCACTGTAACGTCGATATGGGATTGAGAGAAAGATTGTAATATCACTGTCGTATCTTTTGACCAAAGGAGGGCGAGGCCCCCCTTTCGGCGAACAGAATCGACACAAACACCGTAAAGATTAAGCCTCTCCTTAATTTTATCAAACTCATTTTTCCGAACCTTGGTCTCGGAGAGAAAAACCAAGGTGGGGCGGTGCTCTCGGATTAAACGTCCGAGAAAACGAACTGTTGGGGGTGCCCCTAAACCCCGACAATTCCAGAATAGCGAACTCATTGTGATCGGCGGTCCTGCGAAGCAGGCACCGCCGCTGAAAAAGCCACGTCCATGTCCTCTGATTCCGGGGCCAATACTTGAATACGTTTAACCACCCGAAAGTCAAGATCGTCATTTTTCTTTCCCGAGCTGCTCACAAATTTACGTTTAGCAGATTGAATATGGGAAGGGGTTGGGTTGGGGGTGGGCTGTTTTTTCTTTTTTTTTACGGGTCCGAGACGGTGATGGGGTGAGGGAGTGGGATTTGCCCATTACGAATTGATAGGGGGGAAGAGAGTCCGGGTTTGGCCAGGATGGAATTTGGGTTGAGATTAAAATCTGGGTTTGATTGGATTGGAGGGGTGGGCTCGAGACTTGTGTGTTCGCCACTAGCTTGGAGACATTAGATAGGGCCTGCTCATCAAGACAATGGGGGAGATTAGGAGTGTGTTGGGCTGGGTTATTCAGATGTATGTTTAGAGATGGGCTAGTTGGGTCCAAAGGTGTATTGTGGTTGGATTTGGGCTTCAAGGAGTTGGGTAGATCGTTTAGTGGGCTGGAATGAAGATTAATATCTGAATTTTCCAGAATTAGGAGCTGATTTGCTGGACTTTGACTTAGGATGTCGGTGAATGAAGGCATTGAATAGTGATTGGAAGGAGGAGGAACAATTGGCAAATTACCCTCTTTAACCGAATTAACATGGCTGTCAGAATTCATACCCATAATAACTTGATCTTGGCCTGATTCAACGCATGGATTCCTGGAAGATATTTAACTTGGAGATTTAGTCAAGAAACTGCCAAAAATATTGCCTCCCCGAACTGATGCACCGTCATGACGGACGGACGATGGGGAATGACATCGGAACTCGGGAGTAAGAACTGAACTACTGACTGGATATTGTTCTGTCCCCATCACTCGAAAACTGTCTCTAGGGTCAGCTGATGCCCTTAACCAAGAACCATACGGCAGATCGTCACCTGGGTCCACAAAACCTTCCTCGACATGTTTCGAACACAAGTCCTTTATGTGTCCTAATTTGCCACAGAGATAACAAAAGTTGGGAAGCCTTTCGTAGGTAAAACTGACAATGATGTCGTCACCCTCTGCACTACGAATTCTGAGCGCTCTCCGGAGAGCAACATTCACATTCAAACTGACTCGTATCCGCATGGCTGATGAACCATGGGGGCTACCTTCTATAAGTTCCCGGAATACCCCAATTTTGTTTCCGATATATTGGGCAACTTCTTTAGTACGTTTGTTCCATGGGAGGCCGGCAACTTGCACAGTGAACTCACATAGGTTTAAATCAATAGCATGAGGATCTTCAGTTTCTTCAAACAAATTCAGGACCACGATGTGTTTGTCAAAAGCCCATGGTCCCCCCTTCAAGATTCGGTTTCGATCATAAGGATGATTAAACTCAAGAACAAAACGTCCACCGGAGAGATTTCTCACCGTAAAACCTTTTAAAGTGTGAAATGCTGCAAGGAAAGTCCGCTGGATAGAGTCAATATGATAGGATTTCTGAGAAAGAATTCGGCCTACCAAACAAAACCCTCCACCTGCTCGACCACTGCCCCAAACTCCGGTAGGGATCTCGTCACCGTCATCTTCCGCTTCTGTTAATGATAGAACCTTTTTCATTCGATCTAAATCTGCCTCCATAGTAAATGCAATCCCGAGTACTTCGAAGTGAGCCGAGACACCCTGATACACGAGGAGGAACACAGGAATGACACAAAAAAAACAAGAGGAAGAGTAACAACAAAAAACAGGAACAAACGGGAAAGCCCCGGAGAAGAACGAGAACAAAAAAGGGAAGAAACTAAAGAAGATAGAGATGGAGAAATATCCTGATTAAGCAAAGCCGATGATCTGAAAGCGGCACCGCGCAGCCCTAGCCCTCAAGAAAGCTCTCATAGGAGAGGAAATATGTTCTCATAGGAGAGGAAGGAAAAACACTTTTCGATGTACTCGGTTAATTCAAGTCCTAAAATTAAATTCTTGAATTAAAAGTGTGCGACATACCATTCTGAAATTATAATTTTACCTAAAAATTAAAGAAAAACACTCATCCTCTAAAGTTGGTTTACTAACACAAGCGTGGACTTTAGGAGTTTTAAGTATGAGGTAAAAATAATGGATTGAATAGGATTAACTTGTGGGTTATCCAAACAATTTCTTCATTATTTTATTAGTTTGATGGTTAGTTTGTAGTAAAAATAAAATTACATGCTAATGGTAATATTAATTTTCGAATTTAAGTTGATCTTGATGAACAATTAAAATCTTTGTTTGGGTATTTAGTGTGTATGTGTGTATATATACACATATATATTCTTTTGTTGTTTGTTATTGTTTACTTTTATAAGGTTTTATCACATTATGTAATTTTAATATATTTCATAGATATTTTAGTAAGAAAAAAGCTTTTGAAATGAAAACAAAGAATTTTATGTAAGAAAAATTGGTTGAATAGGGTTGAACGTTGTCAGGTCCATGAGTCGACTTTGTTTAGATCAGGTCAACTAACTCAACACTAACTGAATTAGATTTGAGGTTTCGTAACTTTGTATATATATCGCAACCCAATCCTAAATGAATTCAATTAATCCTTTAACCAATTGCTTCGAGACAATTTCATGAATATTTTAAGAATTTTCATTTTCCCCTTCTACTTAATATTATGTATTCAATAAACTAGAAAAAAAAACTTTGGTAGATAAAAAAATTACCAAGTTTTTTTTTTATTTTTTAAAGACGGGTTATTTTTCAACTAACCGATAAGAGAGGCAGAACGTGGATTCAATATAGGTACGCATGTGGATTCAATTTCAATCCGAGGTGGGCATGTGCTTTAATTCTTGAGCTTCGACCTTCATTAGTAAACGGCTCACGAGACAGCGAGATTGTTTATATTTAAAAATGCTTTTCAACTTCCTAGAAACGAGAAAGAAAAACAAGTTGCTTTATACATTTTTTTTTATATGAAATAAAACGAGAGGGCGATTATTTACATCCACATTGCTGAAATTGCTAAAAGTTCCGACTTTTGTAGCCGTTGCTAAATTTTGGTTCATTCCGTGAATGGCAGATTTTACAATTCTATTAAATACTCCCTCCGTCCTATATTACTTGTCGTTTTAGGAATTTTTTTTTATCCCATAATATATGTCGTTCTCACATATCAAGAAGAAATTTATTAATTTTTTCCTAATATACTCTTAGACTTTAATTAATATGTTATGCAAATTTCTCAAAAAAATTCAGCAATTTATTAATTATGGGTGACCCAATTCCTAAAAAATCTCACAACAACACTAACTGTCTTTTAATCTTCCATAATAATGTGCATCTTCAATCTTCCTAAAAATTTGAGACTTTCAATCTCCCAACAACACTAATGGTCTTTCAATAATGTGCATCTTCAATCTCCCAACAACACTAATTATCTTTCAATCTTCCTAAAAATTTGAGACTTTTATCAATTTTCAAGTTTCACTATTTTTTGTAGTGAAAATTTTTCGAATTTTTTACGGGGAATTCTTAGATGGAGTGTTTTTAGCTTTGTTTAAAATTTTCAACAAAATTTTAAATTATTCATCTGTAAAATGTGCATTTTTTTTTGTGATAGGCAAAAATATGCAAACTTGAAATTGAACAATAATAATGAAAATTGAAAGGATATTGCATGTAAAAGAGAGAATATCTTGAAAAGAGATAAATGATTGATGAAAGAGAGATTCGTGGCGTAATTTATTAAAATAGTATTTTGGTCAAGATAATTTATAATTAACGTTCTTAATCTATTTTCTTAATTCTTGTGCATAACTCGACAATGATAAATAATATGGGATGGAGGGAGTAATGTTTTGACTCAGTTTGGCATGAGTCTCATGGTGTCCTTAAATTGTTGAGGAAAAAAATCAAGATAAGTAAGGCAATATGAGAAAATTAGGAGCAAACAATCAAATAAGCCTTGTAATTGTTTTTTTTTTTTTAAAAAAAGGTTGCTAATTAAAGGATAAAATTAGATCAAATGATGCAATAAAATGAGAAAAGGACTTGGGACGTGCATAGTTTGTACTTGAATTGCCTAATATTGTTGACCAATTTTTGCAATAACAATATCATTTATTTTACTTTAGTCAACTTTGAAATCTAAGTACAGTAAAAGTAGCCTTAATGGAACTTGCTTAGTCTTGTCGACCTCAGGCTCTTAGGAATGCAATTTCCATTCTCTTTCGTTTTCAACTTTCTTACAACTCATGAGGAGACTCAACGTCGCATTTCTAGGAGTCTCTCTCTCTCTCTCTCTCTCATGAATGGCAATATTAATATTTATATTTATGTATTAACGTCATCTTCTCAACTGAAACATTTAAACAGGGAAGGCAGTTTCACGTAAGACAACAATATGTGAGAGAACCCAGCTTTCCGTGACGTAAAACAATCGAGTGTAGTATATCCTAGGTGCTTCCCTAGTGGGGAAGTACCTTTAATTTATGACATGTGTCCTATTCAATTTTTTTATTCTTTTTTCTCCTACTACATTGTTTTTTTACTCTCTTTCTTTATTCTCTCCCCTCTCTCATTTCCTTTTATATTTGTTTTCTTAATTGATTTCATTTTATTTTTAAATTTTTTTTCACTTATCATTAATTTTTTAAATTGGTGACGATTTAATTTTTCACTTATCATTAATTTTCACTTGAATTGTCATATATTTTAGCCAACTTAAATTATTTCAATCCTTATTTAGTATATCCTTAAATTAGTATAATTATATAGTATATAAAAAACAATACAAGTAGGAGAGAAAAGAATAAAAATATTGAATAGAATACATGTCACAAATTGAAGGTGCTTCCCTAGGATATACTAAACCAAAACAATCTGTGGAAGTGCATTGTTAATGTAAAAATGCACCAATTTAGTGATTTTCTTTTACACACAACCTTTGACTACACCCCTAGACTTACCCATCTAGGCAGCCCACAACCGACGAGCTATAAATATTTAATTACACTTAGACCCATTTTAATTACCAAGTCCCTCATGTAATTTCCATAATTGCACTAGCACCGCCTTTATATCAACCTAGAACCAAGCTCATAAAATTAATTGGATTTTACAAAAATAGATGAATTTTATATAAAATAGGTAATCATTTTGACAAAAAATAATAATCATATTATATGCTGTCTCATTTCAACTGTTGCTATACATTCACCACATATCAACATATAACAAAAAAAATAAAAAAATGTAACAATCTAACACAATTGAACGCATAATAAAGAAACAATGTATAACAGATCCACATAAGTCGCAAAATTAGTGGAGCTATAACTAAAGACCACATACCAAAAGAATTTTAGAGTTTCAACTTACCTATTAGCCAAGATGTAATTGGCCGTGACAATAGATGATCAATCACTGAAAATTACTCAAAAACTCAGAAATATATATGTATATATTTCAAATTTTATCTTTTTTTTTCATACTAAAAAACAACACATTTGAATATATCTTTGTTTTCATACATCTAAATTAATATTTTACAAAATATTTTGAATATATTCTTATTTTTGCATTTTAAATTACTGAGGGAAAGACATAGTCAAATGCAAAAAAGAAACAAATGGTAAGGTTCTACTGAGTTGCAACGTTTTGGTTTTACAGTAATAGTGTCTTTGTTATAAGTTTCTTTTGCGTGTAGAAATAAAAAAAGAAGTGTCTAAATTGACAATGTAAAAGTGACTAAAATTTATTAATTTTTATATAGCTTTTTAACCAATGTTTTGAAACTCGGATCAAACCGGCCAGTGTGATCGGGAACCGGAGGCCTATCTGGTCTGGTTGACTCCCAAAACCACCCTCCAATTGACCCAATATGAATCGGTTCGAACCAACTAATACTGATTTAACCGGTGTTGGTTTGACCACTTGAATTGATGGATTGCTATTTTTGGGAAAAAAAATTTTTTCTTTGTTTAACAAACTACAAAATATTTTACAAAATATAAGATCAACAAAATCTCATTTTTTTTTGGTAAATTATCTCTCTGCTTCAATTTTTTTCAAAATTTTGTACTTGGTCAAAGAAGCTTTTTTTTTTTTTACTATATATAATTGATTTATCTTGTTAAATTTCTTGAAATTAGTTAAAGACTCTCGAGTTAGAATCTAGATCTAAATATATAAAGTTCTTTGGCAAAAAAAAAAAAAAAAATCACAGTTGCATCTTATCTGATGTGTAATAAAGGAGAAGAACAATTTGCTTTAAATGCATTCGTGATTTACTAATGGTATTTGTTTGATTTCATTGTGCACTTAAACAATTTTTTTTCTTGAAATAGTTGAAAACTTTATTTTTTAACTTAAGTTTCAAAATGCTCAAAGTGGTTTTTTCCTTACAATTGCATAACTTTAATGTAAGCAAGTTACTTATGTCAAATTAATATAAATAATAATAATTTGGATTTGTTAAAATTTGCTACTACAGCTTCAAGTTATGATGAAGTCAATCATATTTTGAAATAATAAAGGAATCAATTCACCGATAAAGATGATGATTGAATATTTTTATCATGTAATAGACTTTGAAAGATGATTTCATGTATTAGAACTTTGTGGTTTAGATGATTTCCCCTTTTTTTTTTGTTTTGATAATTAGTGGTCTAGATGATTCATTTATTAGAACTTTGTGGATTAGAAATACTTGTATACTTGATGGTGGAGTTTTTTATTAATATATTTTCGATTAATACTTTAATAATATCTATAACATCTTATCTACATGTATAATATTAAATATATTTCTTACAATTTATTATGACGTCACACCAATCGGACTGAGGGTTGAATCGATCAAATCGGTCGAACCAACAACCAGTAAGGCGACCAATTCTATGTTCGATCCAGTTTTCAGAACATTGCTTTTAACCAAATTATGCCTTGCTTGTATAGAGATGGTATATTGCAATATACTGCTTGTGAACAAGTCAAATAAATGAACCTAAATTTCGGAGTTTTACTAGGGTTGATTATGATATTTATAAGAGTTTAAGTACTCATGTGTTGCATAGCACAACTGTTCAAACTTGAGAAAAGAAAAGGCAACAATTATCTCTTTTGGGAAGTTTAAAAATCGACGCACAACAATCATAGCACGATGTTCAACTTCAATAGACATCAAAGATCTTCACTTCAAAACAGCGTGAATTTCCATCCGCCATTACCATTTGAAAAGTTTCTTCGTACATTCTTGCAAGTTTCCAGTTCAGAAAACCACAACAAAACCCCCCACTTCACCCACCCTACCCCCACCCTCACCCTCAACTCCGCCATAGCCGAGACCTTGAGAAAAACCCAAAACACCTTCTAAAATCCTCAGATCTCTCCGGATGCTAGAATGAATCAACGCACCCGGAGACCCGAAAATGACGACGACGTTTACAACATTATCCCAATCCACAACCTTCTCGCCGACCATCCTTCTCTCAGATTTCCCGAGGTTCGCGCCGCTGCCGCCGCACTTCGCGCCGTCGGTGATCTTCGCCGGCCGCCGTTCGCCCCATGGAAGCCCCACTACGACCTCCTCGACTGGCTGGCCCTCTTCTTCGGGTTCCAAGCCTCCAACGTGAACAACCAGAGGGAGCACCTCGTGCTCCACCTCTCCAATGCTCAGATGCGCCTCTCCCCGCCGCCGGACAACATCGACATACTCGACCCGTCGGTTCTCCGCCGCTTCCGGCGGCGTCTCTTGAAGAATTACTCCAGTTGGTGCTCGTACCTGAGCCTCAAGTCCAACATTTGGCTTTCGGACTCACGCTCCCGCAGCTCATCCTCCGACCACCGGCGCGAGCTCTTGTACGTCTCTCTCTATTTGCTTATTTGGGGTGAGTCTGCCAATTTACGTTTCATTCCGGAATGTATTTCTTATATTTTCCACAATATGGCGATGGAATTGAATAAGATATTGGAGGATTATATTGATGAGAACACGGGGAGGCCTTTTTTGCCCTCTGTATCTGGGGAGAATGCTTTTCTGAATAACATTGTGAAGCCCATTTACGACACTATTAAAGCCGAGGTGGAGAATAGTAAGAGTGGGACAGCCCCACATTCTGCTTGGCGGAATTATGATGACATCAATGAATACTTTTGGAGTAAGAGGTGTTTTGACAAGCTGAGATGGCCAATTGATATTGGGAGTAATTTCTTTGTGACGGGACACAAGGGGAAGAAGGTAGGGAAGACGGGGTTCGTTGAGCAGAGGTCATTTTGGAATTTATTCAGGAGCTTCGATAAGTTGTGGATTATGCTGATTTTGTTTCTTCAGGCGTCGGTTATTGTTGCTTTGGAGGGCAATGGGTATCCATGGCAGGCATTAAAGAGTAGGGAGGTTCAGGTGAGGTGCTTGACTGTGTTTTTCACATGGAGCGCACTGAGGTTCTTGCAGTCTTTGTTGGATATAGGAATGCAGTACAGTTTGGTGTCAAGGGAGACCAAGTCTTCGGGAGTGAGGATGATTTTAAAATCTGTGGTTGCAGCTGGCTGGATCTTGGTGTTCGGGGTGTTTTATGGAAGGATATGGAGTCAGAGGAATATGGATAGAGGCTGGTCGAGTGCTGCGAAGGGGAGAGTGGTTAACTTTCTTGAGGTTGTTGTGGCTTTTCTTGCTCCAGAGCTGTTAGCTTTGGCTCTGTTTATTCTACCGTGGATTAGGAATTTTCTTGAGAATACAAACTGGAAGATATTTTATTTGTTGTCATGGTGGTTTCAAAGCAGAATTTTTGTGGGTCGTGGGCTTAGGGAAGGTCTCGTTGACAATGTTAAGTATAGTATCTTCTGGGTTGTAGTACTTGCGACAAAATTTGCTTTCAGTTACTTCATGCAGATTAGACCAATGGTTGCTCCAACAAAGGCCCTGCTCGGTCTCAAAAATGTTAGTTATGAGTGGCATGAGTTCTTTAGTAACAGTAACCGGTTTGCGGTTGGGCTGTTGTGGCTCCCGGTTGTGTTGATTTATCTAATGGATATACAGATTTGGTACTCAATCTACTCATCTTTTGTTGGTGCTGCTGTTGGGTTGTTTGATCACTTGGGTGAAATCCGAAGCATGCAGCAGTTGAGGTTGAGGTTTCAATTCTTTGCTAGCGCTATTCAGTTTAATCTTATGCCTGAAGAACAGTTGTTGAATGCTAGGGGAACATTTAAGAGCAAGTTCAATGATGCCATTCACCGGTTGAAGCTGAGATACGGACTGGGTCGCCCCTTTAAAAAGCTTGAATCCAACCAGGTGGAGGCCTATAAGTTTGCCTTGATATGGAATGAGATAATCAATATATTCAGAGAGGAAGACATTATATCTGACCGCGAGGTTGAGCTTTTGGAGCTACCTCAAAATGACCGGAAAGATCCTAAAAGTAACTGGGAAATTCGGGTGATTCAGTGGCCGTGCTTGCTCCTCTGTAATGAGCTACTGCTTGCTCTCAGTCAGGCTCAAGAGTTAGTTGATGCTCCTGACAGGTGGCTTTGGTATAAGGTTTGCAAGAATGAGTATAGGCGATGTGCGGTGATTGAAGCATATGATAGCTTAAAGCACTTTTTACTGGCAATTGTCAAATATGATTCTGAGGAGCGCTCTATAATCAGAACTTTTTTCCAAGAAATTGAGCAATTGGTTCGGATGGAGAAATTCACAAAAAACTACAATATGACGGCACTCCCCAAAATCCATGAAAAGCTGGTTCATCTTTTTAATCTTGTGCTCAAGCCTGATAAGGATGCTGATAAGGTGGTGAATGCTCTTCAGGCCCTTTATGAGGCTGCTATCAGAGATTTCCTGAAAGAGCAGAGAAACAATGAGCAGCTGAAGGAGGATGGTTTGGCTCCTCAAAGGACTGTTTCTGATGAAGGATTGCTTTTCCAAAATGCTGTTGAGTTGCCTACTGCAAGTAACAAAACTTTCTATCGTCGGGTCCGGCGGTTGCATACCATTCTCACCTCTCGGGATTCAATGCAGAAAGTTCCAGAAAATCTTGAGGCTAGGCGTCGAATTGCCTTCTTCAGTAACTCCTTGTTCATGAACATGCCCCATGCTCCCCAAGTTGAGAAAATGATGGCCTTCAGTGTTTTAACCCCATACTACAGTGAAGATGTGTTGTACAGCAAGGAACAACTCCGAACTGAGAATGAAGATGGGATTTCAACCCTTTACTACTTGCAAACAATCTATGCCAGTGACTGGAAGAACTTCTTAGAAAGGATGCGGCGGGAAGGGATGAAAAGTGAAAGAGAACTGTGGACAACTAGGCTGAGAGATCTTCGATTGTGGGCATCATATAGAGGCCAGACACTCACCCGCACAGTGAGAGGAATGATGTACTACTATCGTGCCCTTGAGATGCTGGCTTTTCTGGATTCCGCTTCGGAGATGGACATGAGGGAAGGGTCCCAGCAACTGGGTCCCGTGAGGAATAATGACGACATGGATGATCTGAGCTTGGAAAAGTCATCCTCCTCGAGGACTTTGAGCAGAGCAAGTAGTTCAGTCAGTGCTTTTTTTAAAGGTCATGAGCGTGGAACTGCTTTAATGAAATTTACTTACGTTGTTGCATGCCAGATTTATGGTTCTCAAAAGGCGAAAAAGGATCCGCATGCTGAGGAGATACTTTATTTGATGAAAAATAATGAAGCACTGCGTGTTGCCTATGTTGATGAGGTGTTGTCAGGGAGGGATGAGAAAGAGTATTACTCTGTCCTTGTGAAATATGATCAAAAGTTGCAGAGAGAAGTGGAGATATATCGGGTCAAGTTGCCTGGTCCAGTGAAGCTTGGAGAGGGAAAACCAGAGAATCAGAATCATGCCTTTATTTTCACCAGGGGAGATGCAGTTCAGACAATTGATATGAACCAGGACAACTATTTTGAGGAGGCTCTGAAGATGCGGAACCTTTTGGAGGAATTCAAGCACTATTATGGTCTTAGAAAGCCCACGATCCTGGGAGTTCGGGAGCATGTTTTTACAGGTTCTGTATCATCCCTTGCTTGGTTCATGTCAGCACAGGAAACAAGTTTTGTCACCTTGGGTCAGCGTGTTTTGGCTAATCCTTTGAAAGTTCGGATGC
Source organism: Petrea volubilis (assembly GCA_026212405.1). Lineage (NCBI taxonomy): Eukaryota > Viridiplantae > Streptophyta > Magnoliopsida > Lamiales > Verbenaceae > Petrea > Petrea volubilis. The sequence goes on along the minus strand of CM047881.1, from coordinate 11,464,647 downwards.
ATTATGGGCACCCTGATGTGTTTGATAGGTTTTGGTTTTTGACTCGTGGAGGTCTAAGTAAGGCTTCCAGAGTGATCAACATCAGTGAGGATATTTTTGCTGGATTCAATTGCACATTGAGAGGTGGGAATGTTACTCACCATGAATATATCCAAGTGGGAAAGGGAAGGGATGTGGGGCTGAATCAAATCTCTATGTTTGAAGCCAAGGTTGCCAGTGGGAACGGTGAGCAAGTACTGAGCCGAGATGTTTACAGGTTGGGTCATAGGCTGGACTTCTTCCGAATGCTGTCATTCTTTTATACTACTGTGGGGTTTTACTTCAATACCATGATGATTGTCCTAACTGTGTATGCATTTTTGTGGGGCCGCCTTTATTTGGCGTTGAGTGGGGTAGAAAGCTCTGCCATGTCAAGTGCCAGCAATAATAGAGCGCTTGGTACAATCTTGAACCAGCAATTCATTATCCAACTTGGTCTCTTTACTGCATTGCCAATGGTTGTTGAAAATTCACTTGAGCACGGGTTTCTGAATGCTATATGGGACTTTATAACAATGCAGCTACAACTTTCTTCTGTATTTTATACATTCTCCATGGGGACCCGCAGTCATTACTTTGGTAGAACTATTCTGCATGGTGGTGCAAAGTACCGTGCAACTGGCCGTGGTTTTGTGGTGCAGCATAAGAGTTTTGCTGAGAATTATAGATTATATGCTCGTAGTCACTTTGTGAAGGCTATTGAACTTGGACTGATACTCACTGTATATGCTGGTTACAGCCCCGTAGCTAAAGGAACTTTTACGTACATAGCATTGACCATTTCCAGTTGGTTTTTAGTGATGTCCTGGATTATGGGGCCCTTCGTTTTTAACCCCTTGGGCTTTGATTGGTTGAAAACTGTCTATGACTTCGATGAGTTCATGAACTGGATATGGTACAGGGGTGGCGTGTTTGCTAAATCTGAACAGAGCTGGGAACAGTGGTGGTATGAAGAGCAAGATCATTTAAGGACAACTGGTTTTTGGGGAAAGGTACTTGAAATCATTTTGGACTTCCGTTTCTTCTTTTTTCAGTATGGGATTGTGTATCAGTTAGGCATTGCTGCTGGAAGCAAGAGCATTGCTGTTTACTTACTTTCATGGATCTATGTGGTTGTGGCTCTTGGACTTTTCATAATCATAGCATATGCTCGGGACAAATATTCTGCAAAGGAACACATCTACTATCGTCTGGTTCAGTTCCTTATTATTATTCTTGCGGCTGTTGTGATTGTTTCCTTGCTTGAGTTTACGGAGTTCAAATTTCTGGACATCTTCACCAGTTTATTGGCCTTTCTTCCCACGGGATGGGGATTTATATCTATTGCACAGGTCCTTCGTCCCCTTCTCCAGAAAACAATGCTTTGGGAGATTGTTGTTTCTGTAGCTCGCCTGTACGACATAATGTTTGGAGTCGTTGTCATGGCCCCTGTGGCCCTTCTGTCATGGCTGCCAGGGTTCCAGAACATGCAGACAAGGATTCTTTTCAATCAAGCATTTAGTAGGGGCCTACACATATCGCAGATTGTGGCTGGAAAAAAACCAAAAGCTGATTTGTAAACTAAGGTAACTTTCCTTTTCCATATTTTTTTTTTTTGTCTTTTTCCACTTTGATAAGATGAAACAAGGTAACTTATCATCTATTATTTTAACCCTCACAGCATATTCCTGTTTGTGAGGTTATATTATTATATTACAATTGGAAAAAGTAAACTTGTCGTGACCAACACGAATATTGCCTTTATAGTCGGTTAACAAAATGAATTCTGTGATATTTGCTTGTCTGGTTGGGGTTGGCAGTGTTATTTGTATCTATGCTTTTTGGTGTTTGTCTGCTTCAGTTTGCCTCAGCTTTTATGCCAAATGACCCCAGCCATACATGTTATGCATTTTCTTGCTAATCCTCATAATTGTTAATTTATTCTTGCTGCTTTTTTGAATTTAAGCATTAGACTTATCAGAATTCAACCCTGTGTGGAGGTTAGTGATGCTACCAATGAGTATGTGAATTCTGCAAGACATGTTGATGTCAAGGAGAAGGATTAGAGTACACAACTTACTAAGTTGCCCATATTTGTCAAAATTTAGTACATGGTCCATTGCCATTCCTGCCTAAATTTATTCCCACATACCAAACACCCCTTAAAGGCTAACAATCAAAACTTCTTAGCGATCTAGTTAGTGTCCTCGTGTTTGTAGATGGTTTGTTTGCGGGATTCATTTTAAGTACATATACAATAAATGAAGTCAATGTGCTTTCCAAGGGCCTGTTTGGATGTTTTTTTGTTCAAAAAGAAAAAAGACTTCCTTTTTAAGACAAGTACTTCAATGAAAAAACTTGTGTTTGGTTGGTTTTTTTTCAGAAGTCAGATAAAAAGGCACAACTATGACACTCCTTTTTTAGCTATTCAAAGTAGCTTTCAATGAAAAGCATCTTTCAAAACACTTTTAGATTGGTGCATCCAAATGCAAAGCAACTTAGCTTCAGAAAAAAGCTTTTCTAGAAAAAGCAAGGTTCAAACAAGAAGTGTACAATTCACATTTAGGATTTCACATAAGGTTCAAACAAGAAGTGTACAATTCACATTTAAGTTTGCCATTCGTGTAAGGCAATGTGTACAATTCTCAGCTGGTGTAGGAACATTTAGGATTTCAGACTTTTTCATGGAGGCTTTCCACGATCACACTTTGATTTTTATTCCACTAGTACAGCCACTGCTGTTTTTACTCCACATAACCTTATTCTTGGCTTTTTTAGGCTACATTTGTCCCTTTTCTTGCCGCAGGGCCCTGAAATTACTTGGAGATTTTCTGCCTTTTGTCATTTTGTGGTAACTAGCAGAAAACAGAACTGGTTATTAGGTGACTGTGTTGCTGTCCTTCAGCTCGCTGATCTGCAAGTCACCTATTATGTTTGCTTTTCTAGCTTGAATATCTTCAAGCTAATCAGATGAACCCTGTTGAATTGCCTAGCATACAATTGATGCTATTTGTGATGTCCTATTGGTTGATGAGAATCATGGACTTATGAGTTGGAATATACCTGTTTGCTAAACTGTGCAATAATTTATAGTGACCACATTATGCTGGACTGTCAACTGCTATAGTTTTGCTGCAAAAACCCCTCTCATATATTGTTAGTTTTTACGTATATATTTTTTGAAGTAATTTGTCATGCTAACAGGAGCAAATGTGTTTTGCAGGTGGAATATAGATATAATATGGGGTCTTGAGGTTCTTAGTGTGGATATGGCAGCAGTTTACTATTGTATCTGATTAACCAGGGAGCGGAGGAGTTCAGCTAGCATTTTGTTGTGTTCATCTTTTCTCTCGTACCGTTTGTAATTAGTCAATTCTTGTCACGGTTCATGCATTCATACATACCTACATACATACATACATTATGAGAGATTCATTGTTTGTGTTCAATCACCAAGGGTTTGCAAAAAAATATCTTCGTTGTGTCTGTTGTGAACAAAAATATATTATTAGTCACGCTGTATCAAATTCTGTAACTCTAGTTTCGAAAGTATAATCCCCTCTAGTCTCTAGCAAGTAGCATCACATGAAGAAAAAAGAAGAAACAAAGGGAGGAGAGAAATTTTAATCCATCTTGATTTGGTTTTTCGAGTTTTGTTCGTTCATTAATTATTGTGTTATTTGGTAGGGGCTGTCTAAAATAAGTTCAGTCCATACTACCTAAATATAAGGCACCATCTCAGCTTTTGCCACTTGTTTTTGTATGTTTTTCTGAACAAATTTACGGCTTTATATTTTACAGGTAACTCAGTTTGACATTTTAAAAAAAAAATACTAATTTTCCTATTGTCTAATATCCTAGATTGAATCTCCTTTCTTTCAATCCCCTCTAAATCAGCCACCCAAGGTCATAATTTCGCCGACGCAGACGAAACAAGACTAAGAAGAATGCTTGAATTATGAGTGGTTGAGGTGGTCGATCGAAATTCGATGGAATACACGGTGATAGAGCTGAAATTATTCTTGGTGGAATTCTTTGAGGTTATTGAGACTTGCGATTGGACTATTAACGAGTGAGATGCACTTTTCACCTCTAAAATAAGTTATTTAGGCACTTTGCACTTTAAAAAAATAAATAATATGGTTAACTAAAATTTGCACTCCGGTATTTTGGTTGATGTATTGTTTGCCCTGTTCATCTTCAAAATGTTACATTTGCATTTCTTTCTGTTTGCAATTGTTGATGTGGGCATTAACCAATTTGCACGTGATTGTTGGGGGTGGCTATTGGATTTTAGTAGACGATTTTTGTCCTTGGTGTGGTCTATATAAATGTTTACGGGTGTGCCTTCATATTAATATAAATATTTACAAATAAATATGCATTTAAATTTTAAAATGTATAATATTAATATATGAATATATATTAATTAATATATATACAATAAAAAAAATATATAAAAGGGCTAAAATAATATGTAATACATAAAAAATGTATTTACGCAATTTTTATTTACAAAAATTAAATATATTTTCATTTCAAAATGTAAGTTTATTAAATTATAAACACATGTATACAATATAAAAAACTCACATATGCATAAATTTATATATACGCACACTGTAATACCCCAAAATTCCTAGCATGACAAATTCACCCTTAACGGTCAAATTTTAACGCCATCAATAAATTTAAGTTTGACTGTTAAATAAACTAATAGAGGGGTGCATATGCGACAATTTACAGATGAGAGGGGGACATGGAACATCAACCAAAATATAAGGATGCAAATTGTGATTAGCCCAAAATAAAAACCAACACTTTACACTATCAAAGCCACTAAATGGAGGCATTTCGCACCCAAATATATTTTCCGATAAGAAACACAAACTTAGATGCAACTATACACCCTAAAATTACCACGTTTTGAAACTTTGCACCATGTTATACTCTCAAATTAGATTCAATTGGCACATTTTGACAAGTTAATCTTTTATGGCTTGAAACTTTAAGAAGTATTTCAATATTATGAATGATGCTTGTAATTCTAATAAGTTCAATTTTGTGGATAAAATTTTTTTTCTTAAATTTAAAGAGAGAGAGAGAAATTAAAATAAGTAAAAATTTAGTTTCGATGTTGAAGGAGAAATTTTGCCTTCTTAGGGTTTAGGGTTAATTCAATCAATAACTTTTTTCATATTCTTTTTGAAAATTTTGAATGACTAATATATATATATAATCTAGCTACGTGGACATTTTTTTTTTGGTTAAAATATCCAATGTACTTAACTAGCACAAGTTAATTGGCATATTATCAACAAGTTAATAAAAATTCAAATTTTTTATTTTTTTATATAAAAGAATGTGGAACATACAAAAAATTAGAATTACGTTGGTAACAATTAACCAAATTAGAAATCAAAAGAAAGCTTTTTCTCAAAAAAATTCCAGTCTAATAATTTCTGAATTTAATTTAAAAAAGAAGGAATGAATTAAAATTCAAACGTCAACGTTAGAAATTTATTTAGCCCATTGAATATACAAAATAATAATTATGTTTGAAGTAATTTATCTATGTAAAACTTTTTATTTTTAAGATTTTTTTTGAAATTATAGAATTTAATATGGGGGAATATATAAATATAATTAGTTAATGATTCTATCAAGGGTGAAAAGTGTCCAAATTTGGCTTGGTAGGAAGCAAAGTACTAAACTATACGAATTTCAAGGTGCAATGTGCTACCTGAAAATTTTATTTCGATTGCAGTTTTGCTAGAAAATTAAATATATAGTGGGGTGAAAAGTGCCACCACTTAGGATTTATTTGGTTCTAAGATTTTAGGAGGAAAGGAAAATGTTAGGGAAAGGAAAAGAAACTACAAAAATTTTAAAATTCTCTATTTTATTTGGTTGTTAAAGAAAATAATAGGGAAAAATGATTTTTCTAGAGAATTGTCTTCCATTTTTGTTTGTTTGTTATTGTAAATTAAAAGAAAATGTAAAAATACACCCAAAAAAGAAAAATTCCAAACAATCTATTAATTGCAAAAAAAAAAAAATAATAATTTGCATGAAATATATCCAACCAATCAATTAGTTTGAGACGCGAAATGTTGAGGGAGGTTTAAGGTTTCCGTTCCCCATTTTTTATAGGAATGTTTCCAACCTCTTAGGGATTTGCTTGAATTAGTTTACCACCAACTCCTTTAGGGTACTATGGGCTTACGCCATTTTATCATATCACATGGGAGATATCCCAGAGGTTGCCCATTTCCATTCCTTTATTATTTTCTTTTTATGAGTCTGGGCTTTTTTATTTGACCTCGGGGGGTAGGGGTAAGATTCCTCCAACCCCCTTGCTGTTGTTATGATAAGGAAGAGGAAATTTTTCTTGTCGCCCTTCCTGAGAGGTTGGCTATTCCTTCTGCTTGGCAAGTCATCCTCCTTGAGAAGTGTAAGTATGATGCTACCAGCTAGCACGAGTCAATTGTTAGATAGATTGAATCATACGTCTTATAGTAATGATGTCCTATCTTCTAATCAACTTTTATACTACTATGGCTTGAGCTGAAAGGAGGAGGCATTGAAGGAGCCTTTCGGTATAAAACATTTTTCTTCTTGTTTTTATGGGTTTGTTATATCTGATTGTGGGAATGCTCATCGTGAGGATCCTATTTTTTCAGATACCATGGTGTTCAAGGCAAAGATGAGTGAGTTCCTGAGGCAGCAATCCTAGGGAGGAACTCCTTCGAGGACTCCTGTGCCCTTTTCCGGAACTCCTACCCTCTCTGGCACCCCATTGTCTCATCACTCATCCAGGCAACCCCACCTTGTGGAGGTCAAGGTTATGCACGCTCTCCTGAGAGAGTGGCTAAAGGTGCATGGGGGAAACACCCTGCTGGTAACTTGTCCCCCGACCCTGCCAAGAGGACCCAAGAAAGCTTGGCCATAGGAACGGGGCCAGTGATAACTGAGCCTCTGACGCAACATCCCCCTCCCTCAAGGATTGATCCTCCTCCTTGCTCCCGAGATGATGCCCAAGGGAGGATATATGTTCTATCTTGGGATGTGTCTTATTCCTCCTCTATTATAATGGAGGAGGACGCAGCGGTGGTGTTGTCCTTAATGTAAGGTCTGGCTTCTCTTATTGATAGGAGCTACATGGTGGCGCTGACCTCCCAGCAGCTAAGGGATAGGACCCTCCTCCATTTGTGTAATGACCCGGTAAAATCTTTTTTTAAATATTTTATATTATACATTGGGTGTCCATTATTTTGATGAATAATTTTATTTTAGAAATATTTTTTTGAAGTATTGTTTTATAGAAATTATTCTTCAAAACTATTATTTTTTTTTATTTTCGAACAAATGCGCATTTACTACATAAATTTTTAGAAAATATTATAAATTACAAATATTCTTAAAATTTTATACATTTACTCTTTCTAAACTCTCAGAATTATTTAATAAATTATTTTCAACTTTTACCTATTTTTCGAGAAATTTTAGTAGTTTTCGAAAAACATTGTCTTTAAGTTCTTAATTTGAAATCTAATTTTTAAAATGCTTAATTATTATCAAAAAAATGAAAATAATAATATAAATAAATATTTTAGATTTTATTTGACTTATAAAAAAATTAATTTTCGAATTTTTAGAATTTTATTTCTATTTTTGGGCGATTTTCGAAAAAAGGGCAAAACAAGGGGTATTTTGGTCTTTTCACTTCTCCAACCCCAAATTTCGGTTTTTTTCTGAGACATAAACAATAAAAATACTTAATAAATAAGAGTTTTCAGATTTTATAGGTTTTTTTTGATTTTAGTTGATTTTATTCTATATTTTATCAAAACATCTCTACTAATACACTCTTGAAACATAGCTTCATACACATATATAAATATATATTAGTGGTGATATACATAGCCACATATACACACACCCATACCCACATATATATGCATGGTGGTTAGTAAAGTGAGGTGTATGTATAACCAACCATGTATAATTGTATGGTAGATGTATTTAAATGAATATAATATGTAGATATTTGCCTCTAATACTTAGAAGATCAATACACAAGACCTTATACACCCACAATCCTCATTTTTCAGCCCCATTTAGCCCCAAAACCGTGCTCTCCCGTGCTCACATCCTCACTCTCTCATTTTCCCTCAAAACACTATCATTTTCTCTCAAAACACTACACTACTTGGAAGAACACAAAGTAGGAACATTCTTTATACCTTAAGTAGAGGATTTTAGTTATTTTTGCCATTATCATGCTATTTTAAAGCTTTATGGTTAATTTGTCATAATATAACTCTTGTTGGGAGGAAGTTGAAGAGTGGTTAGACTTGTGAGCATGATCTTGAAAATATTATGTGATTAATATGCTTTATTTGAAGTAATATGTGATTATTATGCTTTATTGTAAGTATTATGTGATTAATATGCTTTGTGTGAAGTAATATGTGATTATTATGCTCTATGCTTTATTGAAAGTATTATGTGAGTTTATGCTTTATTTGAAGTGTTGTGAAACCTTTATGCCTTAGTTGAGGTATTAGGAGAATATCCTATGTTGTTCTTGAAAGTCTTAGTCAAGAAAGCTTCACATATCTATTATTTGATAAATAAAACTTTTATTATATTTTATCCTATAGATTTATGCCTGCTTTAGTCCTTACATATATATAAACCTATTTAAGGTTTTAGTAAGTGATTAGATGATTACATATATATATATATATGCACATATATTTATATAAATATTTAAAGTGTCATTATATATTTATTTAACTAATTTCATTATGTGTTAATGATATCCTAATTATATATATTTATATGTACGTATAGGTATATGTTATCATACACTACTTATATATATATATGTTACGTATATATATATACTTATATTCATTTTATTAGTTTTATAAGTGTATGCAGATAATTCTTAACATATCTATATATATACTTACCTACATTTTATATACGTATATATGTATCATATCTATATATTTATATACTTATACTAGTTATCTTTTAATCTATATATTTATATATATTTATACTAGTTACATTTTAATCTATATATTTATATATTTATACTAATTATATTTTAATCTTTATATTTATATATTCATAGTAGTTATATTTATATATTTATATTTATATTTTGTCTATTTACATATTTTTGCTACTAGCTATTTACATATTTAACATTTCTAAGTAAATATGCTTAATAAGAAAATATAAAGCTTTCATTTATAAGTGTGAAGCTTACTTTACTAAACTATGATATAAACTTCTAAAGATTATGTGCATGTGTGAACAAATTGCAATTCTGTGAATGGGCCCATATTTGCTGGAATGGTCTGGGGGGTGTTCCACCGGGACATACTATTGAGTAGCTGGGAGAGTTCACACCCCTTCCATCTCCTAATCCCCCCTTGGGTAGACGGAGGGATCTCCTCAAGAGAAAGGGTCGTAGGACAATACTAGGCGTATGCCCGGGATAAGACCATTGGAGGATAAGGCTGGTGAGAGAAATGTGCTGGTTGTTATTTCGGCCCAGGTAGTTATAAGGGTCACTGTCAGGTGACAAAAGATAGAAAGTGTGAAACTATATGTGTGCTATGTGTAACTAATGTGCACTTGACACCCGAGCACATTATGTGCATAAAGAAATGTTTCTACTCAACGTATGTTGATTCCGTGTTACATAATGATTTAGATGCTTCCGAAGCTAGCCTTTACGACGATGAGGAGGAGGAACCTTTTGAAGCGTTTTACTAGGAAGAAAGATGTAAGATTTCCGCTACGTAGTATAGTTGGTGGTTTTTGCTTTTGCTATGTAGATATAGTAGAACTAGCAACTCGATACTCTCCTTCTGGTTGTACCTTTATGTTATGTAATGTACCTTGTACGTTTTGTAATTAACAATGCACGCATGTATGTAACCACTAATGATAATAATAATCATAATAATAACAATAATACTAATAATAATATAATAATAATAAAGAGTTTTTGGGGTCGTCATAATTTGGCCCTAGTATTTTTTTCAGGAATCCCCCTTTTGTACTATTTAAGTATTTTTGAGGATCCTGTATGACCTCCTTGCTTTTTTCTATTTTGGCTAGGCCAGCATGCTATTAGGACAACTGTTGAGTGGCCCTTAGGGCTTCCATCGGATGGAGCCTAGAGGAGGCTCAACGAGTTGGAGGAAGAATGCCGAAGTCTAAGGAGGGAGCTTGAGCAAGAATGGAAGGCCAAGGAGGATCGCAAGGCCAATGAGGAGACCCTGGAGAAGGAGAGGAAGAAGTTGGATGGGAAGTTGAAGGTTGTTGCCAAGGTATGGAAGAAGGAGTTTCAGGATGCCTAGACTCAGGTGTATAAGCAATATCCCAACACTAGAGAAGGGCGCAAGTGGGTTGGGGCCAAACTGGCCACCTTTAAGGAGGACTTCTTGAAGTCTGACAAGTTTGAGGAACACCTTGTAGCAAAGGGTGGAAACCTCTTATTGAAGGGCTACCATGCCTGTTCTCAACAATTTGCTGATAATAGGTATCCTCCGACGGGGGCAAGTATGACCTTTCTAAATATGGCCAAGGCCTGAGATGATATGCAAGAGGAGGGTGCAGGAGGGGAAGGCCGGGTGGCTCCTCCTCCAACTTTATCACCTCCCATCATGGTGGAGTCTGAGAAGGATCCCTCAGGTATGCCTCAATCCTTTTTTGGGTGCTTTCCCTTTAGGACATCATAGTTTATTTGTGCTCTTCTTTGTGTAGGAAGGCTCTCCATAGGGTTTGAAACAAGAAGCACATCTGCTAAGAGGCCTGACCTCATGGTTGTGGATCAATGAGTCCAGATCCTTTAGGGAGAGCTTCATTTATGGATGAAGGCTTCGAGAGGAGGCTTTGAGCCTTAGGCTCAAGCTAATGCTCGCAAATGAGATGACTGGCATCTTTATGAGGATAGGACCTGAGCCTATGATGGATGCTGAGGGGATCCTATAAGGTTTCCCATAAGGTCCTTCCCAATTTGGATCCAACTTGCCTACGTGGTTAAACACTGTAACTTTTTTTCAGCACTAATTCTCTAAGTTGGAAGTTTCTGGGATGCACCACTTTGTTATAGGCTTGGGCCATGGAGGATCGGTACTTCTACACCTCTGCATATGCTTCCCTCCTTTCTTTGAGGAGATCGAGTTCTGTGGCTCGATTCTTCCTCTTTGCATGCTTTTATGAAATAGACCACTGTGGTGGTGTGGTGTGGGATTTCTATCGGTATAACTGCCTCGGAACCATATACTGAGGCATAAGGGTGATCCGTCGTGGCTGTTCAAGGAGTTGTTTTGTAAGCTCATAACACTACTAGCAACTCGTCAACCCTCTTTTCTTTTAAAACTCCTAGGGATGTCTTTAGGTTTTGTAGAATAATCCTACTTGTTACATCAGCTAGCCCATTCACCCAGGGGTTCCCCACAAAAGTGAAACGCTGCTCAATGTTGTTGTCTTGCCACAATTCCATGGTATGTTTGCTTTGGAATTGAGTGTTTTTTGAGGGTGTGCAAGTGCACACGATCGCACAAGCAATAAATGGTGAGTAGACTGTTGATTTGTTTGGGCTATGTAAGTGCACGTAGTCGTACAAGTAATATAAAGTAAGTAGAGTGCCGAATCCCACAAGGATTGTGATTTGGCCCGTGAAAGTGACTTGTTTTGTTTAGCTAAATTAATCAATTGTGGAGTGGGTTTGTTTTCCTAAATAAAAGCTAATATGAAACTAAAAGTTATTCGCAATCAAAATTATAACAATTACTCAATAAGATTAAATCCAAGCGTAAGGTGGTTTCATTAACCTAATTTTCTATTCCAATCTAATCCCTTAATTAAATGGTTTCGTGATTGGGTGAATCCAGGACCAAAGATATCCACAATCTCTCTCAAGCTTCGTAGAATTAACTCATACAATCCTTTCTAGGCCTAAAACTAACCAATTCTCATTTAATTAATCCAAGCTTTAGAAAATATTTGTATAAATTTTAATCACCGCCTTAGGGCTCAATCAATATTAAATTCATTCTCATGCAACTTTAATATCAATTGATCTCGTCTAACTAGAGCAACAATCATGAATCGTCTCTCGACCTCATCAATGATTCTCAAATTCAATAACTAGGGGCGATCAAACCCTAACCAAGTATTAAATACTAAAACAAGATTCACACAAAAACATCCGCAATCGCATTCATATCCGTGGGATTTTCATGGAATAAAGAAAATGAAAACTACACCATCCTTACACTTAGTATTTGAATTAGTTCATAATGAATCTAAAAAAAAAAAGAAATAAATCTAAAAAAGAATCCAAAAAGGAGAAGAAATAAACTTATTTGGTGGAGAATTCAGATGTAAACTTTCCTCCAAAGGTCGTTCTTCCTTCGCCTCTTGATTCCTTCGTTCTTTTGTCTTCAAAAATCCTGAAGCTAGATGAAAAGTAGATGAAAATTGAAAGAGTGATTTTCTAATCTCCAAAAACCTAGCTAAAAACCTCCCCCTGTTTTCGGCCTAAATCTGGACTTAAAAGGGGCAAAAATTCGCCTAGGAACTTTTTTCCTAATCAGAGTCCTAATCAAACAAGAAAAGTTTTAAATTGCTGTCGTAGACTTTGTGTACGTACCCAAACGTACAGATTCGCTTATCTCCATGATGACTGAAACTGGGTAAATACTCAAAATATCTTGCATATGTTCGTTTTTTCTCTAAATGGCTTGAATTTGGTTGATACTCAAAATATCTTGTTTAAATACCCAACTCTTGACTTTAATTTTTTTTGTGTCCTTGATGGTATTTTCCCTTCTAGCCTGCCAAACAACGGTCTAACTCAAATATGTGCATAATAAGGCTTTAATAGAGAAAAAAAAAATACATGACAAGTCCAATAAAATAAACATAAAAATCAAGTAGAATTATGGAATTATCACAATCCTACAACGATTGTGATTTAACCCGAGAAAGTGACTTGTGTTACTTAGCTAAAGTGATGAATTATGGAGTGGATTTTTCTAAACTAAAACTAATGTCAAATTAAATACTAAAGATATCAATTCACTAATTGCAATTTAAAAGTGTAACAAAAATTCAATATGACTAAACTCAAGTGCAAGGTAGGTTCATCAACCTAATCCCTATTCCATTCCAATCCCTAGATCAAATGATTTCATTATTGTGTGAAACAAGAAACTAATATATCCATAATCCCTATCGAGCATCATAGCTAGAATTGTCTCATACAACCCATTCTAGGACTAAAATTAACCAGTTCTCACTCAATCATTTGCATAGGATTGTCTCTAGAAAGTATTTGCATAAGATTCTTCACCATCTTAAGGCTCAACTAATATTAAACCAATTCTCATTTGATTTTAATATCAATGGATCTTATTTAATCATAGTAACAATCATGAATTGTTTCTTGACCTCATATAGATTCTCAATTTGAATAATTAGGGGCGATCAAACCCTAATCAAGTATTACGATTATTAAACAAGATTCGCACATAAAGCACAAGAAATCATTCACATCCAAGGGATTTTCATAGAATAGGGAATAGGAAAATTACACGATCCCTCACACTTGACAAATAAGTTAGTTCGTGCTGAATTTAAAAACAACAATGAAGAATGTAAAAGAATTCATAAAGGGGAAGAAATAAAATTAGATTTGGGGAGAATCCAGGTATGAAACTCCCTCTAATGGTGTTCTTGACTCTGCCTACAATCCACTTCAATCTTCATCATCAAAAGATAAAAACTAGATAAAAAATGAAAATTGTTTTTTTTCTAACATCTAAACCCTATCTAAAGACGTAATAATCAGTTGTGTGCCTTCATCTCGGCTTAAAAAGGGCAGAAAATTGCCAAGAATATCTTTCCTAATCAGAGTCCTAATTGAACAAGGAAAGTCTTTAACTGTTGTCGCAAACTTTGCGTACGTACGCAAAATATTTTGTATACATACCCAGATTTACCGATTCACTTTTCCTCTAGATAGTTGGAGCTAGGTAAGTTCTCAAAATTTCTTACGTACATACGCATTCTCACAGATTCATTTCTCCTCCAGGTAGTTAGAATTGAGTAAGTACTCAAATTATCTTGTGTAAGTACTCAGCTCCTGACTTCAATTTTCGTGTCCTTTATAGTATTTTCCCCTTTTAACCTGCAAAACACTAGTTTAACTCAAATTTACACACAATAATGCTCGAATAGGCAAAAATACGTGAGAATTCTGAGAAAATAAACATCAAAATCAAGTATAATTACGGACTTATCAAAACCCCCTGTGATGACCCGGTAAACCCTATTATTTAAATATTTGGAATTTTGAATTATGTGACAATTATTATGTGAATTATTATTTTATATAGAGGATTTCTAAAATTATATATAATTTTTAATTGTGAATAAATGTGAATTACACTACATGCATTTTATAAAATATGAGCATTTCTCCAATTGTTTTCTTAACACTTGATATATGTATTATCATTTTTTTTCTTTCTTTTTTTTTTTCCAAAAAAATCAAAATATTTGATATCAAATATTATAATTCCTAAAAAGTTTATTATTATTTCCGAATTTCTTTAATTTATTATTTTACAATTTAGACCTTAAAGTATTAAGTTTGAATTGTGATTATTATTTTTGAAAAATTTATTTAATAATTATTCTTTTCCAAAAATAATATAATAAATATTTTAGACCCGTATTTGTTTTATTTTTGATTTTTCTAAATAAATTATACAAATTTTGAATTTTTGTAACTTAAATGTTAAATTTTGGATTTTATATATTAGAATATATAATTTTCGAATTTTGTAAATTAAGTTATGAATTTTCAAATTTTATAAACATTATATATTTTATTTTTGAATTTTCGGATTTTAATTATTTATAAATATAAATTCTAGATTTTTAGTATATTTTATAATTGTATTTGCAAGAATATCTCCTCTAACACATATAAAATCCTTCTAGAAAATATATACATGTATGGTCCTCATCTTCCTAGCATTTTGAGTCATCCATATAGAGGAGGAAGGTGGAAGATTGCATTAAATTACTAAGCTAGGTGTGAAATTTACATTATGAATAAATTGACATTAATAATATAAAATTCTATTTCTTCTCTTGACTCCTCTATAAATAAGACCACAACACCAACCCTCCTTTTCTCTCCCTCACAACCAGCCACACTCCACACACACACTCTCTCTCAATTTTCTTCCAAAAACACCACTTTCTTACCCTTTTCCCTACACCACACTTTCAAAAAGAAAAGGTAGAAACCTTACTCTAGTTACATAAGTAGAAGTTTTTCTCTATTTCTTGAGTGGGATAATCCTACCAAGGCAAGCTTCCATACTCATGAGCCAAAGCTTTGTTAAAATCAAGCTTTAATGCTCTTGGGTAAGAGCTTTTGCCAAACATGCTCCCATATTTCGATTTAGGAGTTATTTTCCTTTATTATAAATTTATTATAAAATGTAGTGGTTGATATGTTGTGTGATTAGTGTGCAAGTCATCTTATGTTATGATAAATTAGATGTTGGTTTCTTAAATTTCAAGATTTTAAGTTAGTTAAGGTTTAATGATCCTTTTATGCTTGAAAAACTATCCATTATATTCCTAGTTATGTTTATGTGTAATCATATGATCTTGTGAGTATTATGTGATTTTTACAAAGTGCTATGTGATCAATATGTGCCAAGATGTCCATGGGATTAAAGTTTTGCAACTATGTGTGTAGTTGTAATAAGTTCCTTCATAAAAGTTTATTATCAAAAGAAGTTATAAGAATATATATACATATATATATATATATATTTAATCTTATAAAGAAAGCTTATAAAAATATATGTTTAATTTTGTAACTCTTATCAAAAACTATGTATAGTTTTGAAAATATAATAGTTTTCATAAACTTATATTAGTTTTATGAAAATATATTATACTATTAGTTTTATGAAAATATAGTGTTTTTGAAACTATGTCAATTTTATGGAAATAAAGTAGTTTGGTAAAATGATATGTTTCTAAGAAAAGGTATTAGTTATGAAAAAATATACTATTTTCATAAAAACTATATTTATTAAAGTTTTACCAAGATATGGGTATTTTATCAAAATAAATAAAGCTAAATCCCTCTTTTACCAAGATATGTCTACATATGTTTCTCTATATACATATACTATATATACATATATATTTAGTTGTATATATTTTCAAGTGGATCTTTTATACTTGTATAGGTATACATATCATACGTATATACATATATATTTATGTTTTGATTGTAATTTTTATATAGTTTAAACACAATATTTTATACACATATATAAATATATATATATATATATCTATATATGTTAAAATAAGTTTATAAGATATTATTATATTGAAGATCTTCCATTATTTCACATTAATGAAATTTTCTAATACGTTGAAATATGGAAGCAAGACTTCCACAGCTATGTGCTTATGTGAATGAACTGCAATTATGTGAAACGGGCCAAAATTTGTCGCAGTAGTTTGGGTGAGTTCCGCCAAGACATACCATGGGGTAGTCGACCGTAAGAGTTCTCATTTCCTTCATCTCCTAATCCCCCATTGGGTAGATAGAGTGTTCTATCCAAGAGAGTGGGTCGTAGGATTTCGGCGTATGACCCGGGATATGACCATCGGAGATTAAGGTAGGGAATTGGTGGAATTTGGAGTATAAGGTAGGAAGTGATATATATAAATCAGCCGGGAGACATAAGGGCCACTGATAGGTGACGAGAAAGGTAGAAAAATGTGAAAAATATGTGTTTATGTGCAAATCACCCAACCGAGCATTTTATATGATTAAGTGATGTTTCTACTCAAGTATATGTTGATTGTGGTTATATGATGTGTTTTAGGTGATACCAAAGCTAACCCTAATAAGGTAGAAGAGGAGGAACAATTCGAAGCAGTTTATTAGGAAGAAAGCCATTAAATTCGGCTACGCACATGCCTATCTTCAAGTTTCTTCCCTATGTATCTTGTAAATTGATATTTTGTATCTGGAACTTTGCACACTTGATGTTTCCGTCACACTACTATGCTTTCATGTTAGTATATTGTCATATGGAATGTTGTATATGTAAATTATAACAAGTATGGGATACCGGGATCGTTATACCTCCAAACTTAAATGTTGCTTGCCCTAGAACAACTCAAAATCAACAACACTTGAAAATAGACACAATCAAAGCAAATCTTGGAACACCACATACCAAAGCAAAACTCCATTTTATTCTCAGAAACTATTAACCACTATATCATTAGTTCAATCTATAAGCAATCAGACTTTCATGACCACTCTAGAAACAATTACCATCATTAAGTGTCCTTTGTGTTGTGTGTTATGGTTGAGAACAACAATCACCAACAATCTAGATCAATTTATATTTATGCAATAGGAGCGAAAAGTGGACTCCATATGTCGGTTTTTCATCCTTATCTCCAGTAATGTAAACAACGATAAATCGGAGATCGATAGGGCTTTTGTAAGCTTGTAACGCAGTGCGCGGGTGAAGGGTAGGAAAATATGAAAGAGTAATTTGCTCATGCACCCAAATTACTTAAATTGGACAACTTGGAGTTTTTGGAGCATTATTCATATAGAAAATAAAATTGCATTGCTAAATTTGTGACAGAAAGATTTTTGACATTTTGTCACAATTTTAGTGCATGATCACATCATGTGATGATTAATAACATAATTCAATGTAAATAGAACTGTATAAATAATTAGTAACAAGGCATTTACTAACAAATTTCAAATTTGTTATAGATGAAATCCAACATAGAAAACTAAATTTGTAATTGGTTCGTCACTGAAAGATATGCATTCTTAATTCTTACAGTGATGGTCGGCTTCATACAAGATACACATTTGGAATTTACATTAGAAATTATTGAGTTCATTTCTTACTTTAATTTATTTAAATTTTATTTATAAGAATATACTATAAAAATATTTGATAAAAAAAATTTCATTCAATATTAAAATAAATCAATATAAAACTTCAATGAATTCAAACAAACAATTAAAGAAACAAGATAATCAAGATATACTTTCTTGGATAGAAGAAGAAGATGACAACTAACATGTAATGACCCCGATATTCCTTTATATTTTATTAAACATAAATAGTAATTTTTTTTACATAAAACATATACAAAATACAAGAGTTACAATTTTCACAAAATACAAAAGTAACTTTATTAAGTAAAATGCTTCAAAACACCCATGGTTTCCATTGCGTCCCTCAAATGCCTCCGCTCATTTCTGTCTAAAAAGTATTGGAAAAGATGAGTCAACACGACGGTTGAGTAGAAATTTCACTTAATCACATAAGGTGAGCGTGTGTGATATGTGCACATAGTCACATAATATTTAGCATAATAACATGATAGCAAAAATGTAAAACTAGAACTAGAACTAACTTATGCAATTAAGGAAACTCCTACCTTTTTCCAAAAGTGATTTACAAAAGTAGGGAGAATATATAAAAGGCTACTAATGTGTGTATATATATTTGTAAGGGGAGAGATAGGTATGTATATATGTAGTTTTCAAAGATGTAAGAAGAAAGTGGGGTTTTGAAAGGATTTGTAAATGTAAGAGGGTATATATATATGTAGAAAGGTTAATATGTCTATATATATGTTTAGAAAGAGGGGTAATTATATATATAGGTATATGGGAAGGTCTACCAATGATATAGTGTGATACATATTTGGGAAATGCAAGATTTTGTGGGTGTGGAGGTTGTTGGCGAGATTTAGTGTGTGTTTTTGTGTGATGAAAACTACCTAGTATATATATATATATATATGTGCATGTGGACATATGTGTGTATATGTAGATATATATATCACCAAGTGTATATATGTGGACATGTGTGTGTATAGGTAGATATACATATCACCAAGTATATATATGTGGACATGTGTGTGTATAGGTAGATATAGATATCACCAAGTATATATATGTGGACATGTGTGTGTATATGTAGATATAGATCTTACCAAGTATATATATGTGGACATGTGTGTGTATAGGTAGAAGTAGAAATCACCACTAGTCTATGTATGTGGATGTGTGTGTGGAGATGTAGATATAGAAATCACCACTAGGTGATATATGGATGTGTGTGTGTGTAAGTAGATATATAATTCACCACTAGTTTGTATATGAATATGTGTGTGTACATGTAAATATATAAATCACCACTAATAAATGTATGGATGTGTGTGTGGATATGTAGATATAGAATGTACCACTAATATATGTATTAGAGGAGATATTCTTGCAAAACAATTATAAAATATACTAAAAATCTAGACTTTATATTTATCATTTAATTAAAATCCGAAAATTAGGTTTATAAATAATTAAAATTCGAAAATTATACATTTAAAATCATAAAATATATTGTTGTATTTATAAGATTCGAAAATTGTATAATTTATTTATAAAATTCAAAAATAAAATAAATGCAAGCCTAAAATATGTATTTAAATAAATTTTCCAAAAAATAACAATCACCATTCAAAATAAAAACTACAAGGTCTAAGTTATAAAGTAATATTAAAATAATAATTTTACTCTTAATAAAATTCGAAAATCATAATAAAATTTTCAGAAATTAATATTTTGCATTTTTCAAGTGCTAAGAAAACAAATGATGGAATAATCACATTTTAAAAAATGCAGGTAGTATAACACACGTTTATTCACAAATCACATATATTCACACAATAATTATCACATAATGGAAATAAATCCTAAGTAAAATATTAATAATAACAATAGGAGTTACCGGGTCGTCGCATCATAAATTTAGTTTTTTCATTCAAATTGACTTTTAATTTATTTAAGAGATTTAACAATCTTTTATCTTCAATTTTTAAGTATCTAAACGTTTTTGTATGTTTAAAAATTTTAAAAATTTCCTATTCTCTTTTTCATAAATTTTTCCTATATTATATTATTAATGATTAATTATAACCCTTGAAAATGTTATGACTTATAATTTATACTTAATATATTTTTCTATAAACAAGAGGGAAAGGAGAAATAAAGATAAAAAATGAAAAAAAATGATTTGGGTTGGGTTGGGTCGAGTTGGGTTGGGTTGTCGGTTAACCCATAAAAGGAATCGAGTTATCTGGGTAACCCATGAGTCAACCCAACCCAACCCATCTTTTTCAAGTCGCTTTCGGGTTCGACCCATTTTCAACCCGACCTATCGACCCTAACCCGTTATTTTCATGTTGGGTTCGTGTTGGGTCCGAAATCGCCACCCCTACTTCTACTATTACGGTTGGGTCGGGTCCTTCTCCACTTTCTTGGGCATATGCTCTAGGTTTTACTCTTGACCTCCCAGTACGTAAACTTGGGCTCTCCCTTCTCAAGTTTGAACATTTGAAATAGGATTTCATGCCTTTCGGCAGTCTCTAATCATATGTTGATTACTGCTGCATGTTATACATCTGCCACTCTTCTTCTAACAATTTGCTTCTGTATGACTGGGATGTCCACAATAATTACACCCACCTTTTTCCTTGCTTCAGGACTGGTTTGGAATTCCAGCACCCTTCTATTTGAGGTCGCTTGTTATTTCTTATTTCAAATCTTTTGAATTGTCCTCCAGCTCCTGAGCTAGATGGCCTATTCCTACTGCCTTTGTTGGTGATTTGTTTTATCTCCCTTATTTCTACCTCAACAGTTATCGATTTACTCACAGCTTGGCTATATTCCATTTATGCCCAATGGACTTTAGGCCTCAACATTTGGTTTTCTGCCTTTCGTTAGTTATGATGTGAGGTGCATACTGCACTAAGCGAGCAAATCTAGCCTCATATTCAGTAGCATTACAAACTCCATGAATCATGTCCATAAATTCTTTTTTCTCGCATCCCACACTACTTGGGGTATGAAAGTGAATTTCTTTAAGAAGTTTGCCCAAGTTATGGGTGTATGGTTAGTATTCCATCATTGCTCGACCAACGACCGCCAATCCTCCATAAAAAATACAACTTATTCCACTTGTTTTTTTTCACTGCAATGTGTATCCCTGAAAACCTTAACAAGTGTCGCCAGCCATGTCTCCGCCTTTAGATTATCGGATTCACCGTAGAACTTTGGTAAACTAAAGCGCAAGAAATGATCCAGCATTTTGTCATCTAGTTGATGGTTTTGATTTTGTTGTTGATTTGTTTAAACAAATTCTCGCCAAGCTCCAACCATTTGACTTAAAAGATCACTGTTGTTACCTTGATTTAAGGAATGATTTTCTTCTGACTCCAACCTTATAGTTGGTCTTTGTTTTTCCCAAGATTGTGTTACTACAACGTAGGTTTGTTCTTAGGTTGACTGGGTATGCAAACAAGTATGCATAGCTCCTTTTCATGATGCCATTGTCTATCAATGTTAATCTTGTTATTCTAGGTTTTATTGGTTTGAATCTAGGGAACAGATACACCAACCAATATCTAAAGAATGTTTTATAATATAAAGGTGCATACAAGACTACATATAGCATAGATAGACCATGCATATACTTTACACAAAAGTCATATAAAATAGTATATTCAAGGGTCACACTTAAGGCATGTGATACCCCCTCCTCCCCCCGCTAGGACAATCCTATACGAGTGGGGCTCGCTTAATGGTCTTGCTGAGTACCAATTTTTTCCAATCGGTACGCAATACTTGTAATTATTCAGTACTCCCCCAATAATAAAATCAAGGTAAAACAAAAACGCAATTAACTTACATAGAACTGTAAGGTATAACTATCCAAGTACAACACTTTAACTCGTGATTTTTCATTTTCTATTAAATAAGCCAGTCTGCCATATAGGATCAACAACTATGTGCTAATGATTGGTAATGCTCCAATTGCCTTAACTGAATCCTCTCAACCTATTTTCCTGAAATTGAGGCACTGAACAGAAAGAACTTGGGGTGGTAAGTTAGTGAGGCGGAAAATATACATACAGATATATAAACTGAAAATAAGAGTTATAACCTAACAAAATAATGAATCATAAAAAAATGCGTATACACAAACTTGAACAAGACGGATGATGAGCCATGAATGGAATCTCCAACCTTATGACTACCCAAAACAGATAAACATATCATAAAATCCTTATGCCTCCCCTTTGTGTCAAGGAGCGACCTTGACACTGGTAAACAGTAAACGGTAGGTGTACCATGTACTTATGCAATACACCAAGCCAATCCCTACTACAATTAACCTCCAACTGTATGTAGGAATTAGGTCCAACAGAATGGTATCACATAAGAAGGTTCTATCGACGGTCCGTTCCGTCCGATATACCCCGCTCACATGCACCTGGGCCCAAACTTCCCAAGGGCATCCCCAAGGGTATTAATAGATTATATTAAGACAGAATTACTCACAAACTTTCAATAAAATAATAGCTTCTTTCCAACACCAGGGATACATAAAAAAAAAAAAAACAAAATTAAAACATGATATCCCAAGGGTGTTAATAAATCATTTTTGAAATAGATATAACTAACAATATTAGAAATGCAACACTTTTCAGGTATAACTTGACTTATAATTTAGAAAATACTTTGTCGAAACGTAGAGAGTAAGATATAATTCCAAAAGATTCGGATAGCATAAATTAGACAGGGTAGGCCATATGAATAATATTTATAACATATAGTTCAATGCCCCAGCAAGGAAGGTAAAAGGCACTCACCTTAAGAGCTTATTATCTCACCAAGTTTATAAATTAGGTGGACTATGTCAACTTGGTAATCTCCTTTTTAAGAGTGTTTTATCGAATTAAGGGGACGTATAGGGGGCTAATATGTATATATGTATGTAAAAGGAAGGGTTTATGTACATATATATATGGGTATGAGATATTCTATAAATATGGAGTCTTTGTATGTTGAGAGCAAGGTGAGTGTGGGTGGGTGTGTCTTAGGCGGGATTTTATGTGTTTTGTGTGATGAAAATGGAGTGCCAAGCTCCCCTATTATAGCATTTGTTGCAAGAAATATGATTATTATATACTTTAGGATCATTTTCTAATTATTATTATCTTATCCAAATCTTATCATAATCTTATCCAAATCTTATCATAATCTTATCCAATCTTATCATAAACTTATCCAATCTTATCCAATCTTATTGTAATCTTATCATAATCTTATCTAATCTTATCATAATCTTATCTAATCTTATCCAATCTTATTCAATCTTATCCAATCTTATCATAATCTTATCTAATCTTATCATAATTTTATCTAATCTTATCCAATCTTATTATAATCTTATCTAAGATTTTATCTAGAGCAAGCATTTAATGAAAATGACATTTTCCTATCTTGAATATCCTATATTTAACAAAAATCATCCTATTATATAATATATAAATATAAATTTGAAAATTCTCTCTCTCTCTCTCTCTCTCTATATATATATATATTTACATAGCTATATTTTCAAAATATATATACTTATACATCTCGCTTTTAAATAATTAATAAGTCATAATTCTTGAAACTACTAAGAAGTACCGGGGTATTTTAGATCAATATATATAATTTCAATGTATAAAATTGAGATGTCACAAGGCACATATATACACATAATGTCTAGTCTTAAACAAAACAAAAGAGAAGACTAGATTCTTGCCCCATTCATAATTGTTCGCACACGTATATACACAAAACATTCTATGGTCTTAGTCGTACCACTACCTTACTTAACCCGGACTACCACTGTCCCCGGTTGATTCCTCATCAGGTGGCATGGCATTCTAAATTTTATGGAGATCCTCAAGCTACTGTCGAAGAGTACTGAGCTCCGTTGCTCGTTGTTGCAATAAGGATTGCCTTGTGTCAGCTCGACCACTCCACAGGTCTACATATCATCTCAGATTTGCAATTTCATTATCCCTATTGGTGATTTGCTACTCCAATTTTTGTTCTAAATTTACCATCTACAATATTCCTGTGCTCCAATTGTTGTTCTAAGTCATAAACTTGTGCCCACTCCATGGCCAATAGTGCTCTTAACATTTCTAGCTCTCTATGGCATTTTCTATCATAATTTGATCCCGATCTAAATTAAGTTCTTGAGCCACATATATAGAATAGTACCTCTCTGGTTCATTTTCATTAGGATAGTAATATATTGAAGGGTAGCCACGATGGATCTGAATGCCTCCGATCCAATCCAGCCCAATAGCAACCCCTAATCTCTCCTTATGCAATCTCACGTTTCGAATCCTATCTTAGGCATAGTATTATGAGTCCATCTGTCACTAAACAAACTAGTTGATTAGCAAGATAACGAACCTAGGCAATACATATGTGCATGAATTATAAGTACACACGATCCTAACATGGTTCATTGTTTAAACTATACTCTCATACCACTACTATGGTGCCCCTCCCATTAGGATCTTTCCTATACGATTAGGACACACTGATGATTGTACTGAGTGCCCTATACAATTGCTCTAATAGATACCACCTAGTGGTGGCTTATAGCACATCAAAAGCAAGATAGAAGTGTAAATGCAAGTAGCATATATACAAAGTAACTAAAATTCTCTGTAACAAGTAGCAAAATCATTAACCACATCAAAAGAACTAAGTGCTATAATCTCGATATGCGACAGCTGCCTTACTTGAGTTCCCTTCTACTTGTTAACCTTAGTCTGCGACAATGAACAGAAGGAAGACGGTGTGATAAGTCTAAATGACTTAGTAAGGCCAAATATAGATATATATAGATTTTAATAGAGTTGTGGCTCAAACCATTAAAATAATAAACATGATAAGGTGCGTCGTAGTGGTAATAGATTTGCAGTCACAGGGTTATTTTAAGGTGAGAGTGTAATTGTAGTCCCTAATTTTCACAATTATTTCCATGTATGTAATATATTTCTAAATATTCTTGCTAATCTCATGATTGTCTTCTATGTACTTTTTGGCCCAATATACACAACTGATTTTTATATTTTGGGTTGTAACTTAAAAGATACATTATTTCTATGTAATCATTGGCCATTAACTACTCTACTGCACATAGACATTGAAATTATGAGATGCAGTCAACCTAATGGAGAGACAAAACCAAAATAATATTACTGATATGGAGATATCTCCTCTAATAACTGGTGTTGAAATTTGAAAAATATCTATAGAAATATAGAACTATGACAATTACGTATTGCTACAAAAACACACTAATAACTGTGTAAAATTAAGGATAAGCAATTGGGGCTCCATTTTAGTTTATTCCCAATTCATATCTTAAATGTATGATAGATATATGTAGAGAGAACGGAGCGATTACCTTATTTCCCAAGGGAGTTGGAGGCAAAGAGACGGGATTAGGGCAAATTGATGGAGGACTCCAAGATATAAGGAGATGGTAACAAAAGGGGCAGTCGGTTGAGGTACATGGAGGCGGAAGCGTCAGTCGATAGAGGGATGGGAAGGCAAAAAAGGCAGGCATCGTAAGTGCAGAGAGAGAGAGAGAGGTGGAAGGGGAAAGGGCAATTTAACGATTGAGAAAAAGGGAGGAAGGGGAATATGACTATATTTTACCTTTTAGTAGGTTAGGTAATTAAAAAAAATCTGATAATATATGTTAAGTTTTGGCTATTAAGTTCTAATAGGACTCCAATAGTTCTTTTGATATCAAAAAATTTTCATAATTTATTTAATCGAACAAGTTTAATTAACACGGCCATTTTTTCAAATTCCATAATTAAGTTTTTTAATTAAATTAAATATAATTTAAAAATTAAATATTAATAAAAATATTTAAATATTTGTTTTATTTCATATGAAAATTTTATCAAAATATAAAATCATAATTATTCAATTAATCTAGAATATTTAAAGTATTTCCATTTAATATTTTCAAATAAGACTAATTGTTATTTCATGCATCTCTGTTTAAGATACTCAAATTGAATTGTTTCAAATTAATAAGACTAATCTCTTTTTATTTTATTTTATATGCAAAATTGTTTCAAAAAATTTTAGATCGAGCGTGACGTGGTGCTCAACGAAGTTCAAATCTTGAGCTTGAGCTCAGGCTTGAGCCAAAAATATCAAGCTCAAGCTCAAACTCAAACTCGAGCATGGTTCACTCACTAAAAAAATATTGATTAAATTTAATCAGTTTTTAAAATTATTTTAGGAGTAACTAGCTTGCAAGAAAGCTCATGAGGTTTTAATTTGAACAACTATACTTGAGCTCGAGCTCCACTTACTATAAAGCTCAAGTTCGGGCACAAAAAAAACTGAAGTTCAAGTTGGACTTTAATTTATTAAATTTAAAGGACAAGTTGTATCAACAACCTTTGAAGGTATATATAGTATAATAATGAAATAGCCATTCTTTTTTCGACTTTAATTTGCCAATCTTTGAAAAGTAATTTCACTTTATACCAATACAGTCACTGATGTGCATTCGAACTGTAAGGACTCGATTTTTCCTTGCTTTTCCAATATTGTCTGTATATTAATTGATGTTTAAATATGTGTTACTTAAATGTTTATATGATTAATTTATACTTATTAAGTGACATTTTTCTTACATTAAACACTTTGTAAAACATGCATATTTTATTTACAACATGCATAATTATTGGAATTATTTTCTTATTACATTTAGTAAGCATAAAAACCCTAAAATTCAAAAATACATATGTGTGTGTGTATATATATATATGGTTACATATATATATATATATATATATTAACATAGAGTTAGGGTTAGTTTATTTTCCATAAGAATATCTTGTTAATGTCACATTAAAATAATTATTTTTTTAAATACTAGGTCATGAGACTATGATATATATACACGAGAATATCTAGTATTATATATGTTCATATACACATATACAAATATATATATAATCAGGTTTTTATTTCTTTAAGTCTTATTTACAATAAAAGTTGAATAATTATACAATGTGATAAAAATATCCTAATTCCAGAGAGAAAAACGGGGGGGGGGGGGGGCAGGGCCGGGGGTGGAATTTGTAGCTATATATATTTAATTATATAGTAAATATATAGTGTATATTATTACTTTCTCCCCAATTCTCTTGACATTTAATGTAAAATTAAACGTAGGTTCTCTTCCAGATATGTAAATACATGTTGGGCTTATATTAAACTAGATGATGAGTTGTGCATTTAGACTCCCACTTAAGCTAGAATTAGACATTGAGTTGGCATTGAGTTGTAAAGTTGTAATAAATTGGAAAATGACTTAATTATATAATAATTGTATTTCTATCTCTTAATATTTATAAGTATAACATTACATTACAAAAAAAATACAAGAACACTACACACAGCACACTAGCTCACGACACACACCCACACACGCTTACAATTGTTTTGCTTTATTACATTATCATTCTCCAACAATACTTCACACTTACACTACTTCAAAAACAAAAAGAAAAGAAAGAAGAAAAAGTTAGCAAAGGTAGAAATCTTGCCTAGTTCATGAGTTAGTCATGTTGTTGTTAGCTCTTTATTCTTCCCTACCAGATCCTAAGATTTAACTACAAGTTAGTTACCATCAAGGTTCTAGTAGTATAGATATATTAATGCATTTATTGATTTGAGTTATATATACATATATGTTGATGCATTTATGATACTAAATGCTTAGGAAGTAGGGATTTCTTCAAGTGCATAAGTGAGTCTAGTCTTGCATTTTTTTGTCACGATCCAGAAAAAAATACCCTTCATATCTTATTAAAATTAAATAATAATTTTTACATAAAATTTGTAAAATACAAGAGTTACAATTTCCAAAAAGAATACAAAATAACTGTATTTTATAATAGGCCTCCAAATGCTTCTGCTACGCCACTCTGATCCACTATCTCATTTCTTTCTAAAAATAGTCACATAAAGAAGAATCAACGCGACAGTTGAGTAGAAATTTCACTTAATCACATAAGGTGCTCGTGTGTATAATATATGCACATAACCACGTAATAATTCACATAATACTTTACCTTTGGATCACACTATTGCGATAATAATTTCCTTATATCTCCCATATCATAATATTCAAACCATTCACATCATTAATCCCAATGTTCCATCCGTCCACACCAATTCCATCTGTTCACATCGTTAATCCCAATATTCCATCCGTCCACACCAATTCCATCCGTTCACATCGGTGACTATGTCTCGAGACTATGCTAATTTCCTACGACCCACAACCAATACATGGAACACTCCGTCCATGCAAGATGGGATTAGGACATGGATGGCGAGAACTGTTTTAAGACCGGCAAGCCCATTGCTGCCGGGCCGAACTCTAGCCCCATCCATTCCAAAGCACATACGGGCCCGACATGCACAAATAAAGTTTTTCATATAGTTTCACATAATTTCACATAAGGAACATACTTCCATGCTGATAACTACAAATATAAAAGCATACTAAGAGCATATTTTGGAATAATAAACATACATGCTTTCATATTAATTCTATGAACATAAAATATAAATATAACTTGAAACATACTTTCTAATAACTTGTAGTAGCATAATGAAGCGTAATATCATGATAGTAAAAGGATAAACTAGCACTAGAAATTAACTTATGTAATTAAGGAAATTCCTACCTTGCATACATCAAATATGGAGGTATAATATTTATGAATTAAAGTAAGAACCTATACTTATGAAATTAAGTAAAGTCCCTACTCTAATTAAATAAACTTCTAGCTTTAAAGTGTGTTTTATGAAATTAAGGGGACGTATAGAGGGCTAATATGTATATATGTATGTAAAAAGAAGGGTTTATATATATATACCTATATGGGTGGAAGATATTTTATAAATATGGAGTGTTGTGGGTGTTGAAAGTAAGGCGAGTATGGGTGGGAGTGTTTTAGGTGGGATTTGTGTTGTGTGTGTGATGGAAATGAAGATCACCCTCCCTCCTATTTATAGTTGTTGCCCAAGAAACAAGATTATTTTATTATGGTTTATCTTGTTAATTAATGTGATCTTCCAACTAAGCTTAACATTAATTATGTTCACACCTAATTGTGGTTGTTATTTACACAAATGTTACCCTAAATAATATGAGTTGTACCCTAAATTATATTATGTGTTAGCCTAATTTAACTTGATGCTAACAAGTGTTCTTCTTTTAATATTAACCCTACAAATATTTCCTAAGTTTAGTAAGATTTATACAGGTGTATAATTTTATTAATTAAAGATAGTGACGTTTTTCCGACATGTGAATTATAATCATCCTATTATATGTGCAGATATATTAATTTATGTTTTTGATTTCGAAATATGTATTTTAAATTTTTTAAAATATGTAATATATATAGTAGTATATTTTCGAAACTAGTGAATATGTTTTCTTAATTTTTCAAAAAATGATAATTAGATATTTACGTGTGTAAAATATTGATATATCTATGTAAATATTGATTTTAGAGTATTTTACATTATGCTATAAATATTTTCGAAATATAAGTATATGTATATATTGATTTATATGCACATATGTAGAATCAAATGGTTAGTATGAAAACATAATAGTTATTGCACATTTCACCTATAAAATATAAAACACTAAACAATTTAATCACATACTTCATATACAAAATAATAATCACATAAAACAATAGATAATTTAATCGTATAATTAACTTTTAAAATACCTAGAAATACCGGGTCATTACATTTTTGGTGCTATAAAATGATGAGAAAACATGGTTTATGTGTAGTTATGTTTTAGAAGAAAGTATGTTTCTAAGTGAAACTATGCTTTATGTTCATAAAATGAGTCGGAAAGCATGTATTATTACTAGTTTCGTACATGTATTAGAATTTTATCTATGTGTTAGTAAGCTGGAAATTATGTTGTAGATGAGAAATCCTGTGAGATATGTGAATTTACGTGTGCTTGATGGGCCCAAACGTGATAGGGTGGATGCGATTGAGTTCAGTCGAGACAAGCTCTTGAGCTTGTCGGTCTTAAAATAGTTCTCGACCCTCCATCGTTGCCTAGTCCCTCCTTGCATGGACGGAGAGTTCCATGTACTGAAGTGGGTCATAGGAAAATCGGCATATACCATGGATATGACCATTGGTGTGATTTTGGTTAGGATTGGTGGATTTTGGCTTGTTTTGGTTGGAAATTGTGAATGACGGCACGACGAGATAAGGTAGCCACACATAGATGTGGAAAAAAGTAGAAAATGCGAAAAGATGTGATTACATGCTCAGTTAATTACGCGATTATATACTCAAGTGATTATGTGAAAATATGCACGAATATCACACACGTATCTCATGTTAGTATGCAAAAATTTCTACTCAACATGTTTGTTGATGTTATGTTTATGTGACGTTTTAGCTGGAAATGAGGTGGAACTTACTAGTGAGGAAGACGAAGAGGGGCAGTTCGAAGCTTTTAGTTAATTATGTGTAGTCGGGCTTTGTATCTACGAATATGTAATAAGTGACTGATATGTAAATTTTGGGTTTTCTTAATAAAATCATTAGTTGTATGTTTTCGAGATAAAGTTTGGTCGTCTTTATTAAAATAGTTGGTTATATGTTTTCATGAAATTACCTAAGAGTTTCGGGTCGTCACACAAACACTACCAGTATTGTTTTCCAAAATTGAATTCATATACAAATTCAACATATTAACTTGTTAAGACTATGCAAATCCTATAACAAAAACCCCGCCAAAACCACCAAATATATAATTCGCTATCACTTTCTTTCTATACTAAGGATAAATTTTGTTAGGTTGATACATAATTAAGGGGGTATTTGTAATTTTGAAAATCACAATAACTAATTTGTATCTCAATGGATCTATATGTAATTTGCCCAATTTTATATACATATTTATTTGACATATACTGAAAAAATAATTTATTTATTACTAATGTAATATATTTATTCAATTTACGGGAATATCACATCTCCATGTATATGTCACTATTTTTTTTAATATATAGATTTTCTTTATAAATAATTTCTAATTGTAGAATAGTTATTTATTTAAATAATTTCAAACCATCTTTTATACATTTTTAATCTACTAATCAAATTAGACCAATCCTACATGTTCCCTCATATTCATTGGAATTTCTCTTTTCCATGGCACCATAAGATTCATGATGGAAACGCTCTCTAATAATGTAATTATCCAATTAAATTACTTTGTTTTGCGGGTCAGTCAAAAGAGTGACTCCTAAAATATATACATATATATATATATATATATATTAAGAGAGGAAGAGAAGAAAAATCTTCTATTGCAACAAAAATGTTACCTCCAATATTTACCACTAAAATATTTGGCTCCAGTATTTGCCGCTAAAATACAGTTAAAAGAATCCCCAAACATGAAAAACTAGAAGGCACGTTTCCTCCAATTACAACTCTACAACCCACAAATCTATAGATTCCAAATAAAAGTATTCACTCTAATTACAAATCTTCGCAATCACCGGGCCTTCTTGTATGGCAAACTACGGAGGTAATATTTTTATCAACCCTCTTTCTTATCACTACACACCACTTAAACTTTACTTCTCTTGTACGTTTATTGGATTGGGAACACACTACTGCTTGTCCTGAGTTCAATTGAGCATAGAATTTTGACTGTTGCCAACACTTGGGAGGTTTAGTTATTCCTACAAATCTTTATAATACTTTAGATTGCTAAATTAATATTTGTTTAATTTACATGATTGATGTGCTTCATGACTTCTATTTTACTAAATAACTATTTATTTATTTATTCCTACAAATCTTTATGTTTATTTTTCTTTATTTTCTATTTGTTATCGATTCACTTAAAACCACTTTCCAGTTAGTCTAGTGGAATGAAACATTAAATCTCTTCAATAATGTTCAAGGTTTGAATCCTGAAGTTGTGAATGGAATAACTGAATTGGGAGGGTTATCTCCATAATGAGTTTTTGTAGTACCTAATCCGGATTAATCGGCCAGTGAATTAGAACCGGATATCTAAGACAAAAAAAAAATATATAGAAAAAGCAAGAGATTGCAAAAGATTGACATACAATTTTCCACCAGAACTCATTCATCCTTCTTTCTCTCTCTTATTTTCCTTTCATTTTTTACGGTATACATGAAAAATAGATTTTGTTTTCTAGAAGTACCCTTCCACTTATAAATAATCACAGTTAGTTAACCCTCAATCATGTGTACATGTATGAATTTACAAAAAAGTAGCTTAATCTCCCACGTTTGACAACGTTTTTGATCTAAATGAACCTATAGATATATATAATAAATCAGGTATAAAACAATAGCAAGATATTGATTCTGTAGTAGTTGTCAAGTTCAGAAATTAGAAAGCATCTTACATATAGGCTTCATGTCATATTTATTCTCTATTATATTTTCTAAGAGTGATTGCTTGTTGGTACGTGAAGGACTTTTGGAACTGATTACATATAAAGTGAAATATTTGACTATTCTTGTTTTCTTGAGTTGAAAAATCTAATAAAAATGTATTTTAATTGCAATTTGAAAGTTGAGAATAACCTCAGTTTTGTAATGGTAGTTGTATACAATTCATATTATCGTGTTTGGCCAGACCTATGGGCTTATGTATTATCGTGAATCAAATACATTTTAATTTTACTTAACTAGCCCTTAACGGTTGGTGCTTGAGCATGTATGTGTTGTTTGTGTAACATGTTCCGCATTTGATATTTAATATTTTTTTTAAATTTATTTTGGACATAAAACTTGCTTTGGATTGTAAGATTGATTATGAGTATCACGCTTAAGCATAAATTGGAGTTGTCAAGTGTAAGGACCCGTATTCCCACTCCCATTATGTATAGATATATTTATATGTGTTTATTTTATATTTATAGGTATACTTTTCATAATGTTAATACTTTATGTTTCATGTTCGTTTTTCGCAAAATGTACAAGTTAGGATTATTTCTTGTCCTAGTTAAGTATCATATAAACTATATAATTCATGAAAATATATGTATACACACATAGATATATATTGTGACGCCCCGAAACCAATAGCTAATCATGCAACATCTAACATATAACCATTTCTTTAGAATATGATAGTATAACATATAATGAAACCAAATGTACGTACTACTATTCCAAAAGAGAGGTTTATAACATTCCTTTATTACATGTACACAAGTTTGACTTTCAAGTTTCTAGTATAACGTATATACATAATTAACTAAATGCCTCGAAGCGTCCGCTTACATTTTCCTCGAACCTATCCTCCGATGTCTCAATTCCGGCTAAAACATAATAAACAAAAAAAATATCAACATATACACATGTTGAGTAGAAATTCACATAGGACATGAGGTGTTCGTGTGAAATTGCACAGTGTCATAAAAGCACATAATCACACATAAAACCATATAAATTTCAGTTTTCATGATCAAATCATCTAAATTTTCAGCTCTGATAGAGCATCACAATTCAACACGTTATTATCGTTTTTTTTTTCCACCTCGAAGGGCGGCTACCTTATCTCGCCGTGCCGGAAACCAATTTCCAACCGAAACTCCCACCCATCCTCAACACACCGGTGGTCATATCTCGAGTATATGCCGAAAACCTACGACCCACAACCAATACATGGAACACTCCGTTCATGCAAGATGAGAATAGGCATGGATGGCGAGAACTGGTTTAAGACCGGTAAGCCCATTGCCGCCCGGCCAAACTCTAGCCCCATCCATACCGAACATATATAAGGCCCTTACACACATAATTCCAACACATAACAATCACAATTTCATCACAATATACACTGATTTAGCTCAAATTCAGCACAGAGTACCCAAATTTCCAGTTTTTGCGAAATCGACATTTACAACGTCGAACTAAAATATTTTTAACTTTCCACTACTAAAATTCCAACTTAAAACCTACTGGACATCCACACATATATTCCCAAGGTTGTGAAATAGACTTTTGGAGTATAAATTTCCAGATTTTTAGTTCATGAAACCTGAAACTTTCAGACTGCGACGCGAAACGATTTAGCGCGCAACTTCTGAAATTTCCGGCTTTCGCAATCCAAACTTCCAGCTTTTTAAAACCTGTTTCTACAGCTTATTATACACTGAATTTAAAGTATATAAACCAGATTTTTGGTTTGAAATTTTCGTATTTTTCAGTCGTACAAAAATCAAACTTTTCAGCGTTGAAAACAAGAGTTTCTGCATGAACAGTAATTCCAGCATATACACAACTTGATTTTCAGCTTTCATAACTTAAAATTTTAGCTTCTAGCACATAAACAAGACTCTAACAAGGTATACAACATGATAATCTAGAGTTCAAGCATCACTTAAGCATATTTACAATAATTTCCAGCATGCATATTCAAGGATTTTAACCTAACATGCTCATAGAAACATCATATGTACAATATACACATATAGAACCAACACATCTTGAAATCCCTTAAACCCAAGATGGAAACCAACTTGTGGTGACCTCCTAGGTCTTATAGGGAAGATAACATGCTAAGAAATTAAGAACAACTTAACCCTAACTCATGCCATAGGCAAATTTCTACCTTCTAATAGTATTCTTGTAGTTTAAGGGTTGTGTGGAAGTGTAAGGATGAAAGTGCTGAAATTTGTGACGAAATTGACAAAAGATGAAGACAAGAGAGTATAAGGGGTAGAGTGCACGTTTTTTAGGTTGTGTGTGGTGATTTTTATAGAGTGTGGGTGTGGTTTTTGGTATTTTCCAAGTAATATTACATATATACTAATAACAAGACATAACATTAAAATAGCATTAAGTCCTTTTCTAATTATTACCCTAACTAGCCAAGTATTTAATCTAAGTAGCTTAAGTGTTAGTCTAGGCAAATTTGGACCATACATGTATAACAACATCTAGAAAGGATTTTACAAGTGTATGTACACTTGTTCATAATCATCATTACTTGAAGGAAGATTATACAAGTGTATGTACACTTGTTCATAATCATCATGACTTGAAGGATGAAGACTTGAGAATGATTTTCTACCAAGTATAAAACATTTTTATGTTTCTTATACCTTTAAAAATGTCCACCCTTGCTTAAAATCTGAAAATTTATAAGTTGTTTACTTATTTTACATATTTATGGCAGAAAATATCATTTAGAGGTAGAAAATACAATTTTTAGGCTTTCTTTACGATTTTTCCAAAAATCGTCTAAATCTTATTACACAAAACAAAACATATATATATCTATATGTGGATACATATATTTGTATGACTTATATAGTTTATATGATGCTTAACTAAGACAAGAAATAATCCTAACTTATACATTTTTCGAAAAAAAAACGAACATGCAATACAAGGTATTAACATTATGAAAACGTATACCTATAAATATAAAATAAACACATATAAATATATCTATACATAATGGTAGTGAGAATACGGGCCCTTACATATATGTTCGGTTTTGTGTGATAAGATTTAGAAGATTTTTGGAAAAAACCCTAAAGAAAGCCTAAAATTGCATTTTCTACCCCTAAATGATATTTTCTTCCATAAATATGTAAAATAAGAAAACAACTTATAAATTTTCAGATTTTCGCTAAGGGTGGATGTTTTTTTAAGGTATAGGAAACATAAAAATGTTTTATACTTGGTAGAAAATCACCCTCAAGTCTTCATCCTTCAAGTAGTGATGACAATGTACAAGTGTATATACACTTGTATAATCCCTTCTAGATGTAGTTATACATGTATGGCCCATATTAGTCTAGACTACCACTTAACCCAATTAGGCTTGTTAGTTGGGCACTTAGTTGGAAAGTAAGAAATGATGAAGATTAAGACACAATAATATTTTAATGCTAGTTCTTACACTACTAATTATAAGAAGTATTAGGCAAAGAACACACAAAAATCACCACACACACACCCTAAGAAAACCGTCCACTCCCCCATACTCCACTACCTTCCTCTCTTGTCAATTTTATCACAAAATTTCAGCCACTTTCATCCTTGTTCTTCCATACAACCCTTAAACTACAAGAACCCCTACTCCAAGAAGGTAGAAACCTTGCCTATGGCATAAGTTAGGATTAGATTTTATGAAAGTATTAGCTTCATATCTTCCCCATTAGGCCTTAAGGGGTAACCACAAGTTGGTTTCCATCTTGGGTCTTAGGGAATACAAGAGAATTTGGTCATATGCTTATAGTGATTTTATGTGCATTTTACCCTTGAATTTCTTGAAACTATGCTGAATTTTGCTTGCAACATGTTTAAATAATGCTTAGGTTATGTATTATGATGTTTGATTCTTTGCTAGTGCTTCAATTATGTGTTAGAAGCTAAAATTTCATATTTGTCAAGATGAATTTTTAGCTCAAAACTTGCTGGAAACACTATTCACAGTGCTGAGAATTTTGTTACAAGGCTGAAAATTCTTATTTTTGCACAGCTGAAAAATCCTGTTTTTCCAAACTCAAAACCTGTTTTATAAGTTGTAATTCCAGCATATAATAAGCTGGAAAAACAGTATTTTCAAAGCCGCAAAATTCGGCTTCGGGGGCTGGAAATTTCAGCAGTCGCGCCCATAAGCGTTTTGCGTCGCAGTCTGAAAATTCCAAGTCTCATAAGCTGAAAACTCGGAATGTTACTAACCAAAACTTTATTTTACAACATTAGAAACATATTTGTGAAATCCCAGCAGGTTTTAGGCTAGAAATTCTGTGCTTACAAACTGAAATTTTCTGCTCGACGTAAATATTTGCAAACTGCAAATTTTCAGTTCGTAAAGGTTGAAAAATATGTTCATTTTATGTGAAATCAGTGTGAAAGCATACTGAAATTCTGTAAAACTGTGTGTTATACATGGAATTTATGTGTGCATGATGGGCCCCAATATGAATAGGGGTGGATGTGGTAGAGTTCGGCCGGGCGGCGTCGGGCTTGCCGGTCTTAAATTAGTTCTCGACCCTCCGTCGTTGCATAATCCCTCCTTGCATAGACGGAGTGTCTATGTATTGAAGTAGGTCGTCGGAAAATCAGCATATGCCCGGGATATGACCACCGGAGTGATTGGTTGGGAATTGGAGTGTTTGGTTGGAAAATATCGGCACGAAGTGATAAGGTAGCCGCCCGTCGAGGTGGAAGAAATCCAACGTGAAATTATGTGATTTTATGTTTGTAAATTTATATGACAATGTGCACGAATCTCACACGAGCACCTTATGTTATATGCAAAGTTTCTACTCAATATGTTGTGACGTGTTTCATGTAATGTTTTAGCCGATCTTGAGGCAAATGGAGTTGCTAGATAAGAAGACATAGGAAGACGGTTTGAAGCATTTACCTAGTTATGCATGTTATAGGATCGAGGTTATTTTGTGGTCACGATCATGTAATAATCAACTTACGTTTACTTTTGCGTTGTGAATAAAAGTATGGGTTGGTT
This sequence comes from Petrea volubilis, assembly GCA_026212405.1. Lineage (NCBI taxonomy): Eukaryota > Viridiplantae > Streptophyta > Magnoliopsida > Lamiales > Verbenaceae > Petrea > Petrea volubilis. Next base: position 11,426,998 of record CM047881.1, on the reverse strand, counting down.
TTACTATTGTTTTAGAAAAGTGGCATGTTTGTGCAAAAATTATAAATCGGATATTTTCATTATTAACTAGAAGTTTCGGGGCATCACATCAAGAGCAATGGCAACAGTTAATAACACAAGTGTTATGAGGCATAAATTGGAGTTAGCCAATGCCCTAGCTACAACAAATGACATGGCTGATGACCTTGACCATTCTATACCTCAAGCTCTATCTGGTAGTGCTCATATTGTTTCATTGTTTTAATTACAATCAAGTGTATTGCATTTAAACTAATATTATTGAACTTTGAATGATGTATTTCAACTAAGAAGAAAAGAGTGACTTTTCCTTTGATGAAATCCTTTATCGACTCAAATACTTCAAAGCTATTAACTAAAGAAGCACCAGTGCATAATGATGATGATGATGATGATTTGGGATATGACGACAGGTCTGGTTATTACTATAATTCCCGATAAAAAGTCCCATGAGTTGTGTGTCCCCTGGGCCGTGTTGGTATCAGAGCCATAACTGTTTTTGGTGCTAAGACATTATGGTATTCATAATTATGAATTATGTATGGTGTAGGCAAGATATTATTAAACACACTCTTTATCTGTGTATTTGATGAATATATTTCGTCGTGATAAAAATTCAATTAAAAACAGTGTCAGTCATGAGGCTGAGATCCCTCAAGACTTAGATTTATTAAATAAATGGACAATCCCTAAAATGAATATTAATAAGATATATGAATTAGGAACTTTTTCAAAAATTAGTTGGAAACAAGTAGTAAAAACTACGGAATAAACTATCTGATTAAATAAAAATGAAATGATATTACAATTATTAAATGATAAAGATTTGGAAAAATATAAATATAGCGATTATAAATTTCTTCATATTGGTTTAGTTCAAATTACATTTAAACCGTTAACTTTACAGGGATTACCTGAAAGTTTTGTTGCTGTCTTAAAAGATGGTAGAAATTTAAATTGGACCCAATCATTAATGGGAATCATTGAAAGTAGTTTGGCCTTAGGACCAGTTTACTTTATTGTTTTTCCAAACTTACAACTATCTTTTACTGATAATAACATATGTGATGCCTTAACCTTAAATGTTAAAACTCATGGTTATAATTATGCCCCAGGATTTGAAGTCATATGTATATGTTATAGAATATATTTCAAACCATTATATACGACCCTCAGTGTAAACTAATTGAAAAGTTGGCTAAAGAAACAATTGTTATTGAATCAAATTTCAGTAAATCAAATATTACAACACGAAGATCTATTAAATGGAATGAAATAGAATTTCCAGAACATTGGAAAATGGAAAGTATTGCTCCTGTTTTAAATAATTTAACCTTAGAACCTTCATTTATTGATCAAACACCTGAAGGAGATGTTGTTATACAATTTCCCAGAAATAAATTTATACCACAATTAGGTTATAGACCAGAATCTAGTAAATCTAGTAAATCCAGATATCTCCCCTCTAAATTACAAAGTTCAATCTCCAACTGAGTCAAAAACTCCATCAACAATAAAATTAAATGAACCCTTTCAATACTTAAAAGTTGATACAAATAATTTTGTTTCAGCACATAATCATACAAGATCTGTGGATAATGATACTGATCCAACCCCAAGTGAAATGGGATATCAAGTATAAATAATTTTCCATGAATATTACACCGATAGATTTTAGTCCAGGCTCACTGGCAAGACAGGAATGTAAAAATGAGTTTTATTCAAATCAATGGAATAATTTTAGAAAATGGTTTTTTGAAACATTCACACCTGAAGAATTAAAACTCCTTTCAGAATGCTATTATACACATCTTCTAAAATAAATCAAATTATACCTTTTGTTCAATGGTTCTATTTTGAAATTAAAATTCTTTTAACACAAAAGATATTTGTTATTCAAAGAAACTTTGAAACTGCTCCAAATCAAATAACCACAGGAATATTTCCTCCCCAAACTAAATTTGAAATTAAAACAACTAATTCTACAAGAAAGTATAATGCCTTTGAAAGACTTTTTGATAAAGATATAATTTTATCCACATCTGTTTTGAATGGTCTTATTCAACAAAATAATTATAGTAATCTTTATTTAATTATTCTAGGAGAACAAATTCAAGATCTTTCGAAAACTTTAGATAATTTAACCATTAAATTTGATAAATTAAAACAAGAATTTATAACTTTAAAAGTTGAACACCCCGAATTACAAACAGAGATAACAACTACACCTACTATTCAACCTCCTCCAGAAATTAAAGATTTCAAATTAAAATTACCCAGTGATTTAGAAAAACTTTTAAAAGAAAAAATTGATAATTTATCATTGAATACTTTTTCAAATAAATCTGATGCGTCAATTTCAGATACTAATATAGCAAAATTAACTTTTGAACAAATTAATAAATTAAGAGGTCGATCTAGTAAATATTCGAGTAAATATGCTGATAAACCTAATCAAAGATTATTTTATTATCCAGACCTACTCCTCAAGATGTTTTATTCGAGGAACAGGAATTTGTTAATAATGTGAGTTATAGTGGAAAAACTATTTATGAATGGAATTTAGATGGTTTAACGCATACCCAAACTGCAAATATGTTACAAAGAATGTTAATGTGCAGTACCATATGTAAAAACAATGGTAATGGTGATAAACAAATTGCTAATATGATTATAGCTGGTTTTACTGGACAATTAAAAGGATGGTGGGATAATTATCTTGGACAAGAAACTAAAGATCAAATTCTTGATGCAGTACAAATAAAAGATAATGTTTCACAAGAAAATGCTGCTTATTGTCTCATTATAAATATTTTTGAACATTTTATTGGAATGTGGTCTGATAATAGTGAAAATATTAGAACTTTTTTACAAAATCAAAGATGTAATAATCTTTCTTCTTTTAGATGGCATAAAGATGTTTTTATGAGTAGAGTTTTAGAACTCCCTGAAAGTAATTCTTCACATTGGAAATCAAAATTTATAGATGGCTTACCCTCTTTATTTGCTGAACGTGTTAGAAAAACCTGAAGAGGTAATAGTTTAAGTATTAATTATGATGAGTATACTTATGGAAAACTTATAGCTACATGTATTCATGAAGGATTAAGTTTCTGTAATGAAATTAAATTAAATCAAAAATTAAGAAATATCACCTTAATGAAAAGAAACAACTTGGTGATTTTTGTGATCAATTTGGTATGAACCCAGTTAAAGAACATAGGGATAAATCCTATAAGAAATCTAAGAAAAAATATAAATCTCATCCCTCTTATAAAAAATATAAACAATATAAAAGAGAAAAGAGAAAACAATTTAGACAAGAAAATAATCCTAAGTCTACTTTTCAAAAGAAAGTTAAACATTTTACAAGAAAAAATTTTAAGTCTTCCAATGCTTGTTATAAATGTGGTAGAGTAGGATATTATTATAAAGATTGTCTTGTTAAACAAAAAATTCTTGCATTAAATATAGATAATGAATTAAAAGAAAGTTTATGCAAAATTTTATTAAACTCTGATTTTGACTTTGAAGAACAAACTTCTTCTCAGTCAACTAATGAAGAACAACTTAAAGTTTTACACAATGAAAATTATTATTCATCTGATACAGAGTCATCCCAGTGTCAACCTTGTAAGCAAGGTCAAAATTGTGTTAATAACAATAGTAGTAATAGTGAACAATTATATCAACTGATTTCTCAAAATTGTGTTAATAACAATAGTAGTAATAGTGAACAATTATATCAACTGATTTCTCAATTTAAAGACTTTGAATTTAATATGTTAAGGACAAATGATATTTTAGAAATCTTTAATCATACTAAGGACCCAGAAGCTAAATATGTTTTGCTTGATCATATTATAGGAGAATCAAGTCATACTGTGACATCCCGATTTTTGATCTAACAACGATGTAAACCGGTTCTTATAATAGACACGCATGCTTTCTAACATTTCATGTTTTGTATGATCCTTCTTTTATATATGAATTATGTGAGGTGATAATTACATGATTTTTCAAATTTTAAACGAATTTGACATTCTAACACAATTTTCGAAATCTTGTGTCCTAAATTGCAATTTTCGAAAATATAACTTAAACATTTTTAATTTCTGGAAAATATACATATAATTTCAGATTTATAAACATTAAATTTCATAATTTTGGAATTTTTCTAAATTAATTATGAATTTTCGGATTTTATACCCAAAAACCCTAATTTTATGCCCTAAAACCCTAATTTTCAGTTTTACAAAAATAAATAAATAAAAATTCGAATTTTTAATGAAATAAAGATATGATTTCAGATTTTATAAGATGAGGACAATCAAAATCAGATTTTATTAGATTTTATTTGATTTTATTTGATTTTGTGTTAATATTTTATTAAAATATCCTACACTAATATAAGATGAATTTCTTCTAGAAATTGTGCACTTGTGTGGTCTTCCATTCATCTAGATTCATGAATCATGGATTAGGGTTACACCAAGGCTAGAATAGAGGAGGGAGGTGGAAGATTTTATTTAATTTGGCATTTAATTCTATGCCTAGTTGGGAGATTTGCATTAAATGGAAAGATTTGCATTTATTAAACCTTGGTCCCCAAGTCTTGCCTTCTACCTTCATTCTCCACTATAAATAGGACCTCCCACATACTTCTCCACCCCAAAAACATCCACACACATACACCACTATACTCTCTCTAGTTTCTTCACAAACATACAAAATCCCGCCTAAGAACACCCACCCACACTCACTCCACTCTCAACACACAAAACACTCCCTATTTATACAATATCTTCCCCACCTATATATACATCAATAAAACCTTCTTTTTTATACATATATACCTATTATCCTTCCATATACTCCCTTATTTCCCTCACATACTCTTGAAGGAGGAAGTCAAGTGATCTAGCCGAAACAAATTTATAAACTTGATAAACTGCTAAGGTGAGTGCTTTGTCAATTCCTTTCTGGGGCTTTGAACTATATGATATAAATATTATTTGTATAGCCTACCCTGTCGTATTTCTGTTATCCGATCTTTCTAAAATTATATCTTGCTCCTCGCGTTTCAACAAAATGTTTCTCCAAATTACAAGTCAAGTTATTTCCGAAATATTGCATTATCTGATATTGCCAGTTGTATCTGTTTCGAAATGATTTTTGACACCTTTGGGATATCATATTTTAATTATATTTCTATGTATCCCGGGTGTAAAAAAACAAGTTATTACTTTATCAACAGTTTGTGAGCCATATCTGTTTTGTTATATCTGTTTACCCTTGGGGACGCCCTTGGGAAGTTGGGCCCAGGTACTTATAAGAGGAATTCTATCGGGCGGAACGGACCGTCGATGGAACCTTTTATATGATACCATTCCGTGAAACCAATTTCTATATACAGCCGGAGGATGACTGTAGTAGGGATTGGAGCGATGTATTGCACGGACGCGTGATACATCTCCGTTCAGTTTAATGTCGAGGTCGCTCCTTGACAAGGGAGGCATAAGGGTTTCTGTTATCTTTATCTGTTTTGGGTAGTTATAAGGTTGGAGATTCCGTCATGGCTCACTATCCGTCTTGTTCAGTTTGTATGTACGCTCTTCATTCTACAATGCATTTTTCCGTGATTCATTACTTTATTGATTTTATGGATCTTATTTTATGCATATATACTTATCTATATTTGGCCTCACTAAGTCATTTGGACTTAACCCCTTGTTTCTTTCTGTTCATTGCCTCAGTTTCAGGAAATTAGATTGAGGGAACTCGGTTAAGGCAGTTGGTGTGTTACGAGTCATTAGTATATAAGCCTTTATTCTGTATAAAAGATTCGCTAGTTAAATGGAAAATAGAAGCTCGCTATTTAAAGTATTGTACTTTGATAGATTATTACCATTTAATTCTATGTATGTCAATTGCGTGTTTGTTTTATCGCAAATTTGTTATTGGGTAAAATAAGTATGCAAGTATCGGATACCATTCGAAAAAAAAAAATAAGCACTCAGCAAGAACGTTGAGTGAGCCCTACTCGTATAGGAAGATCCTAGCGAGGGGGGTGTCACAGGTGGTATCAGAGCCCAGGCTAACTACCTGGGATCCTCGGACTAGGAAGTATGTGCCACGGGATAGTGGTGTCTTTGGTACTAGAATTACGATGGATCAAAGTTGGGGCGGCCGACCTACAAGTGATTCATTATAATTATGGTCCCGAGACGTAGGACTATGAGGGCTTAAGAAAATGATTAACTGAGATAGTGCAAGAACTAGTACCGCAAAATATTTTGAGTGCATAGATAAGTAAGTAACTAAAGTCGGGGCAGACATCTAGTCTTTTCTTTTGTTTTGTTTAGACTAGATAATTATGTGTATATGTGCTCCTTAAGTAATATCCTTGAACCTACTATTTGCATAAAGTATAGGCACAATGTATTTGTGAGATATGTAGTTTTGTGCGAATCTTTGTGTGATATATATGCTTTAGTAAACAGTTGATGCATCTGGTCCCTAGATTCGAACATATAAAACTTAAGAATATTAAGCTTAACCGTAATAGACAATTGCATCATGAAAAGATGCTACGTGTGTGGGAGCAACCTCTTGAGCCCACAGAAGCCACCTCTACATTCCCAATGCCTGGCAGCTGGTACTGGTATGTATCGCTCTAGTTAAAATCTCTAGTATATCTGTTGGAATACCTATTTAAGTATGTTATCCTTTGGAAAGTAGAAAAAATAAATAAATAAATAAATTATCATTAGAAATGAATGGTGAACTTTGGCAAATAGTATATATGAAGAACCCAGCACCGGCAAGTAATATTGGAAATCTCGAATACAAGAACAAAGTGTTTGCAATTAGAAGCTTTTAAAAGGTACGCTTTCAGTTTGGTGTCATTTAGTTAGAATGATAAATGATCCCAGCTATATATCATCTAATTTCTTTTCTAGACTAGTGGTTCAACCTGATACTTATCAAATGAATTAGAAGTAACCACTACCTAATATTGACAAGTTATTTGATCAAGTACAAGGGGTTTCGATATACACCAAATTGGATTTGAAATAAAGTTATTACTAAGTAAGCATACGAGGGGGAATTTTAGTAGACCATGGGAAAATAAGAGCAATTATGGAATGAAATAAAGATATAAGGTAAAGCTATTAGGAATGATGAATTTAAGTATAGTTTTCTATTTTGGGCGAAGTGTGTACTAGTTAAATGATGATTCTCTTGTGATAATTATGTTTTTTAGCCAATTCTTTTTTTATGTCCTCATCATTACTTATTCAAAAGATTTCTAAAATTCATTTTGCTTGGAAACAACTTTTTATAATCTCCGTAGGAGATATACTTTTTACTTGAACACTTGAAACCTATATTCTCTTTGTAATTCGTTTCTAAAAACTATAATTTTGATTATTACCTATTATTTCTACCCCTATATATATTCCCAATATCGATAGTACTTTTACAACCCATATGCCTCGTTCGATATGAACAAAAGAAAAAGCCAATTTTTTCTTTGACTTTCTTTTAAAACGATAATTTCAATAGCAACTACTGCCTTTTGTTTTATAATCATTCTCTTTTACTTTTAAGGCACTCTTGTAAGTTTCCTCAATTAACATCCCTTTTATCTCCTCCTTGAGATGTTCGTAATATAGGGAATTTCCAAATTATTTCGCTTCTTATTGAAAGCTCGAACCTTCTAAGAGTCACGCCAATCCGATTTTTTTCTTTACTTCCAAGATGCTATTCAAACTTTTACACACTCTTGCTTGTATCAGTGATGATCCACTAAAAGTCTTTTATTCCATTCTCACTTTTAAACTCCAAACCTGAGAATCTTTCGAAGCTAGTCTTAAGGATTGGTGAGCTATTCTTGATATCTAATTCTTCCTGTATATTCCTAAATGATATTTGATATGAAAATATTGACAAATATCTTGCAAATCCTACTACATTTATGAGTCACTTCTTCCACTTGTCAATCCTATGTTCATTAATTTTGTTTTCAGCTTTGCCGACATATTTTAGATTTGATTTTGTATCCAGTTCGATTATTACAACCCTTACTTAATACTTTAAGTTTATCTATTGGATTTCGGGCTCGAGTAAGTTATGTTTTGGGATCTAAACCTTATAGTGTGAACATATCTTTGGAAATAGAATGATTACAAGGATTTAGTGTTGAAAAGGGATGCTAAGATTTTGGAAGGTAGAAGCTTATGTTTTAATTTCTAAGAACAAGAGTAGTGTATAACCTAGCATTACCCCTTTCCCTGTATACACTTCATCAATACATAAGAAGTAGCACCCGGATTCCTCATGTGTATTGGGTTGTGGAGCCCTCGAAGATGATATGGATTTGGCTCACGATGCGAAACCAATAAAGATTCTAGAATCCAAGGAATGAATTTTGAGAAACAAGATCATTTTGCAAGTAAGAATTTTATGGAAGTATCTTGGCTTTGACAAGACTACATGAAGGGCAAGACATGAATTTCGAGGACGAAATTCTTTTGAGGGGGGAAGAGTTGTGACATCCCGATTTTTGATCTAACAACGATGTAAACCGGTTCTTATAATAGACACGCATGCTTTCTAACATTTCATGTTTTGTATGATCCTTCTTTTATATATGAATTATGTGAGGTGATAATTACATGATTTTTCAAATTTTAAACGAATTTGACATTCTAACACAATTTTCGAAATCTTGTGTCCTAAATTGCAATTTTCGAAAATATAACTTAAACATTTTTAATTTCTGGAAAATATACATATAATTTCAGATTTATAAACATTAAATTTCATAATTTTGGAATTTTTCTAAATTAATTATGAATTTTCGGATTTTATACCCAAAAACCCTAATTTTATGCCCTAAAACCCTAATTTTCAGTTTTTACAAAAATAAATAAATAAAAATTCGAATTTTTAATGAAATAAAGATATGATTTCAGATTTTATAAGATGAGGACAATCAAAATCAGATTTTATTAGATTTTATTTGATTTTATTTGATTTTGTGTTAATATTTTATTAAAATATCCTACACTAATATAAGATGAATTTCTTCTAGAAATTGTGCACTTGTGTGGTCTTCCATTCATCTAGATTCATGAATCATGGATTAGGGTTACACCAAGGCTAGAATAGAGGAGGGAGGTGGAAGATTTTATTTAATTTGGCATTTAATTCTATGCCTAGTTGGGAGATTTGCATTAAATGGAAAGATTTGCATTTATTAAACCTTGGTCCCCAAGTCTTGCCTTCTACCTTCATTCTCCACTATAAATAGGACCTCCCACATACTTCTCCACCCCAAAAACATCCACACACATACACCACTATACTCTCTCTAGTTTCTTCCACAAACATACAAAATCCCGCCTAAGAACACCCACCCACACTCACTCCACTCTCAACACACAAAACACTCCCTATTTATACAATATCTTCCCCACCTATATATACATCAATAAAACCTTCTTTTTTTATACATATATACCTATTATCCTTCCATATACTCCCTTATTTCCCTCACATACTCTTGAAGGAGGAAGTCAAGTGATCTAGCCGAAACAAATTTATAAACTTGATAAACTGCTAAGGTGAGTGCTTTGTCAATTCCTTTCTGGGGCTTTGAACTATATGATATAAATATTATTTGTATAGCCTACCCTGTCGTATTTCTGTTATCCGATCTTTCTAAAATTATATCTTGCTCCTCGCGTTTCAACAAAATGTTTCTCCAAATTACAAGTCAAGTTATTTCCGAAATATTGCATTATCTGATATTGCCAGTTGTATCTGTTTCGAAATGATTTTTGACACCTTTGGGATATCATATTTTAATTATATTTCTATGTATCCCGGGTGTAAAAAAACAAGTTATTACTTTATCAACAGTTTGTGAGCCATATCTGTTTTGTTATATCTGTTTACCCTTGGGGACGCCCTTGGGAAGTTGGGCCCAGGTACTTATAAGAGGAATTCTATCGGGCGGAACGGACCGTCGATGGAACCTTTTATATGATACCATTCCGTGAAACCAATTTCTATATACAGCCGGAGGATGACTGTAGTAGGGATTGGAGCGATGTATTGCACGGACGCGTGATACATCTCCGTTCAGTTTAATGTCGAGGTCGCTCCTTGACAAGGGAGGCATAAGGGTTTCTGTTATCTTTATCTGTTTTGGGTAGTTATAAGGTTGGAGATTCCGTTCATGGCTCACTATCCGTCTTGTTCAGTTTGTATGTACGCTCTTCATTCTACAATGCATTTTTCCGTGATTCATTACTTTATTGATTTTATGGATCTTATTTTATGCATATATACTTATCTATATTTGGCCTCACTAAGTCATTTGGACTTAACCCCTTGTTTCTTTCTGTTCATTGCCTCAGTTTCAGGAAATTAGATTGAGGGAACTCGGTTAAGGCAGTTGGTGTGTTACGAGTCATTAGTATATAAGCCTTTATTCTGTATAAAAGATTCGCTAGTTAAATGGAAAATAGAAGCTCGCTATTTAAAGTATTGTACTTTGATAGATTATTACCATTTAATTCTATGTATGTCAATTGCGTGTTTGTTTTATCGCAAATTTGTTATTGGGTAAAATAAGTATGCAAGTATCGGATACCATTCGAAAAAAAAAAATAAGCACTCAGCAAGAACGTTGAGTGAGCCCTACTCGTATAGGAAGATCCTAGCGAGGGGGGTGTCACACATACAGCTTATAATAAATTTTCTCCAAAAATAAAAGATACTACTCCTTATACTATGGCTACTGTAAAACGTATGATTCATGAAAAATATAACAATGAAAAACCTATAACTATTTCAGATTTACTTCATGAGATAAAAATATTAAAAATCGAAATAACTTATTTAAAACAACAAAATCATGATTTTGATCAACATATTATCAACTTAGAATCTTTTCAAAACTATCAACTTAGAATCTTTTCAAAACAAGGGTAAAACTCCCTTACAAAAAGAAACTCTTTCTGATGCACATACTTCTCAATTTGATATAGCCTTATTAAATAATTTTCAAAATGATAATTTTTTATCCACTTTAGAAATGGTTACTTCTCAAAAATGGTATATTAAAATTACTTTATTAATTGATAACTATGTTTCTAAAGATCTTATTGCACTTGTTGATAGTGGTGCAGATTTAAACTGTATACTAGAAGGAATTATTCCTACTAGATATTTTCATAAAACAACTCAAAAATTAAGTTCTGCAGATGGAACTAAATTAAAACTTAATTATAAATTACCCAAAGCCTTTATTTGCAAAGATCAAATGTGTATTCCTACTAGTTTTTTATTAGTCAAAGATATTACTAATCAAGTTATACTTGGTACCCCTTTTATTCAAAAACTTTTCCCTCTTAAACATATAGATCATAATGGTTTTATAGGTACTTTTCAAAATTCTCCAATTAAATTTGAATTCATTACTGAACCTCTGACGGAATTAAAGATTCTATTTTTGCGAAAGAAAATCAAATAAATTTCCTTAAATCAGAAGTTAACTTTCTTAATATTGAACACAAATTAAAAAATCCTAAGTTACAAGAACACATTAAACTTTTACAAAATGAATTTGCTTCCTCTATTTGTAATGATCATCCTAATGCTTTTTGGAATCATACAAAACATGTTGTCTCACTTCCTTATGAGGATAATTTAGATGAACAATTTATTCCAACAAAAGCTAGACCTTGTCAAAGGAATAAAGAATATTTAGAGCTTTGTAAAAATGAAATCACTTCTTTATTAAATAAAAAATTAATCATCCCTTCTAAATCACCTTGGTCTTGTACTGGTTTTTAAGTTAATAAACATACAGAACAAGAACGTGGTGTACCCAGACTTGTTATAAATTATAAACCTTTGAATAAAGTTTTAAAATGGATAAGATATCCAATACCTAATAAAAAAGATCTTTTGGATAGATTATATAATGCAAATATCTTTTCAAAATTTGATTTAAAATCTGGTTATTGGCAAATACAAATTCATGAAAAAGATAGGTATAAGACTGCATTCAATGTTCCTATTGGACAATTTGAATAGAATGTTATGCCTTTTGGATTAAAAAATACCCCTTCTGAATTTCAAAATATTATGAATGATATATTTATTCCTTATACTGATTTTATTATAGTCTATATTGATGATATATTAGTTTTTTCAACTAATATTGATTTACATTTCAAACATTTAAAAAATTTTAAGAATATTATTATACACAATGGCTTAGTAATTTCTAAACCTAAAATGTTTTTATTCCAAACTAATATTAGATTTTTAGGACATAATATAGAAAATGGTCAAATTATTCCTATTAAAGAAGTATAGAATTTGGTAGTAAGTTTCCGGATCAAATTCTAGATAAAACCCAATTACAAAGATTTTTGGGTAGTTTAAATTATATTTCTCCTTATTATAAAAATTTAGCCCAAGATACTGCTATATTATATGAGAGGTTAAAGAAACAACCTCATCCTTCGACAGAAGAACATACTAAAGCTGTTAGAATAATAAAATCAAAGGTTAGTAATCTACCTTGTCTTATGCTTGCTAATCCCACTTGACATAAAATTATAGAAACTGATGCTAGTGATATAGGTTATGGTGGTATTTTAAAACAAATATCTCCAAAAGATAAAACTCCTTCTTTAGTACGATATTATTCAGGCAAATGGAATACTAGTCAAAAGAATTATGCTACTGTTGCTAAAGAAATACTTGCTATAGTTAAATGTGTTTTAAAATTTCAAGATGATCTTTATAATCAAAGTTTTGATATTTTTACTGACTGTCAAGCAGCCAAATTTATGTTTAACAAAGATTTTAAACATGATGTTTCAAAACAAATGTTTGCACGTTGGCAAGCTCAATTAGCCCCTTTTGATTTTACAATCCATTATAAGAAAGGAAAAGATAATAGCCTTCCTGATTTTTTGACTCGTGAATTCTTACAGGATAATGCCTCCTAGAAGAAGGATGATACCTAGTGTTAACATCCCTAGTATTTCAATTATAAACGCTTATGAAAGAAATGCATATATGCATCTTTATAACAGACCTATTAATTTTAAATATATTAATAAAAAAGGAATTGACCAGCTAATTCAAAGATCTCAACAAATTAATCTACTTATAGAAAGAATAGAAAAATGTTTGTCTATTGGTCAGTATTTATATGCTACTAGAGATAATCCCTCTTTGCATCAACCTATTGATAGACAATTCTGTGAAATGTGGCTTCCCTATTATAAGGAAATTAGGCTTATGATTAAAGAAGAAATTAATCGTAATTGTATTATATGAGTACTTCTGTTGAGTGTACCTGTTTACAAAATAATAAAGTTAAAGTTAAACGTATTTATATTATGATTGATATGGATAGGCATGTTTATAACTGTTTGTATTCTGATCATACAAGTTTACAGTCTTATCAACTTCAAGGCTAAACATATATATATTATGATTGATATGGATAGACATGTTTATAACTGTTTGTATTCTCATCATACAAGTTTACAGTTTTATCAACTTCCAGGCAAAGGTATGTCTATGCTATTTAGATATTTTAAAAATGCTAAGCATATATGTAGAGATATAAAATATGCATTAATGAATAATAGATACTTACATAATGAAAAACCCTTGTCATATGAAGATGGAAGATATTTGACATATCATTATCAATCTTATCTTGGTGTATATTACCATCTTAATAATCTTGTTGATAAAATTATAATTTAATTTTACAGATATGGATGTTAATGAACTCACAATTCTCCAGGATATGTATGAATTAAAAATTTATATTCATGAACGTATTCACCTAATTAATGACAGAATAAAATCTCCTTTGATTGATGATGAAGATAGGAGATATCTTAAAGCTGATCTAGTTTATTGGAATTGAAGATTAAGAGAACTCCATTGCCAAGAAAAACAGTTTTTACACACTCCTCTTTAAAATGACTATTTTTCAAATAGTTAATCTTAAGTTATTTTAAAATTAACAGAAACAATAAAACAAGATTTTATTCCAGATGAATATATTGGTATTTATCACTGGATTGAATATCAAAATCATCTTAAAGCTGATTTATGGTGGTGGCAATTAAAAGAGCAACATATTAGTCATATTATTAATACTTGTTGTATGGCTTAAACAGATGGATCGTGATAATTTTGCACGAGAATACCGCCGAATTAAAAATCGATTATTCCAGCTTATGCTAAGGAATTGCTCAATTAAAGCTATTCTTAAAAGATCCAGATATATTGATAAAAGGGTCAAAGAATATGAATTATATTCATCTATGGTTTCTGATAATGTAGAATTATATGCTGAAGCTCAGAATTATCTTTTGGAATTAAAGAAAAGACAGGAATCCCTTAAAAAGGTGATTAATGAATCCTGTGTTGATTAAACAAGCATCATGATTCTTCGTGGAAGGGTCAATTATAGAGGCCGTGGCAATCGTGGTGGTCGCATTTTGATAAATCAAATGGGCCATTCTAGACTTTATAATGAAAGTCTATCTAATTCTGAATACCAGGCTTTTTAAAGTTCAAAGCCCAACAAGAAAGCTCCTCTGGATCAAATAATCAAATTAAAACGCCTTCTTATGCTGATATTGCATCCTTTTCAAAAAGGGTGACTACTCAGGGAGAAGAAGAATCTCTTCCACAGGTTCAATCCTCACGCAGAGATATAATTATCCTGCTTGAACCACATGATTTGGTTATATCCAATAATAAAGGTCAAGGTAATCTATCTATGACACTACTAATATTTACAAGTTTATATATATCATATCAATTGAAGTAAAATTTTATTTATTTCTCAATAGCTCGAGTGCGTAGGGAAGAGCATCAAGTGGAACGTGCACCTACCATATCGAATGATCAAATTAGAACAGATGCTATAAGTAATTTGATTAAATAATTACTACTTTCTTTGTATAAGTTTTTTTTGCAAATACTTTATTAAGGTTTTTTTTTTCCCTTTTGTAGAGTCACAAGACGAGACTGTTGATAAAACATATGATGGCAATGTTTAATTTAACTTTTCATTTTGAAATATCAAGTTTGTTGTTATAATTCACTGATTTAACTTCTTAAATTGTTTTTTGATTAAGAATTGGTGAATGAAAAACGTTGGTGTGGAGAAAAGCCAAATATTATGATTCCTAAAGGAATCAACAAGCCTGGTGGGGAGCATAGATCAAAACATGCAACTCAAATTGGGGTTTTGATTAAACTTGAGGCCCCAGTGCCAGTCGAGGGCTAAAATTCCAAACCAGAAAAAGGAAGATCTTTTCTGAAAATTGGTTGTAAGAATTAATTTATATTTCGGTTTCCTCCCTATGGTGCTTCTTTGACTAATATTTTGATGATGTTAAATAGTAACTAATAGAAGCTTTAAAATAAATTTTAAATATAAGAATAAGCTCAGCTACGAAGTGGAGGAGCCACATGTCATTCACTGCATATGGAAGTCATTTGCTATACAATACTGCACCTTTCATTCAAATTCGCATAAATATTTTTTGAAAAAGGAAGCTGAAGGCGGCGTGGCAATAGCTAAGGAAAGTATTATGAAAAGCTTGCCAATCATCGTGACGACTGGCTTCGGTTGTGTGACTTTTGGGAAATTGAAAAATTCTAGGTATATGTTATATATATATATATATTTTATTTTTAATGGTAATAGTAAACCATGCATTATTTTTGCTTATTGAAGAGTCAAGTTACATAATTAATAAATTTTTATATGTTTTTGTTCTATAGAAAATTTCAGAGACACAATCCAAGAATAGGAAAAAATTAAAGCACAACCATAAATTAGGAACTAAATCTCGTGCGGCTCATCAATTTGAGAATGTGAGTTATTTAGTTTTTATAATTAAATATATTTATTTATAATGCATGGATTAACATTCCAATTGCTAATTGATAGAACTTGGATGACATTGACATGTACATGGTCCAATTTCATAATGAAAAAAAAGGGACAAATGGAAATCATGTAAGCTGTTATTATTTGGTTACTGCATTCCAAACCATAGTGTGCTTATGACTTGGTTACTGATTAGGCTTACATTATTTGGTCATGACATGTTCTGTGATATAAATCTATTTAAAATATTATTGTTGCCATCTTTCATTAAAATTAAGAATACTTTTTCATTCTCTTCCTAGCGATTTTATTAGAAGTTGTTCAAGGTGCTGAAAATTCATCTTATTTTGGTCTTCATTTTGAGAGTGTGGTCTGATGGTTAGATACATCTATAAATTTGACCATTGTGATCAACGAAATAGTCTTTTTATGAGAAAATATGTATTGCTTGTATTTTTTGTTCTTCAATAACTAGTTTTCGATTCTATAAAATTGTACTTTATTAAAACGAATTGAAGTAATTAGTATTTCTAGCAAAGTATAATAGGTCAAACTTGAAGCTTTTTAAATAGTTGCTCCCATTTTCTTGTATTTGATTGTAAAGACGAGGATTGCCTCGTGTTTATATATATATATATATATGTATGTACACACACACACAAATATATATATATATATATATATATTAATCTAACTATTTTTGGATGTGCCATTAATTCTATCCAGGCACAGAAAATGAAGATTAAAATGACAATGTTTGTGTTCTCACAGATTTTTAAAAGGAATTTTGTATTGCTGTATTTTTTCCTCATGTGTATACGGGCATGCTTTTTTCTAATTGAATATTACTTAATGGGTGTAAATAAAATTATAAAAATTTGTTATTTTTAAGTTCTAGGTACTAAATCAAATAATTGTAAACAAAAAATATTATTATTCAATTATATACAATCAGAAAAGGTAAATTTAATATTAAAGCATTATCTAATAAATTATATTAGATGATGAATATATTATGAATTAAACATTTAATCAAATTAAAATGTCAATTAATTAATTTGCGCTTTCATAGATTTAATATATCTATTGGTTGTATTTACATTATCTTTTTCTAAATTAATTAAGTTCAACGAACTCATTTTAAAGATTTTTTTTTCCAAGCTATTGACAAAATCTATTTGATTTTTCTAAGTATTTGCTATAGTTGGTTGATGTAATTATTTTTTAGCAACCATATAAAGACGGCAACTATAGTTATATTTTAAGCGACCATATAACTTGGTTGCCAGGAATATAAACTCAGCGACCAAATTAAGTGGTTGCTAATGATCGATTTAAATGACTTGTAGCTACCATTCACTATTTGGTCATTAAATTGGTTACAATAAAATATTTATCTATACTGACCAATTCAATTGTTGCTAAAAATTCACACCTTGGTTGCTATTTATTGGTTGTGAATTGTTACATTTTAGTGACCATATATAGCTACAAAATATTGGTTCGTCACTAAAAAGTATACGTAACCAAACTCTAGCTACCAAATGACTTTTGGTCACTAAATGTGTCCATTTAACAACCATTTAATTACGGTCGCTAAGAATTTGGTTGCTAAACCTATATTTTCTTGTACTCTTTTTGGCTAAAAGAGCATGAAAAATGCGTTAATAGATAAAATTCCATACCAATTTCATCATTTTTTTGGTTGCTAAATCCTGAAATGATGAAAATAAACACGACCTATAAAACATTTGAGTGTAATAGGGTTCAAAATAGACAAAAATAACAATTGTAAGACCTCATTAACATTGCTTTAACTTGAAGTAAGACTAATCTAGCTTTGCATCTCCCTTTTTGTGGCTAAAAGAGCGTAAAAAATGAGTCAATAGATGGTATTCCACACCAAATCTATCTATTTTGGGTTGTCCAAGCCTAGAATGATAAAACTAAACATGAGTTAAACCCCATTTGTGTGTTATAGGGTTGCAAACTGTGATGATCCGGTAAACCACATCATTTTAAATTTGAAATTATGAAGTATTTTTACTATTTTATGAGAAAATCCTTTTATTGTGAATAAATGTGCATAGCATTACATGCATTTATAAAAATATGACTTGTTGTTAGCGAAATTGAAACCCACAAATTTCTCCTCAATTGTTTAAAACTACCTACAAACCTAAACTGTTAGTGTTAATTTTATTATTTGGTACTATTGTTTCCATATCATGAAATTTAATTTGCATTTTTCTCCCTAAATTTGAAATTAATACTAAAATTTATTTTAGAAACATTTACTAGAATTAATTATTTACTTCACAATTTCAACATTTTTGAAATAATGTTATCAAAAAAAAAATATATATATATATATATAATCCAAAAATACACATAAAAATAATACATATAATTAGTTAAATATGTCTTCTATTAGTTTAATTACCTATTTATGTCACTTTCATGTAATATGTGGTAAAAAAGAAGACTACTTGTAGATTTTAACTCTTAGTATTTCACCTAACAAAATGTGTATTCATCTTTACCATTCATATATAATTGTATATTTTGCTATCTCTCCTACCAATATATATATATATATATATATATTTAGGAAAAATAATTTCCTAAAATCATTTACTAGAAGATGACTTGGAAAAATATATTTTTCAAAATTAGAATTTAATTTCCTTAATTTTCGAATTTTGCTCAAATTAAATCATAAATTCCCAATAAAATTTAAAATTCCAAATAAAAATATATATTTCCAATTTTTAATTACCATAATATATTTCCTAAAATTATAGGTATAAATTTCGAATTTTAATGAATAACAAACCTGATTTTCGGATTTTTAGTTGAAGGAAATTACAAATTCTAGATTTTAACCTATTTTGTGATATTTTTGCTATAAAATCTTCCCTAATGCACCATAAATAAATATTTTTGCATGATTTATATTTACTTAGCTTATGACTCATGTAATAACATATACACCCAAGCCTAAATTATTCTTCCACATGGAAGAATTCATTTAACGAATTAACTTAGGTGGAAAAATTGTAATTATGAAGAAAATGACCCTAATAATCAAATAATTTGTTTCTTCCTCTTCATTCTATAAACAAAACCAAAACTCCACCTCACCCCCCCCCCCCAACCGGTCACTCCACACACCCTCACACTCTCTTTGTTTTCTTCCAAAAACTACTAATTTCCTATCTTTCCAACACTACACTCACTACTAGAAAACAGCCTTTTAGCCACGGATTATAGCCAAAATCCGTGGCCAAATAATAAGGCTACGAATTTGGCCACGGAAAATTTCTGTGGCCAAAACTGGCGTGGCTAAAATTGGCCACGGACATTGGCCACGGATATATGGCCACGGATTATTGATGCTGTTGGCCACGGATAAATCCGTGGCCAATAATAAAAAAAATTTAAAATTCTTATTTAATTTAAATTAAAATTAATAAAAACTAAGATTAATTTTTTTTTTTATTTTTGGCCACGGATTTATCCGTGACCATATTTAAAAAATAAATAAATAAATAAAATGTTGGCCACAGCTAAATCCGTGGCCACAAAAAATTAAAATTCAAAATTAAAAATATTATTAAGGTGGCCACGGATTTATCCGTGGCCAATAGTAAAAAAATAAAAAAATTTAATATGTTGGCCATGGATTTATCCGTGGCCCTATTTTTAATTTTTTAAATATAAATAAAAATTGGACATGGATAAATCCGTGGCCAATAATAAAAAAAATAAAATTTTTTAATATTTTGGCCACGGATTTATCCGTGGCCATATTTTTAATTTTTTAAATATAAATAAAAAATGGCCACGGATTTATCCGTGGCCAACAATAAAAAAAATAAAAACGTTTTTACATTGTCCGTGGCCATATTTTTTTTTAAAAATAAATAAAAATATGGCCACGGATTTAATTAAAAAAAATTGAAAATATTATTTTTTTAGCCACGGATTATAGCGACGGAAAAATCCGTCGCTATATTTACATAAATTTTCAATATTTAATTTGTTATAATATACCCCAAAACCTGCAATTTTTTTCGAATATTCAAAAAACCAACAAATCTAATTACTAACAAACTGTGTATCAATGTAATACTAATAATCCATGTAACATATATATAATTAATAATTAATATTATTCGATAAGTTTAATACATGAAATCATACATAATTATTCATACAATAATGCATATATAAATGTTTTTAAAGATCAACAGTCGGAACATCATCGTCTCCACCATCGTCGTCATCGTCGTCATCATCGCCTTCATTTTCATCCCGAGCAACAGGAGTAGACGAAGTAGAGCCCTTCTTACGCCGCAGAGCTAATCGACGCGTGAGTTTCTTTAGGTTGGCTGCCATTCGGGACACAGTTTTCTGAAGGCCGGAGATCTCTCGACTATGCTTTTCTTCCATCTCGGCCATCTTCTGACTGTGTTTCTCCTCTAACTCGCTCATCTTCTGTGTGAGCTCCTCTGTCTTGGGGTCAACCCAAGTATTTAAGTCGGTCCATGAGCCAGAAGACTCAACTGTCACGGTAGAGGGTCCACCGGCAACCCCATACCAACGACCCTTCTTTGGACCTCCGACTGTCTGCTTCCAAATCTAAAACGTATACATATTTTTAATAAAGTATATATATAAATATATATATACTTTAATAACTACATATATCTAATAAATACACTTTTGAATGTTACCTCCAACTTGTCGGGTTGCTGAATAGGTCCCCCCTGTGAATTTTCGGCGGCTCGAGAACAAGCTTCGTCATAATTTGCTCTGAAGCTCTCCTGCAAAAATAACATATATAATTGTTATAAAAGCATTTTTAAAAATAATAGGTGACGATAAAAATTATTATAAAACTACCATAGTAGCCCTTGCTCGGTCATCGACATAATGCTCAGTTCCATCATCGACAAGTGTACAATGGAGGGTCACAAATGTCTCGTCTACTGAAGGTCGATGTCCATATTTCTCGGTCTGCAATAAATATGGAGTAAAATATAATTACAGTAATCGGATAAAATCGTAAAAATAAACACTACTTCAATTAACTAAATAAATTACAAGGACAAGTAATGACTTACCAAATGATCTTGCCACCTTAGATGAGATCTGGCTCCTCCCTTATGGCCAGGAAATCCCCTTCCGTCACATGTCGATGCTCGGTTTGCCTTGTTCTGCTCCCGTATCCTCTGAAAATCTGGGCTGTCCCATATGGCCCGTAAAGCATCCCAAGATTCCTCACCTATCCAATTGGGCCTATGGTTGTCCCTACGAGCTTTAGCCAATCTATTTTTCAGAATTTCCGAACCCTTATGCTCGAAGTTCTTCCAAATTCGGCTCGAATGATCAGGCCGCCAAAAGAATTTTGTCTAACAAAAAAACAAATAAAAAGAATCATATACGAACAAATTATACTAATAGTTTTCATTTAAGTTAAGTAAATAGACATACCTTAAACTGGGCAAACCACATCTCACGAACATCTAGGGGGATCTTTTTCCAAGTAGGCCACGGTCGTTTGAAACCATTCTCAAGTATCCGCCCGATCTCCTCGACACATTTCTCTTCGAGATCAAACCTATTGTACAAGTTAAAAAAACAATATTATACACTGCAATGCACATAAAATATATATAATATATATCTATTTATTGATAAGAAGCAAACTTATATAAATCAATTTACTTACTCTTTTCCTCGTGGCATTATTAGACGCTGATGGCCACCGTTTTCACTGTTTTGAGACATATCGGTGGATCGACCTTCATTCATCGGCGTTGATGGTGTCACGACCCGAAAAAATACCCTTTTATTTTATTAAAATATATTGGACCGAAACGCGCAACGGTAAATATTTTCATAGTTGTATAAATAATAATTTTCATATAAAATTTGTACAAAATACAAAAGTTACAATTTTCAAAAGGAATACAAAATAACTTTATTGCGTAAATGGCTTCGAAACGCTTCCGCTGCGCCACTCTGATCCGCTATCTCATTTCTTTCAAAAAAAAATATTGGAAAAGAGGAGTCAACACGACGGTTGAGTAGAAATATCATTCAACCCCATAAGATGCGTGTGTGTTTTAATAGGTGCACGTAGACACATAATTTCACATAATACTATAATGAAAATGAAAGCATTAAATATCTAAGACTTACAAGATACTTAAATTCCTATCTTACTCATGAAGTTAAATAATACTCCTACCTTTCAAAGGGGTACCTTCTTCTTTATAAGTTGATGTGGTCGGATTTTGTCCTGCGGTACACGTCACTTCGTCCTGGGAGTAAGTGTCCGAATCCGGTCAGGTATATCCGAGTAAGGATGACTGAATGCTGGTCGGGTCCTGTTCTGCAAGGATGGAGCACACGTGAGACTAGCCGGAAGTGTCTCCGGCGAAGACCCTCCGACGCTCAAGTCAGAATTCGGGCAGGTGAACAGTAAATAATGTTCAGCGTATTAGTAGATAAAAGTTGTCTTACCCAATGACTAGTGTCGTCGTACTATTTATAATAATAAAAAATAGGTGGGCCGGGCCAGAATTAGGTTGGCCCAATCCCGTTGCTGGTAACGGGCACTCGTCAGGACGCGCTGCGGGCGCGTGGGGTGCGTTCCTTGTTCGAGGAGTATTGACTCCGAGGAGAAAATATGGTGGACATCGAACATGTCGTTTCATCGAGGGGGTGTGGCGAGCTCTGGCCGAACAAGGCCTTCAAGAAAAAGACTGGGCCTGATCGGGATAGGCCTGACACGCGGCGATAGGGGGATGGCGGCATGTGCTGACCAGGATCCGACGTGTAAGCTGAGGAGGCGCGTACGTGGCCAGGGTGGATTTGGCCTCATCATTAGCCCCCCCAGTTCTTGGTCTGACCGATCCTCGTGATACGGGCAGACCGGAGACTGTTCGAGGAGATAGCGCCTACGACATCGCTCAGGAATTATCGGTCAGGAATTGGCGGTAACTTCGAAAATTGACCGTTGGGATGTGACCGTTGGTAATAAATGCTGGCGACTGTTGGACTTCCCGAGGAATATTTTTACCGCCCTATAAATAGGGGCTCCGGGCGTGACTACGGGCGCGTCATTTTACAATCGAGCTGAAGTTTCATTCCGAGCATAATCTGAGAGCACCGAGCACACGGGAATCATTTCGAGCAGACAAACACTCCTTTCGACCAGTCAAACATAGGTATTCCCCTTTTTCCGAACTGTTTCTTTCTTGCTCTTCATTTTCGTTAAACAATCCCTAGATATGAGCCAATCCGTGGATAGCTCGGATAGTCAAAATAGGTTGGTAGGGTCCCCGACCGAAGGGGGTTTAAGCGACGTGAATCTGTCGACCTCCGTGGAGGCAGAAGCCTTTTTTGAGGGGGCATCATCTCGTTGCCCGGGCGAGGCGAGCACCAGTCGGCCCCGAGGGGGTGGTAAGAGCCCGAGCAGGGTTGAGGAGATGAGGCGGTGCATGGAGGCGGAGAGAGGGGAAGTCCTTCTTCCGATGGGCGATGTGCCAGTTCCCCCATGGAGGTCTGCTCCCGGAGAGGAGGGCCCAGCCAGTCAGGCTCCTCCTCGGGGGAGAAGAAGGGCCATCGCCGGGAACCAAACCACAGTGAGTTGGGGAAACATCATCGCGAACAACACTGAACGGGATCGAGAGAAGATAATGAATCACTACATCCGAGATTCGTTCAGCGTCACCTGGCCGAGCAGGGAGGATTCCATCACGAATCCCCCCGAGGGGTGCATTCCCATTCATTATGCTCACATCGAGAACGGGCTCAGGTTTCCGATCCCGGCCTTCATCTCCACCATCCTGAATCGGTTGAACCTAAGCCCCATCCAACTGACCCCAAACTCCTATGCTTCGATATGTGCCTTCGTCGTTTTCTGTCGTTGCACCGGGCACACCCCAACAGTGGCTAACTTTTCCGACTTGTATCAAGTCAACCATTCGAGCAGGTCATCCCCGGACGATGAGTTTAATTGCTTTTTCGTCAGCGCCAAAAACGGGAGAAAACTAATTGAAACGGCCTCATCGTCGTACGGGGCGGATTGGAAATAGAAGTGGTGTTACGTACACTCCGAAGAGCAATGGCCAGTTAGGAGGGTGCATAACCCGGAGGCGAGGAAGCTCTCCCTGGCCGGGCTGGGGTCGAGTAGTTGGACAAGGGAGTGGGTGCTCAGCCAGAAGGCCCTGGGTTTATTGAGCCCCACCTTCCTCACCCAGGAACATTTTCTAGTAAAGGCCGGGCTCTCGCCGGCCAGGCTTGATGTCGATCATATTACTTTTGGTATTATTTATTGCATGTTTCTACCCGAATATTCATGTCTCTATGCTCGATTATCTTCTAATCGGTTGGTTCTCAATTCCGCAGATCCTGGCGTATTAGGAATGGGACGCATGAACTTAATCTCCAAGGTGGCCGGTGGAAGGAGGAGGCCATCTCCCCCCTCGGAGGATGCCCGAGCCATGACGGCGGCAACTGGTGCCCCGAGGATATCGGCGCAGGCACAGGCACCAGCTCAACCGGCCATCGATGTGGAGGAGACGCCTCTTGGCCGGAAAAGGAAAGCCCCGGACTCCACGCCACCGACGAGACCAACGGGGCCCGCTCCGAAGAAACCCGTCTCAAAGTCGGCCAAAGGCAAGAGGCTGGCTGATGGCTCCGGGTATTCATCGGAAGAGCTGGAGGTGTTGAACTATCCGGACGCCCCGGAACCTCGACTCGGCCCCAAATATGGTGACCTCTCCGACCGTAGCATCTTCGGAGGGACGAGCAAAAGGTTGGCGATGAGGAGTTTCCAAAACGCCGTTTTTAAGGCCGATCAGGTCAGCCTGTCCGAGATCGATGATGCGGAGCTGGCCTTGAGCATCGCCCAGGACATGAACACTCTTCAGCAAAGGGTGTTCCATGGCCTTCGTCGGCTAGAGGTCAGCCGGGCGCACTGTGATAAGGCCGAGCGGGAGGCTCGAGGAAGCAGCCTCCAGGCGGATTTAGATGAAGAGCGGCAGAAGAATCAAGTCGCTCAACGGGAGATCGCCGCAGCGCGGGGAAAGACTCAGGCCTTGGAAGAGCGACTCGAGAAGCTCGAGCTGGACTTCAAGACCAGGGAGTCCTCGTTGGAGCAAGAAGTTAGACTCCTGAGGGAGAAGGCCAAGGAGGCCCTCGTGCAGGGCGAAGAGAGGGGCCGCCGCTCGATGAGGACCGAATTGATGGCCTCGGTTCCCGACTGGGAGAGACAAGCCGTCAAGCGGTTCGTTCGAGGACCGGTGTTCGAGTATGCTACCATCCTCCGCGGGGCGAACGATGCCTCCCTCGGATTTGAAAGAGCCTTCAAGCAGCTGAAGGCGCGCGGTGTTATCCCGCAAGATTTTTCCATGGAGGGGTACGGCATTGGTCTGAACGATGCCGGGGAGGAGGATAACGAGGATGACGAGGCGCTGCCGGCGTATGAGGGCGCAGAGTTCGCCCAAGTGATATCCATCGTGGAGAGGCAGGTGCGCAATGAGGAGCACAAGCGTTTGGGGGAGCCTCTCTCACCGGATGTGGAGCCCGACGATCCCATCGTCGTGGACCAAGACGGGTCACCTTCGCTGGCGACAAGTGCCCCGTCGAATGCAGGTGCGGCTGGCGCTGGGGCCGATCAAGCCGTGGAGGCGGCCATCGAGGAGGTGGCCAAGGAGATAGATGGCGCTTAAGCCATAGGATTATAGGCCGGGCAGGATGCCCGAGAACATGTATTTTTGTTTGTTTGTTTTTTTTTTTTTTCTTTTTTGTGAACTTTATTATGATCGATGAAAGTGCCTGGTCGAAATACTATTTTCATGCTCATTTTTATTACTGGTTTCAGCCTCGAAATACATGTTATTTAATCCGGTAAGGGAGCATAAAATGTCCAATAATAAATAATAGTAAAAAGGAACTTTGAGAACTTTGAGAAATAACTTGATAATCAAAAATCGAGCTGGGGTGAATAAAGTTTGTGCATAAAATGGCGTGTTTTAGCCGGAATCTTATTCGATGATAATGATGTAATTATTAAAACAGTTGAAATAGAATGCTCCACGCGAGCTAGTTTTACACGCGATGTTTTTACTCGGGCCATTATCATACGTAGAACCGTCTGAGGTTCGTGGCGTTCCAAGGACGGGGCAGTTCCCTTCCCGACATGTCCTCGAGGCGATAGGCGTTGTTTTTGCAAACCTTGGTCACTTTGAACGGACCATCCCATTTAGGGTCCAACTTTCCCACCGGGTGAGAGACCTCGACCTTCTTGGTGACCAGGTCTCCGATCTGGAATGTCCGAGGACGGACATGGCGATTGTAAGCACGTGCCGTAGATGCCCGGAAGTTGTCCATCCTTCGAAGGGCGGCACACCTTCTCTCTTCGGCGAGGTCGAGCTCGGTCAGGCGAGCGTCGACGTTGGCGATCTCGTCGAAGTGCGCAACCCTAGCAGATGGGTGCAATACTTCGGCTGGTATAACGGCGTCGGAGCCATAAACCAAGGCGTACGGGGTGTCGCCCGTCGCAGTCCGAGGAGTGGTCCGGTATGCCCAAAGCACGCCTGGGAGCTCGTCGGCCCAATTGCCCTGTGCGCTGGACAGGGCGGTCTTGAGTCCGTGGAGAATTGTCCGGTTAGTGACTTCGACTTGACCGTTTGCCTGAGGGTTCCCTACTGAGGTGAAACGCTGCTCGATTTTGAGGCTGTTGCACCATTCCCTCACCCGATGACTTTGGAACTGGGTTCCGTTATCGGAAATGACGACCCTGGGGAGTCCGAAGCGGCAGATGATGTTTTTCCAGATGAAAATTTTGACAACCGAGTCGGTGATCTTCGCAACAGCCTCCGCTTCGGCCCATTTGGTGAAATACTCGACGGCGACAATCACGAACTTCCTTTGCCCGGGTGCTTGAGGGAACGGACCGAGGATATCTATTCCCCATTGGTCGAATGGCCAAGATACCTCCACATTCACCATCGGAACGGCAGGCTGGTGGACTAGATTGGCGTGTAATTGGCAGGCTCGGCATCTTCGGACGAAGTCGAAACAATCTTGCATGAGATTAGGCCAGAAAAACCCTGCCCGTGATACCTTTTTGGCCAAGGACCTTGGCCCAGTATGGTTTCCGCAACACCCTTGGTGTATCTCTTCGATTACTTCCCGGGCCTGCTGTGTGTTCAAGCACCGTCGAGGAGGACCATCGAAGCTTTTCCTAAACAGGCGTCCCTGCCCGTCGAGGGCGTATCGAGAGGCCTGTTTCCGAAGTCTTTTGGCTTCGACGGGTCCCTCGGGGAGAATTCCGTCCTTCAGGTAGGTGATTAGTTCCACAATCCAATCCTCCGGGGGCTCGACGGAGAGTATGCACTGTCGCGTCCCCGACCCGGTCAAGGGTGTTGGCGAACTCAACATGGTTATTCTTCTTTCTTTGGTCCCTCTCATCGAACTGGCTAGCTTCGACAGTTGATCCGCCCTATCATTTTCTGTCCGGGGGATTTGCTCGAGAGAGAACTTGGCGAATTTTTCTTTCAACTTGTTGACCTCCTCGAGGTACTTCGTCATCGATGCTTCACGGGCGCCGTAATTGCCATTGACCTGCTCGGCCACCAACTGTGAATCGGTCAAGGCGACAAGTTCGTCCACGCCCTGGTCGAGGTCAATCTTCATCCCCGCGGCGAGGGCTTCGTACTCAGCTTCGTTGTTGGAAACCGGGAATTCAAGACGAATGGCGAAATCGAGCTCGTTGCCCAACTCATCCCGCAGATAAACCCCGGCTCCCCCACCTGT
This sequence comes from Petrea volubilis, assembly GCA_026212405.1. NCBI lineage: Eukaryota > Viridiplantae > Streptophyta > Magnoliopsida > Lamiales > Verbenaceae > Petrea > Petrea volubilis. Next base: position 11,399,178 of record CM047881.1, on the reverse strand, counting down.
GTTCGTGGAGGACCCATCGACCATCAGGGTCCACGGAGTTTTCGGTTCCGCTTCTGCCCTCGGGGCCACCTCTGCTAAGAAATCTGCCAGGACCTGGGCACGAATCGCGGTCCGTGGTTGGAACTGGATATCGAACTCGCCGAGCTCGACGGCCCACTTCACGAGCCGACCAGAGACATCGGGCTTGGCCAATACCTGCTTTAGTGGCTCACTGGTTAGGACCACGATGGTATGGGCCTGAAAGTATTGCCTCAACTTCCGGGCGGAGTGGACCAAAGCAAGGGCGAGCTTCTCGATGGCCAGGTAGTTCCGTTCAGGGCCTTGGAGGAGCTTGCTGAGGTAATACACCGGGTGGTGTACCCGATCCTCCACGTGCACTAGGACCGAGCTGACTGCATTTGGGGATACCGCCAGGTAGGCATAAAGGGGCCTCCCCGGAACTGGTTTCGACAGCAGAGGGGGCTCGGTCAGGTATCTTTTTACTTCGAGGAGCGCGTGCTGGCATTCCTCCGTCCATTTCCAATCCGGCACCTTCCTTAATGCTTTAAAGAATGGGAGGTTCCGATCCGCTGAGCGGGATATGAACCGATTGAGGGCGATTATGCGCCCTACTAGCCTCTGTACTTCCTTCACTGAGCTAGGCGGCTCGATGTCGAGGATGGCGCGAATCTTCGCGGGGTTGGCCTCGATCCCCCTATGGCTGACAATGTACCCGAGGAATTTGCCTCCTCGGACTCCGAACGTGCACTTGTTCGGGTTGAGTTTTAGGCTGTATTTTCTTAGGATCTCAAATGTTCGAGCCAGGTGCCCGAGATGGTCGGACCCCCTCTCACTGCGGACTATCATGTCGTCGACGTACACCTCGACGGTTCTCCCGATCTCTTCCCTGAACATGAGATTCACAAGTCTCTGATACGTAGCTTCCGGCGTTTTTTAGCCCGAAGGGCATCACGAGGAAGCAATACGTCCCCGTCGGGACGACGAACGACGTCTTCCCACGATCCTCCTCGGCCATGTAGATCTGGTAGTAGCCTTGGAAGGCGTCCATCATGCTCATCAACTCGCACCCCGCCGTCGAGTCAACGAGTTGGTCTATCCGAGGAAGGGGATAGTGATCCTTAGGGCAGGCTTTGTTGAGATCGGTGAAGTCGTTGCACATCCGCCATCGGCCATCGCCCTTGGCAACGACGACGACGTTGCATAACCATTCGGTGAACTGGACCTCCACAACGTAGCCTGCCTCGAGGAGCTTGTTGACCTCCTCCTCGATGATCCGGTTTCGAGCTTCACAAAATATCCTCTTTTTCTGCCTCACCGGCCTGAACGATGGGTCCGCGTTGAGGCGATGAACAATGACTTCGGGATCGATTCCTGGAAAGTCTGAGGCCTTCCAAGCAAAGACATCGGCATTTGCCCGGAGGAAGTCGACCAACATGACCTCGTGGTGCGGCTCGAGGGTCAATCCTACCCGGGTGGTCTTGGAGGGATCGCCCTCCACGAGCTGGATTGTCTTGAAATCTTCTGTTGGCGCCATCTTTTCTTCCTCTAGCCTCCTCCGCTTTGCCGGGTCGATTTCGGAGGACTCGGGGATGTCCATTCGTGAAGCGGCTGCTTCGACTAGTCGGGGTGTTGGAGGCTTCTTCCCTTCGACGGAGGCCGAGTAACACTTCCAGGCGTCTAGGATCCGACATGTGACTTGCCCGACCCCCGCGGGCGTAGGGAACTTCATCTTTAAGTGGTACGTGGACACCACCGCCCTAAACGCATTAAGAGCGGGTCGCCCGAGGATGATGTTGTAAGCAAACGGAGCATCAACTATTAGATACTGGACCATCATAGTCTTTCTTTTCGGGGCCTCCCCCAACGAGGTGGGCAGTTGAATCATCCCGAGAGGGACCACCTCGGAACCCCCAAAGCCGACGAGAGTGGTCTGCACGGGGGAGAGCGTGTATCCTCCTAAGTCCATCTTGGCGAAGGTGTTGGCGAAGATGATGTTGGCGGAGCTCCCATTGTCGATCAGGGTCTTTGCCACGGAGTAGTTGGCTACGTCTAAATTAATGACCATTGGGTAATCCGGTGTGTCCTCCAGTCCTTCTGTCTTCGGGATGTGTGCAAGATCAAGATCGGAGAATTCGAGTGACTCCGACGTCGGCGTCGCTACCTCTGATACGGTGTTGACGTGCAGCCTCTCATGGTAGTAGCGCTCTTCGATACGGTATCAGGCCTGGTCGAGGCGCCTCTCCACCTGTCTTCTTCTGCTCTTAGTGTCTCCACCACTAGGTCCTCCCGCAATGGTGTGGATCATCCCCCTGACCGGGAGGTTATCCTGTGTGGCAGGTTGTTTGTCGTCCCGACCGGATGGCGTGTAATCTCGTCGAGGAGAGCGAGACCGAGTCCTCTTCAGCGGCTCGTGTTCATCGTCCATGGTGGACGGGGAGTTACATCGGCGGCTTCCCTCACCCTGGCGACCCTGTCCTTGCTTTTTCACGTATTTCTTGATCTCCGGACGGCCCAGGTCGATGAGGCGCTGTATTTCTTTCTTGAGGGCATAGCAGCCCTCGGTGTCATGATTTCCCACTTGCTTATGGAACGCACAATATTTGTTTCCTCTCGGGGGGGCTCCGTCCGCGTCCTGGATCTTCCTTGGTCTTCGGAAAACCGTCGGGTCGCTGGCGTTGATTGTGGCGAAGATCTCTTTCCTCGACATGACCAACGGGGTGAGCTCGTTGTCTCGTCGTCGGTCCTTCCTTTCCCCGACCTCTGGCCTCCTTTTAAACCTCATGTCCTCAACATTCATGTGTTGTTGAGCGATGGACATGACTTTCTCCATGGTGGCAGGGCGCTTCCTGGCCAAATGGTCCGAGCATGCTTGATTTCGGATGGCCCCCATGATTACGTCGAGGAGGAAGTCCATCTGAACGCTTTCGACCTTGAGCAGCTCGGTGTTGAATCGGTTAAAGAAGTCCCTCAGAGACTCACCCTCCTTTTGCCGAATCTTATGCAAATGGGATGGGGGCAGCTTCGCTAGGCTTTTCGTCTGGAAATGGTTGACGAACTTTATCGCCAAATCGGTGAAACTTCTGATCGAACCTGGGGCTTGGCGGACGTACCATTGCGAGGTTACTCCCTGAAAAGTCGTAACCAGCAACTTCGCGGCGAAGTCGTCGTCGATCATGTGCACGCGCATGGCGTGTTTGAATTGTATTAGGTGTTCTTTGGGATCCGCTTCTCCATTGTATCGGGGCAGGTCGGTCGGGATTCGGATCCCTCTGGGTGCTCGGGCTCGTTGAAGGTCTGCGGTGAGCGGGTCTGCCTCGTCCGGCACAAAGTATCGCTGAGCCGACCCCTGTCCGGAGCGGTGAGATACCTCCTCGAGCTTCCGGTTAAGGTCTTCCATCCGATGCGAAAGTTCCCCAACATCATCACGGGATCTTTCGCCGCGGCGGACCTCATCGATCTTCCTCTGGATCTCTGTGGCCTGGTGGGAGATTTCCTCCAACCGCTCTCTGTGACTCCGTGCAGGGTGTCCGGAGGATGCCCCCACAGAGGATTCGTCGACTTCCTCCGCCAGTCGAGGAGGTGGGGGCCGTCTCTCTCTGCGGACCTCCCTTGTCGGGGGGATCCGTTCGCGCACCCGCGCATCATCCCGCTCGGCGTCGGTTGCCCGAACACCTCGCGGGGGGCGAATTTCCTCCCTCATGGGATGAGGGTCTTCAGCAGTGGCAACCGGGGCGGGGACTGGGTTCATCCGCCTGATCTCGTGTAAGAGCGTATTAAACTGATCCGCCGTTAGAACGACGAGGTTCTGCCCGGCGGGAGGGGTAGGTGCTGGCCCAGTGACTTGCGGAATGGCGTGGGGTAGGTTGGTTTGAGTCTCGGGGCCCGGATTGGTGGTGGATTGTGGGGCCATCGACTCTGTTCCAGTCCTTCGTGTGTTTACCATTTTCTCACTTGCTCGAGTAGGCCCTTCTTCTAGCGCCAAAATGATGTGGTCGGATTTTGTCCTGCGGTACACGTCACTTCGTCCTGGGAGTAAGTGTCCGAATCCGGTCAGGTATATCCGAGTAAGGATGACTGAATGCTGGTCGGGTCCTGTTCTGCAAGGATGGAGCACATGTGAGACTAGCCGGAAGTGTCTCCGGCGAAGACCCTCCGACGCTCAAGTCAGAATTCGGGCAGGTGAACAGTAAATAATGTTCAGCGTATTAGTAGATAAAAGTTGTCTTACCCAATGACTAGTGTCGTCGTACTATTTATAATAATAAAAAATAGGTGGGCCGGGCCAGAATTAGGTTGGCCCAATCCCGTTGCTGGTAACGGGCACTCGTCAGGACGCGCTGCGGGCGCGTGGGGTGCGTTCCTTGTTCGAGGAGTATTGACTCCGAGGAGAAAATATGGTGGACATCGAACATGTCGTTTCATCGAGGGGGTGTGGCGAGCTCTGGCTGAACAAGGCCGTCAAGAAAAAGACTGGGCCTGATCGGGATAGGCCTAACACGCGGCGATAGGGGGATGGCGGCATGTGCTGACCAGGATCCGACGTGTAAGCTGAGGAGGCGCGTACGTGGCCAGGGTGGATTTGGCCTCATCATAAGTATAAAGTGTAGAGTGCATATATAGATATATAGAAAGGTTAATATATCTATATATATGGTTAGAAAGAGGGGTAATTGTATATATATGTATATAGGAAGGTATACTAATGATATAGTGTGATATATATATTGAAAGTGCAAGATTTTGGGGGTGTGTGGGTTATAGGCGGGATTTGTGTTGTGTGTGTGAAAAAAAATGAAAACATGCCTCCCCTATTTATAGTGTTGAGCATGTGAAATAGATTTGTTTAATATTAAGGTCAATTTTTATTTAATGCAATTTTTACACCTTGGTTGGGTAATTAATGAAATAATCCAACTCATGGACTTAAGTGGCACCCTAAATATGCTTAAGTGTGCCCTACATTGTATGAATCATCCCCTAATTAAATATGAGCCATGCAAGTGCATATTTTCTAGAAATATTGCTACAAGATTTAACAAGAACCATGCAAGTGTACAAGTTGAAGAATCATCTTAGAAAAATATCTTGTAAGATATTTTAATAAAATAGTAACACATATCAAATAAAATCTGATTTGTATTGCCCTAATCTTTTAAAATCTGAAATCATATCTTTATTTAGTTAAAAATTCGAATTTGTATTTATTTATTTTTGTAAAAACCGAAAATTAGGGTTTTTGGGCATAAAATCCGAAAATGCATAATTAATTTAGAAAAAATCCCAAAATTATGAAATTTAATGTTTATAAATCTGAAATTATATGTATATTTCTCAGAAATTAAAAATGTTTTAGTTATACTTTTGAAAATTGTGATTTAGGACATAGAAAGATTGAAAATTGTGTTAGAATGTCTAATTCTTCTAAAATTTGAAAAATCATGTAATTTATTCAAAATTGATCTTCTCCATGCATAAAAGTCTAGAATACTTATTTATATTGTTTTGAAAACTCAAAAGTATGTAATAGATGAATTTTCCAAGACTAGTAATCGAATATCGAAAATTAACACTTTACCGTTCAAATTGTAAGTTAATCGCAAAAATAGACGAAAATTTGAAAACAACAAGTAATAATAACATTTTAAAGAAGCAAAAGATTTTAAATCAATTATTTAAATATTACAGATTACCGGGTCGTCAAAGATGGGGCGGACCCTAAGGCAAGGGTGTATATTATTACTTGCTCCCCAATTCTCCTTGCATTAAATGAATACTCACACATGTAAGAATTCTTCTAGACATGTTTATACATGTAAGGCTTAGATCAAACTAGATTATGAAGTGTGCATTTAGACTCACACTTAAGCTATAATTAGGTATTGAGTTGGGCATTGAGTTGGAAGATTTCATTTATTATAACCCTTAGTTGTAACCTTAGGTGGAAAGATAACAATAATTAGAAAATGACTTAATTATTTAATAATCTTATTTCTTAAGCACAACTACTATAAATAGGGGATAAATTGGGGATTTATCACTTCATTTTTCATCACATAACACACACAAACACACCCACACACACAAAATCTCGCCTAAAACAACCCACTCACACTCACCTTACCCTAAACACACAAAACACTTCATATTTATAGTAAATCTTCTACCCACATATATATATACATAAACCCTTCATTTTATATACTTATAACTCCATAAAACACCCTTGAAAAGGGTAGAAGGATATTTAATTAAAGTAGGGACCTTACTTAAATTCATAAGTAAAGGTTCTACTTTAATTCATAGATATTATACCTTATAGAAGTGAATGCTTCATATTTAATACAAGGTAGTGATTTCTCTTAATACATGAGCTAGTTTTCTTATAGTGTTAACTTATTGTTCTCCTATTAGGACATGGGATGTAACCACAAGTTGGTTACGATCTTAGTCCGAAAGGATTTCAAGACAATTTAGCTAAATGCATGTTGTATGTTCATGAACAATTGTGCTGGAAATTTGGGCATTTCTGCTCGATTTATGTGCTGGAAAATTAGGATTTATGCTTGTCTAGGGTTTATATATGTGTTTAGGGTTTTATTCATGTGTTAGAAGTTGCAAATTCAGTGTTTAAAACTGAAAATTGGAGTTGTTTTCAAAGCTGGAAATTCTGCCCTCAAAACTGGAATTACTGTTCCAGCAGCTGAAAATCTTGTTTTTCAAGGCTGGAATTTCGAATTTTACAAACTGAAAATTTATTTTTGAAAGGCTGGAAATTACAGTGTGTAATTTCAGTATGTTTTAAGCTGAAATTCGAGTGTTTCGCAAACTGAAAATTATATTCGCAACCTGAAACATGCAAGCTGAAAATTATGCTATGCTGAAATTTTGTGCAACGTGCTGAAAATCAGTGTGTATTGTGCTGAGAATTGTACTGATTATACTGAAAATTGTGTGTATATGGGCCCAAAAAGTGATAGGGGTGGATGGGGCTGAGTTCGGCCGGGCTGCAACGGGCTTGCCGGTCTTAAACGTTCTCGCCATCCATCGTTGCCTAATCTCACCCTGCATGGACGGAGCGTTCCATGTACTGATGTGGGTCGTAGGAAATCGGCATATGCCCGGGATATGACCACTGGAGTGTTTGGTTGGGTGGGAGTATTGGTTGGAATTGAATTACGGCACGGCGAGATAAGGTAGCCGCCCGTCGAGGTGGAAAACGGTAGAAAAGTGTGCAATTTATGATTCTTATGAATCTGGAATTTTATATGGTTTATACTGATGCAAGTATGTGAACATATGCATGCCCAAGTCACACACGCGCACCTTATGTGTTAAGTGAAATTGCTACTCAACGTGATTGTTGACGTTGTTAATATTTAATGTTTTAGCCCGACATCATAACGAAAGTATCAAGGAGGAGGATAGCGAGGGATGATTTGAAGCTTTTGGCTAGGAGAAGTCATAGACGAGTCTTTGTAATTGTATCATATATTTAGGACTCTTATTATGTACTTGGTGTTTTGCTATGTAATAAAAGACTTTTAGAAAAAAAAAATAATTTACTTTCTATAATAAAAGTATTCATAGCATATTCCCATAACTAGCCAATGGTTTCGGGCCGTCACAATAGGTACGACCTCGTCGCAATTAATAAGAACGTGTAAGGCGGACTTTCTCAACTCATCATCACTCAAAAATCGCTCGACGCATTTACCACCGGGCTTACCAGCTTGATTGCAGACTGACAATGTGTAGGGTATCTCTTCAGCACTTCCATCATTCTCATTACGCCTAACTCTTGTACTCCTCGACTGAATGTGGATTTCAAAATAATACGATGTAAAGTATGATGATTCTTGATTTAAGTACGCCTCACATATTGAGCCCTCCACCCTTGCACGATTTTTCACTATACCTTTCAAATCATGTAGGAACCTGTAATCGTATTTTGTACGATTAAGTTACAAATTCATTTGGGATCTCCAAAAAGAAAATTTAAATTAAGGTTGGCAAATCTTTAAATAAAAAATATTCCTCTCGAATGGATACATCCACCTATATTGAACATTGCCGCTTCAAACGGCAAGTGTATCGCCAAGTGTTCCATGGAATCAAAAAATGCTGGAGGAAAAATGCGTTCCAATTTGCATAAAATCGAATGGATATTCCTATCCAATTGCGACAAACTTTCCTCGTGAAGCTCTGTTCAACATAAATCTCTGAAGAACTGACTTATTTCAGTTAGGGGCTTCCAAACATTTTGTGGGAGTGCGCTAAATGCTATTGGGAGTAAACGTTGCATGAACACATGACAATTATGACTCTTCATACCGTGCAACTTGAGCCTTGAATGATCAACACACGCTCCCAAATTCGATGCATAACCATCAGGTATCTTCAAAGCTTGAACAAATGTGCATAAATCGCATCTTTGTTCGGTGGTCAAGGTGTAACTAGCTTTTGGTTTTAGCACCTTACCATTAACCATCATTTGTAAATGCAACTCAGGCCGCCTGCAATACTCAACTAAATCCAATCTTGCCTTCTCATTATCCTTTGTCTTGTCTTTAACATCCATGACAGTGTTGAGTATGTTGTTGAAAAAAAATTTTTCGATGTGCATTACATCCAAATTATGGCGAACCATATTGTCTTTCCAATACGGCAACTCCCAAAAAATGCTTTGTTTGGTCCAATGATGACGTACGCCATATCCTTGCAATTTTGGATGCTTGACTGGCATATCAGTAACTTTCGGCAATCCACGCACTTCTTCCCACGTCTGATCGCCTGTCATTACTGTGGGAGGGTCTGATCGTTCACGTCGTCCTTTGAAAAATGCACCTTTATTTTGCCTAAATGGGTGATTGTCAGGCAAAAACTGACGATGACAATCGAACCAAGAAATCTTCCCACCATTTTTTAGTCTGAATGCCTTTGTTTGCAGCTTACATACAGGACAAGCCAATCGACCCGATGTCATCCATCCGGACAACATCCCATAAGCGGGAAAGTTATTGACAGTCCGCATCAATGCGGCCCGTAACTGAAAATTCTGCCTTTTGGAAATGCCATAAGTTTCAACTCCTTCTAACCACAGAATTTTCAGCTCCTCGACTAGAGGTTGCAAGTAAACATCAATCCTTTCTTTTGGGTTACGTGGCCCTGGAATCAAGCATGTCAAAACATATATGGTGTTGTCATACACAATTCTGGCGGCAAGTTGTATGGAGTAACAATCACAGGCCAACACGAGTATTGCATCGACGAAGTATGATTAAATGGATTAAAACCATCGGCACATAATCCTAGCCTAATGTTTCGTGGTTCATCAGCAAATTCAGAATGTTTTTCATTGAAAAGCTTCCACGCTAGACCATCAGATGGATGACAAATAACATCAGACTCTCCTCTGTGCTCATGATGCCACCTCATTTGATCAGCTGATTTTGTAGAAGCATACAACCTTTTCAATGTTGGAATAAGAGGCATGTAGTGCATCCTTTTATAAGGAACACGATTCCTACTACCACTTTTAGATGGTTTAAATCTTGGATGACTACAAAACTTACATTCCTCTAAACAGTTATCTTCATTGTAATACAACATACACCCCTCGATGCAACAATCAATCTTCACCGATATTAAACCTAACTTTTTAACTATTTTTTTTGCTTCGTAATAGTTGTTAGGAACATGATTATCCGACGGATTAGACGACTTCACAAGTTCTACCATTCGATCAAAACAACCCTGAGATAAATTGTAGTCGGATTTTAATGACATCATTTGAAGAGCCATTGATAACTCCGTCTGATTGTCACAACCTGGCCACAATGGTCGATTCGCAGCCTCTAATATGTCATAAAACTGTTGGGCTTGCACATTAGGATATTGATCATTGTTTCGTGGGTTCTCAGTATCGTGACCACCTTCGACATTAGAATCAGGTCGATAATGATGGTGTGATACATTCACACCCATTGCATCATATACCAAATTAGTTTGATTCGAAGGACTAGCACCACCGGCATCCATATGTTGACATTCTGGAGCTAACTCGCCATGTGAAGTCCAATACCAATACTCAGGTTGAAACCCAAATTTCATCAAATCGCAACGCACATTACTAGTATCCTTATACTTTCTATTTGTACACTTTGAACATGGACACCTAATGAGGCCTTTATCAGCTGTATACTGCGGTTGTGTAGTTGCAAATTGAATAAACTGATTAAGGCCATTCATAAATTGTTTGGTGTAATTTTTCCGATCAACTGTTAATCTATTATACATCCAACATCGAATTTCACGTATATCCATATTCTGTAAACAAAGAATGAAGGTAAGTTAACATCACTGTTAGACTTCACATCTCAACAGATTATGTTAGTCAATTGATATTTATTCAGCATGCTTCATAATCCACAATACCTAACTACTTATTTCTCATTAATTTATTCCAAATATTGTTCGACATTCTTACTATCAAACACATGTTTTCACTATTTAACCCTACAAAAACAACAAAATTCAACCCAAAATAAATTTTTAATAACAATTCAAACACACACATTCATAACAATCCCTAATCCAATCTAACGTGTTCAAAACAATCCATAGCCCAAATTCGTTCAAAACAATCCATAATCCCAACATATTCACAACAATCAATTGAATAAACTTATTCATAACAATCCAAACAAACATATTCATAGCAATCCATAATCCAATCCACGTGTTCAAAACAATCCATAATCCCAAATACGTTCAAAACAATCCATAATCCCAAATACGTTCAAAACAATCCATAATCCCAACCTATTCACTACAATCAATTGAATTAACTTATTTATAACAAAGAATAATCCAAACAAACTTCGACATAATAAAGAATTATTCAAACAAATTTCGACATAACAATTCATAATCCAAATAACTTTATCCATAACAATTCATAAATAAAATCATAATAATTCATACCTTGCTTAACTTTGACCACCTCAAATTACGTTTATGATATCAACCTACAAAAAATCTCACAACAACAAAACAACAAATAAAATTAAAATTACAACTCAACAAAAAAAAAATTACAAGCAAAAAAATAACAAACGTGGGGGGGGGGGGCTGGGGGCGGGGGGAGGGGCTGCTGGGGGTGGGGGGAGGGGCGGCTGGGGGTGGGGTGTTGCGGGGGGTGGGGGGACGGGCAGCTGGGGGTCCGGGGGCGGAGGGGGGGGTCGCGAAAGGGGGGAGGGGGGGAGGGAGGCGGGGGCAAGTGCTGGGGGAGAGGGGAGGCCGCGGGGGGCGGGGCGGGGGGGGGGGGGAGCAGCGGGGTGGCGGCGCCGGGAGGGGGGAGCAGCGGGGGGTGGAGCCGGGGGGGGGGGGGAAGCAGCGGGGGCGGCGTCGAGGGGGTTGGTTTTTTAGATCTGAAAATGGTGGGGAGAAAAATGGCTAAGTGGTCATTATATATGAACACTTAGCGACAGATTTGGCCACGGATAAATCCGTGGTCACACTAAAAAAAAAATTTGAATTATATGGCCACGGATTTATCCGTGGCCCCCCTCTTTTTAAAAAAAAAATATTTTTATTTTTTGGCCACAGATAAATCCGTGGCCACAACGGAAAAAATATATATATATAAATAAATTTATTTATTGGACACGGATAAATTCGTGGCTATGCCCCGCTTTTTCAAAAAAAAATTGAAAATAATACTTGGCCACGGATTTATCCGTGGCCAATAGTCAAAATACAGATTTGACTTTTTCCGAATCGTGCGTTTTCGTTAATTATGTTATACGGAACCGTACGATTGGCGCAATACAACTAAAAAACTAATCAATCTGCTCTAAAGTCCATTTTATTGGTCATTCCTACGCGAGCTAATTGACGTTAGCGCGCATTGACACCGGAGTACGAAGTCATTCGTATATATCACTGAAAGAGAAAAACGTGTTCTCGTTGATCAAACTGCAAGTGTCAATGCATAACAAGGCAGAATACAAGATCCGTGACGATAATGTGATCATGATTTTGAAATGGCTCAAACGTTTTAATGCCCCGTAATGCCGGGCCGCTCGATTTAAGCGAGCCGCTTAAAATTAAAAAAAAAATTGAATTATATGGCCACGGATTTATCCGTGGCCCCCCTCTTTTTAAAAAAAAAAAATTTATTTTTTGGCCACGGATAAATCCGTGGCCACAGCGAAAAAATATATATATATAAATAAATTTATTTATTAGCCACGGATAAATCCGTGGCCATGTCCCGCTTTTTGAAAAAAAATTTGAAAATAATACTTGGCCACAGATTTATCCGTGGCTAATAGTCAAAATACCGAGTTGACTTTTTCCGAATAGTGCGTTTTCATTAATTAGGTTATACGGAACCGTACGATTGGCGCAATACAACTAAAAAACTAATCAATCTGCTCTAAAGTCCATTTTATTGGTGATTCCTACGTGAGCTAATTGACATTAGCGCGCATTGACACCGGAGTACGAAGTCATTCGTATATATCACTGAAAGAGAAAAACGTATTCTCGTTGATCAAACTGCAAGTGTCAACGCATAACAAGGCAGAATACAAGATCCGTGACGATAATGTGATGATTTTGAAATGGCTCAAACGTTTTAATGCCTCGTAAAGCCAGGGCGCTCGATTTAAGCGAGCTGCTTAAAATTAAAAAAAAAAATTTTGAATTATATGGCCACGGATTTATCCGTGGCCCCCCTCTTTTTAAAAAAAAGTATTTTTATTTTTTGGCCACGGATAAATCCGTGGCCATAACGCAAAAAAAATATATATATAAATAAATTTATTTATTGGCCACGGATAAATCCGTGGTCATGTCCCAGTTTTTATTTCCAAAAAAAAGAAAAATAATTTTATTTCTTGGCCACGGATTTATCCGTAGGCCAAGTCCAACTTTTTTAAAAAAAAAATTATTTTATTACTCGAGAAAAATATTTATATTTTTTTTAAAAAAAATTTATATGGCCACGAATAATTCCGCTGGCCAATTTCCATAAAAAAGAAAAATAATTTTATTTCTTGGCCACGGATTTATCCGTGGCTAAGTCCAATTTTTTTTTTTAAAAAAAATTATTTTATTACTGGGGAAAAACATTTATGTTTTTTTAAAAAAAAGTTTATATGGCCACGGATAAATCAGTGGCCAATTTGCATAAAAAAAGAAAAATAATTTTATTTCTTGGCCACGGATTTATCCGTGGCCAAGTCCAACTTTTTTTTAAAAAAATTTATTTTGTTACTCGAGAAAAATATTTATATTTTTTTAAAAAAAAATTTATATGGCCACGGATAATTCCGTGGCCCATTTGCGTAAAAAAAAAAAGAAAAATAATTTTATTTCTTGGCCACGGATTTTTCCGTGGCCAAATCCAATTTTTTTTTTAAATTTATTTTATTACTGGGGAAAAATATTTATGTTTTTTTTTAAAAATTATTTGGCCACGGATTTTTGTCTGTTTAGCCACCGAAAAATCCGTGGCCATATGTTTCGTTTTTTTCCTAAATACGTGGCCTTTTCCAGTAGCTACTGGCAACCGATTGGGTCCGTGGCTAAAAATGCGTGGCTAAATCGCTGTTTTCTAGTAGTGACTACACCATACCCTCAAAACAAAAGGAAAGAACAAAGGTAGGAACCTTACTTTAATCACATAAGTAGAGGATTTTTCTTGTCTCTTGAAGTAGGATAATCCTACTAAAGGCAAGCTTCCATACTCTTGGGCCCAAGCTATGTAAATGAATCAAGCTTGAATGGCCTTGAGTGAGAGCTTTTGCCAAACATGCTCCCATGCATGATCATTTAGGAGCTATTTTGATTTTAGCATGAGTTTATTTGTTATATGGTGTGTTTAGTGTGCAAGTTGTTTTATGGAAGGATAATTTAGATGTTAGTTTCTTTGAGTTCAAGGATTTATGTTAGTTCAAGGTTACTACTTCTTTTATGCTTGAAATGAAGCCATGAAAAATAGTCCTCTTTACCTAGCATATCTTTAGTTGTAACTATGTGTTAGCATGTGAACTTGTAGGAATTATGTAGCTTCTATAAAGTGCTATGTGATCATTATATGCCTAGTTGTTCATAAAAATATACTATACTACTAATTTTGTGTTAATATAGTATATTTGAAATTATGTTCATATTAGTTGGTAAAATAATATGTTTCTAGGAAAAAGTATGAGTTTTGACAAGATATACTATTTTCATAAAAATATATTACTTAAAGTTACAAAATTATATGTTTTCCCTATAGATGTATATGTTGGTGAAATAAATCTCTTTGATGAGTGTGTGTGTATATATATATATATCATACATTTATAAGACGTATATATATATATATATAGATATATTTATATGCATATGTTTGTATAGATAGATGTAATAAGTACATACATATATATATATGATTATTATTTAAATGTAGAATATAGTTTAGATTGAGATATACATCTTACATATATATATATATATATTGTACGTATGTATATATCTGAATATACTTAAGAGTTTATTATATATGTTAATCTAACTACTTAAAATACTTCAGATTTGATGTATTTATGTTTAATTATATCTTAGTCAATATATATGTTTCATAAGTATATTTTAGTCAAAATATATATAGTTGAATATATGTGTGTGTTGCCGTGTGTATATATATATATACATACTTTTATATTTTGATTATATTTTAGTCTAAACCTGATATTTTACACATTTATAAATTTCTATATACATATATCTATATATATTAAGTAGTTTATAAAATATTATCTTCTATTATTTTATTTATATTGATGATATTCTTTTCTAAGATATTGGAATATGTTGAAATATGGAAGCAAGACTTCCAAGATTATGCTATGTGCATAAATTGTGACTGTGAAACGGGCCCAAAATATATCGGAGTGGTTTGGGTGAATTTCGCCGGGACATACCAATGGGGTAGCCAGCTGTAAGAGTTCTCACTCCCTCCATCTCCTAATCCCCCTTTGGTAGAGGGAGAGATCTACTCAAGAGAGAGGATCGTAGGAAAATTTGGCATAAATCCTGGGGTACGACCATTGGAGGATAAGGCAGGCAGGAGTAATGTACTGATTGTAAAATTCGGCCGGGGTAGTCATAAGGGTCACTGTTAGGTGACGAGAAAGGTTTGAAATGAAAACCTACGTTTTTATGTGCAAAGTAACCATATGTGCCTATGTGCAAATTACACACACGAGCACCTTATGTGCTTAAGTAATGTTTCTACTCAACTATATGTTGATTGTGTTAATATGATATTTTCTAGATGAGCCCGACACTAGCTTAAATGAAGTCGAGGAGCAAGAACACTTTGAAGCCTTTTATTAGAAAGAGAGCTACGAATTTCCGTTGCGTACTTATTGTTTTGCAATTGTTGACTTTATGTATGTTATAAATACATGTTTGCATCCGGCGTTTTGAACTTGATGTATTATTTTGACATTATGTTATAGATTTAAGTATGTTTTCTATTACTAGCTTTTGAATGTAAATTTTTAATAAGCTTGGTTACCGAGGTCGTTATACAAACAGACTGAAACAACCATTTTAAGACCTCATTATCATTTTTTAAATGCGAATTAAGGCTAATCTTGGTTCATTCAACCCTTTTGTGGCTAAAAGAGCATGAAAAATAATGGATGGAATTCCACACTGAATCTATCTATTTTGGATTGCTAAAGCCTAAATTGATGAAAATAAGAATGATGTAAACCACATTTGAGTGTTCTAGGCTTGCAAAACGACTGAAACAACCATTTTAAAACATTGTTAATGTTGCTTATATGTAAATTAAGGCTAATCTAGCTTTGCTTTACCCTTTTTGTTGCTAAAAAAGCATGAAGAAAGAGTCAACAGATGGAATTTCTCGCCAAATTCATTGGTTTTGGGTTGTTAAAGCATAAAATAATGAAAATAAACACAAGTTAAACTACACTTGAGTGTTCTAGGGTTGCAAATAGATTGAAACAAACATTTTAAGAGCCCATTAATGCTATTTAAACATAAATTACGGCTAATCTTGATTCATTTTGCACTTTTGTGGCTAAAAGATCATGAAAATAGTCAATGGATAAAATTCCACACTAAATGCATCATCTTTGGGTTCCTAAAGTGTAAAATAAAAAAAAATGAGTTAAACCACATTTGAGTGTAATAGGGTTCAAAACAGACTAAAACAACCATTTTAAAACCCCCTTTTGTGGCTAAAAGAGCATGAAAATTTAGTCAATGGATGGAATTCCACTCCAAATCCATCTATTTTGGGTTGTTAGAGCCTAAAACGATGAAATAAACATTAGTTAAATCACATTTTGGTGTTATAGGGTTGCAAATAAACTAAAACAATAGCTTTCAAGAGCTCACTAACATTGTTTAAAGCTAAATTAAGGCAAATCTTGGTTCATTTAACCCTTTTGTGACTAGAACAACAACAAAATTGAGTTGATGGATCAAATTCCACACCAAATTGATCTATTTTGGGTTGCTAAAGCCCAAAATGGTGAAAATAAGCATGAGTTAAACCACATATGAGTGTTCTATAGTTGCAAAAAGACTTAAACAACTATTTTAAGGCTCATTAACGTTGTTCAAACATAAATTAAGGTTAATCTAGCTTTGTTTCACCCTTCTTGTGGTGAAAAGAGCATGACCAATGACGTAATGGATGAAATTCGATACCAAATCCATCTGTTTTGGGTTGCTAAAGCATAAATGATGAAAATAAACACGAGTTAAACCACAGTTGAGTTTTTTATTGTTACAAACACACTAAAACAACCATTTTAAGGGCTCATTAATGTTTTCTAGATATGAATTAAGGCTAATCTAGCTTTGCTACACTATTTTTGTGGCTAAAAAAGCTTGAAAAATGAGTTAATGGATGGAATTCTACACTATCATTTTTTGGTTGTTAAAGCCTTAAATGATGAGAATAAACGTGAGTTAAACCACATTTGGGCGTTATGGGGTTGCAAAAAAACTGAAAAAAGCATTTTAAGATCTCATTAACATTGTTTAAATGTGCATTAAGGCTAATGTTGGTTCATTTCACCCTTTTGTAGCTAAAAGAGCATGAAAATTAGTTAATGGAAAAATTCCATACTAAATCCATTTGTTTTGGGTGACTAAAGCCTAAAATGATGATAATAAACACGAGTTAAACCACATTTGAGTGTTCTTTGTTTAAATGTGAATTAAGGCTAATTTAGCTTCGCTTCCCCTTTTGTGGCCAAAAGAACGTGCAAAATGAGTTATTGGATGGAATTTAACACCAAATCTATCTTTTTTAGGTTGCTAAAGCCTAATATGATGACAATAAACACAAGTTAAACAACATTTGAATGCTATAAGGTTGCAAATAAATTGAAAGAACCATTTTAAGTCCTTATTAATGTTGTTTAAGCATGAATTAAGGCTAATCTTGGTCCATTTTACCCTTTTGTGGCGGAAAGAGCTTAAAAGATGAGTCAATGGATGGTATTCCACTCAAAATCCATCTATTTTGTATTGTTAAAGTCTAAAATGATGAAAATAAATACAAGTTAAACCACATTTGAGTTTTTAAAGTGTTGCAAATAGACTGAGACAACCACTTGAAGACTTCATTAATGTTGTTTAATTAAACATAAATTAAGGCTAATCTTGGTTCGTTTCACACTTTTGTGGCTAAAAGAACGTCCAAAGTTGGGTTTTGTTTTTGTCAAAAGATGAGTTAATGGATCTATTTTGGGTTGACAAATCCTAACATGATGAAAATAAACATGAGCTAATCCATATTTGAGTGTTCTATAGTTGCAAACAGACTTGAACAACTATTTTAACACCTCATTAACATTGTTTTAACATCAATTAAGGCTAATCTAGCTTTGATTCACCCTTTTTGTGGATAAAATAGCATCAAAAATGAGTTAATGGATCGAATTGCACACCAAATCCATCTTTTTTTGGTAGTTAAAGCCTAAAATGATGAAAATAAACATAAGTTAACCACATTTGAGTGTTATAGGATTGCAAATAGACCAAAACAACCATTTTGAGAACTCATTAACATTCTTATAGGGTTGCAAATGTGAATTATGGCTAATCTATCTTTACTTCACCCTTTTGTGGCTAAAAGAGCATGAAAAATGAGTTAATGGATTAAGTTCCACACAAAATCCATCTGTTTTGGATTGTTTATGTGACAACCTAGACCTTAACTAATTTATAAAATTTATCGGACTAAAACGCCCAACAGTAAATATTTTTATTGAAAATACTTTGGAGTACTTTACACAAAATACAAAATTTTACAGCAAATCTCAACTTCTAAGTACAAAATATCAAGCTTGAACCCTATTAGTTAAAGGCTTCGAACCGCTCGTCCCTATCTTCTTGTGTATTTCCCCGTCTCATTCCCGGCTAAAAACATTATACAAAATAACATCAACATACACGTTACGTAGAAATTTCACTTAATCACATAAGGTGGGTGTGTGTAACATGTGCATTTAGACATATAATATTGACACTATATTTCACATTTTACTACATTTTTTATATTTTTGTATGATTGTCTTATCTCACCATGTCGTTATCCCCTTTTTTCCAATCGAAATACTCCAAATCCCAACAAAATATTCTGGTGGTCATATCTTGGGTATATGCCGAATTTCCTACGACCCACTTCAGTACATGAAACTCTCCATCCATGCAAGGAGGTATTAGACAACGATGGAGGGTCAAGAACTATTTTAAGACCGACAAGCTCAATAGCCTGTCCCGATCGAACTCAACCTCATCCACCCCTAACATATTTGGGCCCAGCATGCACACATAGTTTTTCATATATTTCACATATGTTTACATAATTTCACATAAAGCATATTCTCACTTTCATAACTTTAGACATAAAACATATTAAAACATATTTGAAACTAATGACTATACATGCTTTCGGATGACCATAAAGTATAACTACACATAGAAACATGCTTTCTAACATAATAGTAACATAATTTGGCATAATAACATGGTAGCAACATGCAAGACTTAAACTAACTTAAGTACTTAGAGAACCCTACTTCCCTAAGCATTCACTTTCATAAAGATGACAATGTGTATTTATAACTAGAACCATGATAGCAACTAACTTGTAGTTGCATCATAGGATCTAGTATAGTATGGTAAAGAACCAACACAAGTAACTAACTCATGTACTAGGTAAGATTCCTACATAATTTCACATAAATAACATTGCATAATAAACATTAATTTAACTAAATAAACACTTATAACATGAGCATAGTTGTATATAAACTTTAGTAGAATAGTTTGTAGACTTACAATTGCAATTAGATACGCAAAAGCATAGAAAACTAAAACTTATGAAATTAACATATCTATGCAACTAGAATCAATACATGCCTCAATATATCTATACCACTAGAACCTTGATGGTAACCAAGTTGTAGTTACATCTTAGGGTCTGGTGGAGGAGAATAAAAGCTAACAACAACATGGCTAACTCATGAACTAGACAAAATTTCTACCTTTTCTAGTTTTGTTTTTCCTTCTTTTCTTTCTATTTTTGGAGTGGCGAAAATATGAAAAAGCGTTAGGGAATTGTGGGAGAATGAAGTAAAACAAGAGGGGTGGGAAGTGTGTGTGTGGCCGTGAGTTTTAGTGTGTGTGTGTGTAGTGTTTTATGTTTTGTAGTATAATACATAATTATAGTTAGTATGGTAGAAATAGGATTAAAATATACTAAAGTCTTTTTCTAATTATTACTTACTTTACAACTCAATGTCCATGCATTAAGTCTAATTAGCTTAAGTGTATTTCTAGGTTAACATGAACCAACCATGTATATACTAGTCTAGAAGAATTGTTACATGTGTATTTACACATTGAATCTTGAAAAATTGGAGGGCAAGAAACAATATACACCAAGTATTTAATATATATATATATATATAGGCAAAACCATCCCCCCCCCCCACCCCGTCCTTTCTATATAAATGCAGGATATTTTCTTACATAGTGTGTAATTATTCAAATTATGGAAGAAATAATACCTAAAGGAAGAAAAATATAATTTTATACACATTTATTTAGGGATTTTTGAAAATACATATATATATATATATATGATGGAAAAATATTTTTGATATATATACATATATGTATTGTCTTATGACCTAGTAATTATTATCAAGAGTTTTATGAAAAATACCCTAACCCTATGTGTATATATATATATGTATGACCGTGTATAGGTGTATATATATACATATATATTTTCTTGAATTTTATGCATTGTATGATTGCTAAATAAGGTAGGAAAAATAATCCTAATACTTATGTATGTTATGAATAAGAATAAGCATATATTGCAAAGTAGTCATTGCAAGAAAATATCACACAATATACATAAATTATTCATATAAACACTTAATTAATACACACTTAAGCATCTAATAATATATATCTAAGTCACATAAGAAGTGCAAGAGAAAATTGTGTCCTTATAAAATCCCTATATGTTTGAGGTTTCATCCAGACCACTATGTGTTGTTGTGATAGTGCCTTTGCATTTTCTTGTCTTTTCCGCGAGCAAACCAACCAACAAGCCTACACAATTCAATTGTCAACTGCTTCCCCCAATGTAACTCCTTAGGTGTGAGTTACCCCCCCACAAATTGCACAAGATATCACCCAATCAAAGAATTTCAAACAAAAATTCACAATAATCAAGAAAGGAAATCAAGATTTCCCCGACTCACCACAACAGCCTCCAATTTCAGCACACGTTCACAAAAAAAATCCCCAAAACACGTTACAATCCACTACACATCCATACTATAGGGCTGAGTCAAAATTGTAAAGAAAACTTGAGTTACCTGTTACTTCTAGCAGGAATTGCTCGGAAAAGTGGTGGTTTGAAGAAACACACCTTCTTCAAGTTTATGCATTCTCTTCTCTCTCTCTTTTTCTTTTTTCTTTTTTGTTTTTTAATTTATTATTTATTATTTTATTTTATTTTATTAATTGTAAAAAATTGGAGAGAAGAAGAATGGAAAGAGAACAACAAACAAAATGTGATCTGAGAAAAAACAAAGGTTTTATTTTTTTATTAGTATATTTTTTTAAGTTAATATGCAAAAACTTTTTGGTACAAACAAAATCTTACAGAAGCTCGCTTGCCCCGGAGACATGCCATTGCTCCAAAATCGTGTACGAATGCAATATTTTTCACATTTGTACTCAATTTTCAAGATTCCTTCACTGGGTAAGCACGTAAAATTTTTACGTACTTATAGAATCATACAGACTCACCGAAAGAGAATTCTTCCTACATACATAAATTCAAAACAAAATAAGTTACAAACTCAAAATGATAAACATAAAGCAAACAGCACAAACTTCAAAGAATGAAATAACACAATAGCATAAAAAATTTGGGTGGCCTCCCAAAAAGAGCTTTAGTTATAGTCGTCAGTCAGACTATGGTGGTATGGCCATTGTGACATATTAAATTTTTATACACGAAATAGATATAATAACTATATAGTAAAGCTGGTTATAATAACAACAACAATAATAATAACAATAATAAAAATAAATATATATACATCCTAAAATTATATAAATAAACATAATAGTTATAATAATAACATATTTTAATTGTTCCATCTATAAGGACACTTGTTCTTATATTATATAAGATATAGGGCATTTTTCATTTGCAAGATATGCTATGATAGACATGTTCTTCTTATAAGTTGTAGGAGACTTGTCCTTTTCATTTGCAAGACAAGGTGTAAGACAGTTGTTCGTATTATTTTCAAGATAAGGTAATCTTTGAAACATGCAAGACACTTGTTCTTACCAACTTGAAGAAGTAATAACACTTGTTTTCATTAATTTGAAGTGTAGGACACTTGTACATATCACTAGAAAATTTGAGGAACACCTGTGCACTTACTAGGATTATCTTCATCATAACTTCGTTGATGTTACTACAAGTCCCCATCTTCATCCAAGGGCTACAATCTTGCCATGAGTCCTAAATAGAAATCAATGGCCATAATCTAGCCACAAAAACACAACTAGATATGCAAGAGATAAGATTTTTGACACCAAACGCTTATTTATGTTTGATTTGCACATTTAAGTAGCCTAACAACTTGCCACAAAACAAGTCTTGAAAATGACTAGAGACTTAATAATTAAATAAGGGCTATTTCTTGGGCACACTCCTATAAATAGTTGGCTTCCACCACATTTTAGAACCACAACATACACAACACACACACAGTTTCACACACAGTACATACACGGACACACACACACACACACACACACAAACATCTATACGTACAGGGTCACATGCACACACCACACACATATAAAGAAAACCCTAGAGGTTACACACATGGTTAGAAGGTATGTCCTAACCCTAGACTTCTTTATGCGTTTTAATTCAAGTTCTTTTTTCTTTAAGTAGTTAATTCGTGTCTTTATATACATATATATATATATATATATATATATGCTCTAGGATATCTTATGGAAATACATATACACGTGTTTTGCCTGTACATGTAAACTAACCTACATGCTTAAATATAGAAACTTGAGGATTATTTGTATACTTATGTATATACTTACATAATTGAAAGACAAAGGTTGCTCTTTGAACTATATACATATATGCAGTTAAAGTTATTTTGAAAATTATGAATGTGCATATATGTGTAAATATGGTTAACTTGTGTATCAATGCACAATATTTATAGAGTAGTTATTAAGAATAGTTAGTTCATTTATTACCAAATTATAAGGTTATAAGTATATAAGTATTATGTAACCTCAAAAGTCTAAGTTGGTTATATAGTTACCCTTAAGAAAGCCTACTAGTCATGAATAACTACGGCTTAGTGTTCTAATCTTAACTGCTAATGCGAATTTTAGGTGGTTACCAAGTTGACAATCCATAACCTTGGAGAATCCTAACCCGTTAAGGTGAGAGCTTCATCTATTCTTTTCTAGGGCACTAAACTATATGTAGTAAATATTGTTGTATGACTCACCCACTTGATTATGGTCAT
Source organism: Petrea volubilis (assembly GCA_026212405.1). NCBI lineage: Eukaryota > Viridiplantae > Streptophyta > Magnoliopsida > Lamiales > Verbenaceae > Petrea > Petrea volubilis. The sequence continues at coordinate 11,376,022 of CM047881.1, read as the reverse complement.
TTGTTATGCCGATAGATATACTCACATTATAGGCTACTAAAAATTATATGTTACTTATATAAGTTATGATTTATTTATGTCTGGTATTGGAAACAAGCTAATGCATCTTTGAAAATTGTGAGCCATTCCATTTCGTTTATTGATTAATTGACACCCTTGGGGATGCCCTTGGGAGAGTTTGGACCCAGTACATATAAGATGGGTTTATCAGGTGAACAGAACGTTGATAGAATCCTTTTCCATATAACACCATTTGGCAGGATCTGATTCCTACGTATAGCTAGAGGTTGACTATAGTACGATTGGAATGGTGTATTGCACAGGCACATCATACACCATCCATCTGTTTGATATTAGGTGGCTTCTCGACAAGGGGGCATAAAGGTTTCTGTTATGATTTATCTATTTTGCCTAGTCATAAGATTGGAGACACTGTTCATGGCTCACTATCGATATCGTTCATGTTATATTACTAAAATACATGCTTCACACTACTATGCAACTCATCATATTTTATTTTAATAGTATTATGAGTCTCATTTCAATTAATATCCATATCTTTATGTATTTATGCTTGGTCTCACAAAGTCACTTGGACTTATCACCCATCTTCTTTTTGTTTACTACCTCAGACTCAGGTTAACGTGTAAAAAGGAACTCAAGTAGGGCGACTATTGCACGCCGAGATAATAATACTGAGATAATAATACTTAGTTCTTTTGCTGCTGTTTGTGATTTTTGTTGCTTGTTATAGAGAATTTGAGTTATTTTGTATTGTTACCCTTTTTGGAATCACATAGTCTTATATGTGTTATCTGGATTTACACTTCCATCTTGCTTCAATTGTGCTATAAATGACTGTTGGGGGGTATTTGTTAGGATGGCCCCAATCGTATAGGAAAGTCCCAACGGGAGGGGCACTACAGCTATAGAGTCTGAAGTGCTATTAAGGTGTGTTGGCGATCAATTTTTCCACTCCAATAATGCTTCAAATGTTGTTTATTAACAAGAAATTTGCCATTTGTGCTTTCGTTAATCAACTTCACTACTCCGTGTTCGAAAATGTTGCTAATTGTGAAGGGACCTGACCATCGTGACTTAACTTTCCCGGGAAAAGCCTCAATCTTGAATTATATAAAAGCACCCACTGTCCCAGTTCAAACTTCTTTTTCTCAATGTGTTAGTCATACCACCTCTTTGTCCTTTCCTTGTAGAGTTTAGCATTCTCATATACCCGAATTGAAACTCATCCAGCTCATTCAATTGAAGACATCTCCTTTCTCCTGTGGCTTGTGGATCTATATTGAGTTGCTTAATGGCCCAATATACCTTATGTTGAAGTTCCAATAGGACATTCCTATCGGTGTCTTGTAAGCTGTTCTGTACGCCCACAATATGTCGTGTAGCTTTTTGACTACTCCTTTCAAGTTGAGTTGATCGTTTTCCCTAAGATCCTTTTTATTTCACTATTGGATATTTCTTGTTTTCCATTTGTTTGAGGATGGTACGCCATGGAAATTTTAAGTTGTACACCAAACTTGTTGAGGAGGGCTTCAAAATTCTTATTGCAAAAGTGTGTTCCGCCATCACTTATGATTGCTCTTGATGTGCCAAATCAGGTGAAAATATGCATTTTAACAAAATTGGCAACCACCATACAATTATTCCAAAGTGCAACAACAGCTTCTACCCATTTTGATACATAGTCCACCGCAACGAAGATGTACGAATTCCCAAATAATGGTACAAATAGGCCCATGAAGTCTATCCCCCATACATCGAACAACTTAACCTCAAGGATGTTGATAAGAGGCATCTCTTATCATATCCCAATGTTTCTAATGCACTAGCACATGTCACAAAGAAAAATAAATTTATGAACATCTCTAAATAGAGTAGGCTAGAAGAAAACATGATTGCAAAATTTCAGTTATTGTTTAATCACCTACAAAGTGGCCCCTATAAGGGGAGGAATCATATTTGCAAGTATTTCGATTGTTTCATCTTCGGAGACACAACACCTAATCATTTGATCCTAGCATTGCCTGGAAAGAAATGATTCATCCAACAATATGACGTGATGTTGTACAAGAAACTCTTCCTTTTTTGTGCATCAAAGTCTTGTGGAATGATGCCACTCACTAAATAATTCACTATGTCAACAAACCATGGCATTCTATCTCCTGCTACGAACAACTATTCATCCAAAAACTCCTATTCCATTGCCGTTTCATCTTTGCCTACCATTGGGTTTTCAAAACTAGACAAATGGTGTGCAACTTGATTTTTAGTCCCCTTCTTATCTTAAATGTCCAGATTAAACTCTTCCCATCTAATTAACCTTGGTTTAGCATCCTTCTTCTCCATCAAGTACTTGATCACTAAATTGTCAGTGTAGACAACTACCCTTGTACCTACCAAATAACACCAAAATTTGTCAAAGGAAAACTCCACTGCTAAAAGCTATTTTTTGGTGGTTGTGTAATACGACAACCCTAATCAAAAATATGTACTCATGAGAAGATTATAGCAATTCGCCATAAAGCAAAGAACAAGATAGATTCTACCCTTTAAACCCACAACCCCCTTGTACTCAAGAAGAAGATTTAAAAGGATTTAATAAACAAAAGATCAACACTTACAAGTACTCTTGAAGCATAAATCAGATTCTTGTTGCAATGGAGATTGTAGAACTCACAATTCCTATGCTAGGGTTCTTACACATGAAGAACAAGAGACTCACGTTTTTTTGTCTACCTCAATGAACAAAATCTGATTTCCAAAGGTTTAAAGAGGGTATATATACCCTAGACAAAGCCAAACCCTAAACTAAGCCCATTAGGCCTAATCCCCTAAGGAATGGGCTTTAAGCGAAGCCCAATGTGCCATCCTTACAAGGACTTATTAAAGTCTATCAAGTCATGTGTTTAAAATCCAAATACAAGCTATTATAAATAATTAAAGCCCAAATAAATTTAAGTTCAATTAAACAAGGCTAGGCAGCCCCTTCATCAATAGAACACGCCTCAAGCATATGGAGTAGCTTAGGTGTGCCTTCAAGCCCAATTGTGCACTTAGTGAATTCATGCTCTTGCAACTCAAGTGTGACTTGCTCTTGTACATATGAGTTCATGGCTGTCCCAAAGGCCTTAGCCTATGCCCTTGTGATTGGCCCACTTGGAAGAGCCAATGGATCCTTCTTGTTGTCTCTTGCTTCGACCTTGACACCATTGGAGCTCCCTTGATCCGCATCATTCCCTCCTTCCTCAAAAAGATTTGTCCTCAAATCTGAATCCAAATCAAAAGGAGAAAGATCAGAAACATTAAATGTTGCAGAAACGCCATACTCACCTGGTAGATCAATCTTGTAGGCATTGTCATTAATGCGCTCCAAAACTTGGATTGGGCCATCACCACATGTATCCAACTTGCTTTTCCTTTGGTTTGGGAATCTCTCCTTTCTAAAGTGAACCCAAACCCAATCACCCGATGCAAAGACAATCCGCCTCCTTCCTTTATTAGCCTTGTCAGCATAAAGACGGTTCTTCTTCTCAATGTTGGTGCGTGCTTTCTCATGTAATGACTTCACCAAATCTGCCTTCTTTTGTCCATCTAAACTCACAAGCTCAGTTACAGGCAAAGGACATAAATCCAGCAAAGTCAAAGGGTTAAAGCCATAGACAATCTCAAAACGTGAAAAACCAGTAGAAGAATGAATGCTCCTATTATATGCAAACTCAATAAATGGCAAACAATCTTCCCAAGTTTTTAAATTCTTACCAACAGTTGCACGCAATAAGGTTCCCAAAGTCTTATTCACAACCTCAGTTTGTCCATCTGTTTGTGGATGGCAAGTAGTAGAATAAAGCAATTTAGTTCCTAATTTACCCCACAAAACACGCCAAAAATGTGGAAGGAACTTAGTATCCCTATCAGAAACAATGGTGCGTGGCACCCCATGTAAACGCACCACCTCTCTAAAGAACAAATCAGCGATATTAGTTGCATCATCAGTCTTATGGCATGCAATAAAGTGTGCCATCTTGCTAAACCTATCAACAACAACATATATAGAATCTCTCCCATGCCTAGTCCTAGGCAATCCAAGCACAAAATCCATGGAAATATCAGTCCAGGGTGAACTAGGCACCGGTAAAGGCATATAAAGACCATGTGGCATAGACTTAGACTTGGCCTGTTTACATGCAATACATGAAGAACACACTTTCTCAACATCTTTTCTCATATGTGGCCAATAAAAATGCTCATTCAACATGTCATAAGTCTTATGCACACCAAAATGCCCCATTAGACCCCCACAATGTGATTCCAACACTAGCAAGTTACGCATAGAACATTTAGGTAGACAAAGCTTATTTCCCCTAAATAAAAAGCCATCATGTCTATAAAACTTGTCAAATGCTCCATGTTCACAAGCAACATAAACATTCCCAAAATCAGAATCATTCACCTATAATTCTTTGATATGCTCAAAACCCAACAACTTAGAACTAAGAGTAGAGATCAAGGCATACCTTCGGGATAATGCAACTGCCACGACATTCTCTTTCCCATGCTTATATTCAATCACATACGGAAACTGCTCTATAAATTCAACCCACTTACCATGTCTCTTGTTAAGCTTACCTTGCCCTTTTAGATGCTTCAATGATTCATGATCCGTGTGAATTACAAATTCCTTAGGCATCAAATAGTGCTGCCACACGTCCAATGCTCTAACAAGGGCATAAAGCTCTTTGTCATATGTAGAGTAGTTGAGTTGAGCTCCATTCAACTTTTCACTAAAGTATGCTACTGGTTTCTTCTCTTGCATCAAAACAGCCCCAATACCTACACCAGAAGCATCACACTAAATCTCAAAAGTTTTATCAAAGTTAGGCAAAACAAGAATAGGAGCAGAACATAATTTATTCTTTAAAGTATCAAACGCTTTATGTTGTGCTTCTCCCTACTTGAACCCAACTTCTTTCTTCACTATCTCTGTGAGAGGTGCAGCTATGGTAGAAAAGTCCTTCACAAACCACCTGTAGAACCCAGCTAAACCATGAAAGCTTCTTACCTCAGATATAGTTTTAGGTATGGGCCATTCCTTTATGGCCTTGACTTTTTCTTCATCCACTTGAATGCCCTGCGAACTCACAATAAAACCAAGAAATACAAGTCTATCTATGCAAAAGGTGCACTTTTTAAGCTTAGCATACAATTGTTCTTGTCTCAAAACTTGTAAAACTTGCCTAACATGCTCAATGTGATCGTCAGTAGACTTGCTGTAAATAAGGATATCATCAAAATACACAACTACAAATTTTCCTAAGTAGGCACGCAAAACATGGTTCATTAACCTCATAAATGTGCTAGGTGCATTAGTTAGCCCAAAAGGCATAACCATCCATTCATACAAGCCATACTTAGTTTTAAATGCAGTTTTCCATTCATCCCCAGGTTTCATCCTAATTTGATGATACTCAGTCATTAGATCAATTTTAGAGAAATATTTAGCACTATGTAGTTCATCTAACATGTCATCTAGTCTAGGAATGGGATGTCGATACTTTACAGTGATTTTGTTGACCGCTCTGCAATCAGCACACATCCTCCATGTCCCATCCTTCTTAGAAACCAAAAGGACTGGAACTGCACATGGACTCATACTCTCTTTCACAAATCCCTTCTCCAACAGCTCATCAATTTGTCTTTGCAACTCCTTAGTCTCCATGGGGTTGCTCCTATATGCTAGTCGGTTTGGGATTGCGGCTCCAGGAAGAAAGTCTATCTGATGCTCTATTCCCCTCAATGGTGGTAGACCACTCGGCATCTCTTCTGGAAAAACATCAGAAAACTCCTGCAGTAAAGAAACAAAACTAGAAGGAAGAATAGAAGTGTCAAGGTTAGTCAAAGAAAAATATGACTCTCTAAACCGAATCATTAAGATCGGTTTACCCTCACTAATTGCACTCCTGATCTCTCTTTCTCTCACAAAAAGTGTTTGTTTATTTCTTCCCTCACTCTTCTTTTCTCTCACCACTGGGCCATTTACTTGTTTACTCTTTTGTTTGGCCTCTTTTCCCTCTTTCTTTTCACTTTCTTTCTCTTTCTCGTCATTTCCCAAATTCTGCCCCTCTCTCTCCATAAGCTTCTTTTTGTCTAAATAGATCTCTCTAGGTGTCAATGGAGTAAGAGTTACACGCCTTCCTTCATGGGAGAATGAGAATCGGTTGAGGTAACCATCATGGTGCACTTTCCTATCAAACTGCCACGACCTCCCAAGCAAAATATGGCCAGCTTGCATTGGAACCACATCACAAGTCACCACATCCTTATATGGTCCAATTGAGAAAGAAACTACAACTTGCTTGTTCACCCTAACACTACCCATGTCATTAAACCATTGAAGCTTGTATGGTCTAGAAACTACAACTTGCTTGTTCACCCTAACACTGCCCATGTCATTAAACCATTGAAGATTGTATGGTCTAGAGTGTTTCTCACACTTTAACCCCAATTTACTCACCATACTAAGGCTTGCCACATTTGTACAACTTCCACTGTCAATTATAAGTGTGCAAACCTTGCCTCCCACCAAGCACCTCGTGTGTAAGATGTTTTCCCTCTGTTCTAAGTTCTCCTCTTGCAACTGCATACTCAACACACGCCTGGCAACCAAAGAAGATCCAACCTCAGGTGCTACCACAACTTCTTGCTCCTCTTCTTCACCCTCACTGTCGCCACAAAATTCTAAGTAGGGCATCTCTTCCTCGCCTTCAGATTCTGAATATACATAACCATTCCGAACCACTATGACTCTCTTATTGGGACATTGAGAGGCGATATGACCCTTGCCCGAGCACTTGAAGCACTTGATGTCCCTACTAGGAGTAGTTGAGCTAGAACCCCTTGAATTGGAGCCTGAATTGGAGTCTTTAGCCTTGAGACCCGAATCTGCCCCTTTTGGTTTAGGGTTTTGAAACTCCTTTTTCTCCTCCTTTTTAGGCCATTTAGAACCCCAAGAGTTGCTGGTGTTGCTTGCAAACTTGTTGGAGCTCTTGGTCTTCTTCTGCTTCTCTATCTTCATGGCCATGTTAAGTATGTCTTCCATAGAATCATACTTGTAGAGCTCAATCACATCAGCTATTTCCTTGTTCAAACCACTCAAAAATCTAGCCATGTTTACCTCCTCATCTTCTGTAATGTTAGCTCTAACCATGCACATCTCCATGTCTTTGTGGTAGTCTTCAACTGACTTAGCCCCTTGCACAAGCCTGTGCAATTTCTGATGTAGCTCTTTAAAATAGTGGGAAGGCACAAAACGTTTCCTCATTGCCTCCTTCATGTCATCCCAATTGCTAATGGGGCGTCTCCCCACCTTTCTTCTACTCACGTTGAGTTGATCCCACCAAAATAGAGCATAATCGGTGAACTCAACTGCTGCAATCTTCACCTTCTTCTCTTCTGAATATCTATTGCACTCAAAGATCATCCCAACCTTTCTTTCCCACTCTAAGTATTCTTCTGCATTGTTTCGGCCTTTGAAAGGTGGAATCTTGAGCTTGATGTTGCCCAAATTTCCATCTACCTTGTCAACTGCCACTTCGTCCTCCTCCTCTTCATAGGCTGGATATCTAGTACTTCGGCCTCCAAACCTTCCCCCACCTCTTCCACGCTCAAGTCTACCTCCCCTCCAATTGTGAGTCGCATTAGGCCTCTCATCTTCATCATCAAACTCATCTTGCAAATTTTGATGGGTATGAGCAAATGGTGTATGCCCTCCCTTTGTTGTAGTTGCTTGATGAGATTGTGAACTCCTACCCTTCAATTCTTGGTCATGTCTCTCCAACTTGTCATTCATGGCCTCTAGAGTTTTGTTCAAATGAAGAAATTGCCCTTTAAATGCTTCTAGAATGAATTGCATTTGAGGGTCATCAACCTTGAAAGTCCCTCCATCTCCTTCTTTAGATGAGCTAGACATTGCTGCAAATCAAAAGAAAGAACACTATAGGCAGATTGTTAGTCACTCACTCACTCCCTCATGTGTTTCTCTCTTTAAAATGTGGGCTTTTCTCTCCCAAAGGTGTAGGGTCACACTCCAGCCTTTTACCACTCCTCCACGCGTCTCAATTGCACTTCAGAATCCAACAAATGCCACAAGATAACAAGAAGAGTTTGGAAGACAAGGATAAAACCTAACAAGGAGAATTAAGCAAGAACAAAAGATAGAAAGAAAACTTAAGACAAACGGAACGGTAGTGCAAGAACAATGCAATGCACCACTTGATAATATCAATCTAGAGTGTAGACATAAGCAATTAACACCCTAGTAATATCAAATAGGCAAAAAGGTAGCTCAAAACAAGAAATTAAATAACTAGAATCACAAAGAGACAATTCCGGTCAAAAATAGACAAGGCGAACGAAATAAGAACCCAAATTATTTCTACCCCAACAAAACAAGCAAACAAGAATACCAAAAATTCAGATTCTTTTTTTAATAAGGAAGTCAATGGTAGCCGAATCACCAATAGTGCCAATTTAATTGATTTGTTAAGTACCAAGCAAGCACAAGTGTGTGTGAAGGTGTAATTGGGCTGCCAAGAAGTGAAAACAAAAAAAAAATTAAATGAAAAACAGCCCCTTTACATGAGACACACGAAAATTATAGTAAGAAAAATGTCAAGAGACTTTTGTGTGGTCCTTGTTCACATGCAATCAGATTTGTGCACATGCTATTTCCCCCAAATAAGGCATGAAAAGTGGAGTTGGTCAATGAATTAGTTGTAGTCAATGCAATTCCACAAATTAAGGCTTGAAGAGTGGAGCCTTTCAAGGAATTGAATCAAGGGTGGAATTTTTTTTCTCCAAGAACAACACTAACACAACTTTTCAGAATTTCACTACTCAATCAAGATCAAATTCGAATTTTCTTTTTTTTTTCGCTTTTTTTTTCATTTTTTTTTTTGTTCTTTCTTTTTCCTTTTTTTTTAATAGGATTAGAATCTCAATTGATAGAAACAAAAAAGATGTTTGATGTTTCAAGAAGACACAAATTCGGATCAAGAATGATGTTTTAGGATCAAGAATCGAGCAAGAACAATCAAGATAACACAATCATGCAAATTCAGCAACAATAACAATCAAAAAAAATGGCACCAAGCACAAAAGAATTCAAGGAATATAAAAAACTCAAACCTAGAATCTAAGATAAATGAGAATTTATCTAGCCAAAGCTCTGATACCAAATAATACGACAATCCTAATCAAAAACATGTACTCATGAGAAGATTATAGCAATTCGGCATAAAGCAAAGAACAAGATAGATTCTACCCTTTAAACCCACAACCCCCTTGTACTCAAGAAGAATATTTAAAAGGATTTAATCAAGAAAAGATCAACACTTACAAGTACTCTTGAAGCATAAATCATATTCTTGTTGCAATGGAGATTGTAGAACTCACAATTCCTATGCTAGGGTTCTTACACATGAAGAACAAGAGACTCACGTTTTTTTGTCTACCTCAATGAACAAAATCTGATTTCCCAAGGTTTAAAGAGGGTATATATACCCTAGACAAAGCCAAACCCTAAACTAAGCCCATTAGGCCTAATCCCCTAAGGAATGGGCTTTAAGCGAAGCCCAATGTGCCATCCTTACAAGGACTTATTAAAGTCTATCAAGTCATGTGTTTAAAACCCAAATACAAGCTATTACAAATAATTAAAGCCCAAATAAATTTAAGTTCAATTAAACAAGGCTAGACAACCCCTTCATCAATAGAACACGCCTCAAGCATATGGAGTAGCTTAGGTGTGCCTTCAAGCCCAATTGTGCACTTAGTGAATTCATGCTCTTGCAACTCAAGTGTGACTTGCTCTTGTACATATGAGTTCATGGTTGTTCCAAAGGCCTTAGCCTGTGCCCTTGTGATTGGCCCACTTGGAAGAGCCAATGGATCCTTCTTGTTGCCTCTTGCTTTGACCTTGACACTATTGGAGCTCCCTTGATCCGCATCATGATGGATGAAATTCCACACCAATTCATATGGTTTAGGTTGTTAAAGCCAAAAGTGATGAAAACAAACACAAGTTAAACCACATTTAAGTGTTATAGGGTTACAAACAGACTAACAAAACTATTTAAGCCCCCATTAACATTATATAAACGTGAATTAACTCTAATCTTGCTTTGTTTCACCCCCTTATTTTGGCTAAAAATGCATGAAAAATGAGTTGATGAATGAAATTCCACACCAAAGCCATCTATTTTGGGTTGCTAAAGACTAAAATAATGAAAATAAATATGAGTTAAACCACATTGGAGTGTTATAGGGTTACAAACAGACTTACACAACAAGTTTAATACCTCATTAACATTGTTTAACTATGAATTAAACCTATTCTAGCCTTGTTGAACCCTTTTGTGGCTAATAGATTATAAAAATGAGCTAAAGCCTAAAATTATGGCAATAACCGAAAATTAAACCACATTTGACTGTTATAGAGTTGCAAACAAACAATAGTGTTGTTTAAGAGCAAACAAACAATCATTTTAAGAGCTCATTAGTGTTGTTTAAATGCAAATTAAAGCTAATCTTCTTCCCTTTCACACTTTTTGTGGCTAAAATAGCGTGAAAAATGAGTTAATGGATAAAACTCCACTCCAAATCCATCTATCTTGGGTTGTTTAAGAATGATGAAAATACACTAGAATTAAACAACATTTGATTGGTACAGAGTTGTCAATAAAGTTAATCAACCATTTTTGGAGCTCATTAACATTGTTTAAACATGAATTAAGGCTAATCTTATTTTGTTGCACCCTTTTCGAAGCTAAAAGGGCGTGAAAATGAGTAAATTGGATGAAATTTCACATCAAATCCATCTATTTTGGGCTCTTACAGCCTAAAATGATGACAATAAAAATGGGTAATACGATGCGTGACACTCATTGTCGAACATAATGCGTTATGGACGATGGATGACCCACTATTCCATGGTGCAACAACAATTCAGAACTATGGATATGCATATGGGGTTGATTGAGCAATACTCAGTTTTGTTTGGGGCCAAGATATAACCTTTTCCATAATTTTCACCTACGCATGTATGTTAAGACTAACTAACAATAACATGTTTTCTACTTTTTTATTGGATGATTTCTTGTTTTTCCTTTGTACAGCTATTTAACTTGGCTTATGCGCTTTATGCTTCTTTTTGTCAACATATTATATCTAGCTTTGCTCTTCTTTGGGCTACGACCAATCTCACAAACTTAACTCAGGAAAGTCTCCATTATTTTCTATTGCACACTACAAATACTACATCATTCAAGAGTGTGTATGTGTGTGGGTGTGTGGGTGGGTGGTTGGGTATAGTTATTGCTTCGAATGATACAATGTCAAGTCCGGTGCCCCCTTAGAGGGTGATTGGCGGTTCAATCGACACTATTCCCTTCCCATCCAACTCGAGAACAAAAAGCCTCGAAATACAGAAATAGGCTAATTTCCATCAAGTTCATTCATAATAAGTAGTGGAAACTTCACATGTTTATAACCTCAATTCACAAGGCATATCGCAAATTGTTAAACTTATATCGTATAAGCGAAACTTCGCTTAGTAAGGTGTTTGAAACATCTTAGAGCATTTGCTTAGTTCTTGTTACTAGCTTACTTTACTTCTTAATGCATTAGAGATTCAAGTTAGTGGGGGATGTTTGAATAGTGCATCATCTTCACAAAAGATAACTCAAAATAGGGATATGTACATCTAATGAGAAAAAAGTTTAACTCATATGAAAAGTTCAAAAGATTTAAAACTGAAGTCGAGAATCATTACATGAATATATCAAGTCATTTTGATGAGCAATGTAAGGACCCAAATTTTCCTTTCTCTTATATATATAAATATATGTGTCTATACCTAAATGTGTACAATTTACATGTTTCTATGTATGAGTGTTCATTATTTTCATACTTTATGGTACATGTCCGTTTAAGTGCAACATGTATACGTGTAGGATACCTTCTTATTTTAGTTAATCGCCATACAACTATAAAATTTAAGAAATACATGGACACATAACTATATATATATATATATATACACGGTTTATATAAGTATATATATACTTAGTCTTAATAGATTTCCTTGTAACTTTTCTAACTTTTGCAAAAAAACCCCCTAAGGTATAGGTAACTTGTATTTTCTACCCCAAGATAGTATTTTCTTCTCTAATATGAATAATTTTACATAATAACAAGAAATAAATTATGTTTTCAGATCTTTTAAGGGAGGGGGACGAATTTTGAAGGGGTTTTTGGGAGAGAAAATAGAAAAGATTAAATACTAGGCTTGTATTAAGCCTTATCCTCCAAGCTTGCCAAATACAATGTATAAGTACACTTGGCATACGCCTTCTAGAGGAATGAATACAGGTTTGATCATGGTTAAAGTAGAGCAACACTTAAGCTACTTAGACCAAATACTTGGCTAGTTTGGGTAATAATTAGAAAAGGACTTAATGCTATTTTAATGCTATGTCTTGTTATTAATATATATATGTAATATTACTTGGAAAATACCAAAACCCACACACACACACTCTAAAATCCGGCCACACACACACACACACTTCATTCCTCTTGTTTTCAATCAACTTTCTTAATATCCTTCAAGTCTTGAAACCCTCTCACCCCTTCAAACACTCTCCCTACTCCAAACCCTACGAAGAAGGAAAGAAAAACATATTAAGGTAGAAATTTGCCTATGGCATGAGTTAGGGTTAGGTTTTCTTAATTTCTTAGCATGTTATCTTCCCTATAAGACCTAGGAGATCACCACAAGTTGGTTTCCATCTTGGGTTTAAGGGATTTCAAGATGTGTTGGTTATATATGTATATATTGTGCATATGATGTTTCTATGAGCATGTAAGGTTAAAATCCTTCAATATGCATGCTGGAAATTGTTGTAAATATGCTTAAGTGATGCTTGAACTCTAGGTTATCATGTTATATACCTTGTTAGAGTCTTGTTTATGTGCTCGAAGCTAAAATTTTAAGTTATGAAAGCTGAAAATTCAAGTTGTGCATATGCTGGAATTACTGTTCATGCAGAAACTCTTGTTTTCAAAGCTGAAAAGTTCGATTTTTGCACAACTGAAAAATACGAAAATTTCAAACCAAAAATCTGGTTTATATACTTTAAAGTCAGTGTAGAATAAGCTGTAGAAACACGTTTTTAAAAGCTGGAGGTTTGGATTGCGAAAGCCAGAAATTTCAAAAGTTGCGCGCTAAATCATTTCGTGTCGCAGTTTGAAAGTTTCAGGTTTCGTGAACTGAAAATCCGGAAATTTATACTCTAAAAGTCTATTTCACAACGTTGGGAATATATGTGTAGATTTCCAGTAGGTTTTAAGTTGGAATTTCAGTAGTTGAATGCTAAAAATTTCAGTTCAGTGTTGTAAATGTCGATTTCGCAAAAACTGGAAATTTGGATACTTTGTTCTGAATTTGAGCTGAATCAGTGTGTATTGTGATGAAATTGTGATTTTTATGTGTTGGAATTATGTGTGTAAGGGCCCTATATGTGTTCGGTATGGATGGGACTAGAGTTTGGCCGGACGGCAATGGGCTTGCCGCTCTTAAACCAGTTCTCGCCATTCATGCATATTCCCATCTTGCATGGACGGAGTGTTCTATGTATTGGTTGTGGGTCGTAGGTTTTCGGCATATACTCGAGATATGACCACCGGTGTGTTTAGGTTGGGTGGGAGTTTCGGTTGGAAATTGGTTTACGGCACGGTGAGATGAGGTAGCCGCCCTTCGAGGTGGAAAAAACGGTAACAATATGATTGGATTGTGATGCTCTATTGCCAAAATTTATGTGATTTGATCAAGAACTGAAATTTATATGGTTTTATGTGTGGTTATGTGCTTTTATGACACTATGCAATTTCACATGAACACCTCATGTCCTATGTGAATTTCTACTCAACATGTATATATGTTGACATTGTTTTGTTTATTATGTTTTAGCCGGAATTGAGATATCGGAGGATAGGTTCGAGGAGAATGTAAGCGGATGCTTCGAGGAGAATGTAACCGTTCGCATCATTAACCCCAATATTCCATCCGTCCACATCAATTCCATCCGTTCACATCGGTGGCTATGTCTCGAGACTATGCCAATTCCCTACAATCAATACATGGAACACTCCATCCATGAAAAATGAAATTAGGGCATGGATGACGAGAACCGTTTTAAGACCGGCAAGCCCATTGCCGCCCAGCCGAACTCTAGCCCCATCCATTCCGAAGCACATACGGGTCGGACATACACAAATAAAGTGTTTCATATAGTTTCACATAATTGCACATAAGGAAAATACTTCCATGCTTATAACTATAAATATAAAAGCATACTAATAGCATATTTTGGAAAAATAAACATACATGTTTTTATATTAATTCTATGAACATAAGATATGAATATAACTAGAAACCTACTTTGTAATAGCATAATGAAACATAATATCATGATAATAAAATGATAAACTAGCACAAGAAATTAACTTATGTAATTAAGGAAATTCCTACCTTAAACTAGCCTTCTTGTTATTTATATAGATATGTTTATATATCTATGTGCGTGTGTGAGAGAGAATTTTGTGTTTGTGACGTGAAGTGTGTGGTGTGTGTTTATGTGTAGAGATAATAGTGTCAAGTGTGAGTGTGTGATGTGCCCTTATATATATGTGTGTGTGTGTGTGTGTACCGTGTGTGTTTGTGTTGTATTTGTGTTGTGTGTACTATATGTATATATATATATATGGATATATGTATGTTCCGTGTGTGTGTGTTTATGAGAATAGTGTTTGTTGTGTGTGTATAATCCATGTATGTGTGTGTTTGTAGGAGTGTGTGTGTGATTGATGGAAAATAGAACTCAAGCCTCTATTTATAGAGGTTGGTTAAGACACATTATTAAAAATTAATTATGTCAATTTTTTCATAATTAGATTCATCTTACTCATCAATATTTAATAAATGCATACATGCTTAGTAATAAGCCTAAATGTTATTAGGTGTGCTCTAATATTGATGAATGGAAGTCTAGGTTAATGTAAATAATACAAGTGTTTCAATTTCTAGAAGAGTTTTAACAAGTGTAAAAATTCATTTAATACTAGGAATTATCAAGAATAAATATTAGAATTATCAAAAATAAATTAGAAAAATCATTATATATATATAATTTTCGGATATATATACCTATATATTATATAGTTTGCTCTATATATTTAGAACACGTATATATATATATATATATATTACGGCTATTTAGATAAAATATATAATTAAATATTGTTAATCCTATAAAGTGTTTAAGATTAATATGTATTAATTTAGTTATTAGTGTATAGATATATATATATGTATGAATATATATATATATATATATATCTTAAATAAGTAGAATATTTGTTTATGTTATTTAGAAAAACGGGTGTATATATATATATATATTCCTTATATTTTAAAATTGTAAGTATAGATATTAATATGTAAGAAATTATAATAATTATTGAAAATTGTTTTAACTACTATTTATTTATATGTTTCGAAATATAAATATACTATATATATATAATTTTATTACAAATAATTCTTATCATTATAATTTTGAAAAATGCATGCATAGAATTATAGATATATATATATATATATACATATCGATTTATATGCACATATATAGAATCAAATGGTTAGTGTGAAAACATAGTAGTTATTGCACATTTCACTTATAAAATAATAAAACATTAAACAATTTAATCACCTAGTTCGCATACAAAATAATAATCACATAAAACACTAGAGAACTTAATCATATAATTAACTTTTAAAATACCGGGTCATTACAGTTATAGTGTTCTTAATCAGTATTTTATTTATGCACAATATATTACTTATTGAGAAGGGAGATTCTATCATTAGTCACAGTTCGTAGGTGACTAATGTTAGTCACCCTTACTTTTAGCCATTATATGTGCAATATATTCAATCTAAACCATTAATTTTTATATGAGATACAGCCTATTGTACGGGTAAATTGAAAGGGTCACCTACCATACAGGTTTCCAAGTGATTTTTTATACAACGATTATTGTAATAGATCATTTATGACCCACTAAATATTAACCAATTAAATTTTTATTTTTAATGTAAAAAAAAGGGAAGTTAAAAATTTAATGACCTTGGATCAATTAGATCATTATTAGTCATTCTTTTTAATTTATTAGAAAAGTACAATATTATTTTTTTTTTTAAAATAACCATTGTACTCATTATAATTTTTTATTTTTTAATACCATGGTACTCATTATAATTTTTTATTTTTTAATACCATGGTACCATTATAATCTGTTAATTTTTTTATGTTCTAATATCATGCTATCATTATTTTTTATTTTTTAATTATAAATACCATGATACTCATCATAACTTTTTTATTTTTAATTTAAGAAATGTGCATTAACAAGCATAATTAATTGGAATAATGATAAAAAAAAATTAAAATACTAAATTGATACCAAAATAAATAGTATTTATAACTCAAACTTTTGAATATATGTTAATAGTTCATAAAAATTTACATTTATTTTAATTTTTTAACATATTTCAAAAAATGTATGACATTCGTTATGAATTATTTTAAAAGTATACATTGAATATGAACATCTGATTTTTAAAAAAGAAAAACAAATTTGATAAAATATGGATATCAATATTAGGTAAACTGTTTATATTATCCATAGATTTACTCCAAAATAATTGATATGTGGTGATATGGAATAATGTATTTTTTTAAAACCAATTTGTATGTATAAAATACAAAGAAAGGAGTATAACAAGCATTAGATGGTAAAAGAAATTGTGTTTTGATTATTTCTAGAGATATGCTATGAAACACAATAATAATAATAATAATAATAATAATAATAATAATAATAATAATAATATAAAAATCATTTATTGATTTCAATAGTTATGGATGTATAATGAAATATTATTTGCACATAGTTTGTTTGACTTATTTAAAATATACAAAATAAATGTAAATATTTTATTTGAATTAATTGTTTTTCCTAAAATTTGTATTTTAGTTGTACGTTTATGAATTCATATAGCATGTTTCGTACTAGAGAGTCAATATTTTTAGTGATAACTTGGAGAAGATATATATACTCATATGATTGAATGTTGAATATTACTTGCCCCTAATAATTATAATAATAATAATAATAAATTTAGTTAAACTCATCAATGAGAACACCTAAAAGAGAATAATAATATTATTGTCTATAAGCAATGAAATAAAATATGATACAACTTTTATTGAATTGAAGCTAAATATTTAAATTGTAGTAGAAATAATTTATCCTAAGAAGTCTTAATAATTAAGGGATTTTTTTTGTATAAAGTTAATAATTAAATGAATGACTTGAGAGAGAGACAGAGAAAATATAGAACGTTATAGAGAGAGAGAGAGAAAGAGAAATTATAAAATATGGAGAGAGAGAGGGAGGAGAGATATTTTTGACTTACGATAGCGGGTTGCTCAAAAATTAAAAAAACCTACAACTTGTTAAAATATTTTAAAATTGCACACGTGGCTTTTTTTTAGAGGGTGACTAAGGTTAGTAACATACAACTGTGACTAATCGTGGAACTCCCCTATTGAGAATAATGAAGAAATATTGTTTGTAGTCTATTTAACTGACCAATTAATCTATACCTTTTTATAAAGTATTAGCACTTTCTAATAATTACTTTGTGTCCTTAGTCCGACTTTTTTCTTTTTTTCTCTTCTCTCTCCTATTTTCTCTCACGTTTCTCTCTCCTTTTTTTTAACGTGATATGGTATTTCTTTTTATTTTCTTCTCTCCGTCTTCTCTCGTGTCTTTATTTTCAATATTTAGTTTACTTTATCTTTTTATTTATTTTTAATAATCAAACTCAATTCAATTTTTAATCAATTCTTTTTGTTTCTCATAATATATAATTTAATTTTCAATCATTGTTTATTTTTCATAATATTTAAATTGTAAATTTATTAAGCATGTAATCACAATTTATTTTATTTTTGTTTGGCACACGCATACAGTACGACACACCCGTTATTTAAATAAAGATTATGGGGCCCATTGCACCTAGTATCAGTAAAATATATTTTAAATACATGGCATATGTTTGAGTTATATGCTAACCTAATAAGGTGATGTTAGACTTTTTTTTATTTATTTAAACCGGCTCGTACCCGCCGGATAAGAGCTCGAGTCCATAATATTTCACTTATTTATATGTCTTTACCTTTTGGGTAAGAAGTCTTTAACTTTGAAAAGTAAAAGAGTCAATAGCATTTTACTACCCTGTATTATCCAAAAAAGTGCAAAATAAGCCATGTGGAAAAAAAATATCATATAACAACCCTGAGTTTTGATAAATTTGCTCACCACCCCTCATTCTTGACTAATGCCTAATATGCCTGAAGATGCCAACACTGCTACGGATGACATGTTTTAAGAAGATTTTGGGTATGATGGTACTAATGACCATGTGAACATACAAGGAAAAGGGGAGAGTCACACAACTGAAGATAAGGGAAAGAAGCCCATGACTGCTCCTAATCCTGATCCTTCTGATGGTGCAGATGGTGGCAGTGATGATAGTGATCACTCCCTAGTGAGTCTGAATATGCCTAAAGATGCCAACACTGCTACTGATGACATGTTTTAAGAAGATTTTGGGTATGATGGTACTAATGACCATGTGACAATACAAGGAAAATAGGAGAGTCACACAACTGAAGATAAGGGAAAAAAGTCCATGACTGCTCCTGATCCTAATCCTGATCCTTCTGATGGTACAGATGGTGGCAGTGATGATAGTGATTATCTGCTTAGTGAGTCAGACACAAACTCACTAGGGAGTGATGCACCATCTGATGCATATGAAGGTGTTGAAGGTTCAGATGATGATTGCATTTTTTTTAGAGTGTCCACAGCAAGGAAACAAAGAGGAGACAATACAAAAAAAATGATTAGAAAACAAAATGAGGGAAAAAGGATCTTACGGGAGAGTGAAGCTACTGTTCCAGAGGATGATTGGTATAGTGAGCCAGAGGACGATACAAACTTTGACATTCCACCAGCTGAGGGAAATGGTACAAGGAGTTTTCCAATTTTTCAAGGGAGGCAATGTCAAAAATATGAAATGGTTTATCGGGCTAAAGTTTGACAATCAGAAAGAGTTTAAAGACACACTTGTTGACTACAGCGTGAGGAATGGGTATGAAATTCAATTTGTGAAGTGTGAGAAGAATAGAGTAACAGCAAAGTGTGCAGATGAAAGTTGCACGTGGAGAATACACGCATCTGTCATGCAGGCTAATAATACATTCCAAGTAAAATCATTCAAGGGGGAGCACAGTTGTCCAAGGAAGGCAGAAAATAGCAAGGCCACTATAAAGTACCTTGCTAAAAGAATGGAAACCAGTATAAGAGATAATCATGATGTCACCATTGAGCATTTAATCACAATCATTAAGAGAAAGTGTGGTTTAGATGTTGCATATTGGATTGCCTTGAAATGCAAAAAAATTGTGATTTCAAAGATGAGAGGTGAAGAGGATGCTGAGTATGCTTTACTATGTAATTATTGTGAAACGGACAGAAATGTAAACCCTGGAAATCAGATTTTATTGAAGAAGCAGGAGGACTCCAACCTACCAGTGTTTGACAGAATGTTCTACTACTTGAGCGCAATGAAGAATGAATTTCTTAAGGGTTGCAGATCTATCATTGACCTTGATGGATGTTGTCTAAAAACTATCCATGGAGGGCAGCTGCTCAGTGCAATTAGGAGGGACGACAATGATAATTTAGTCCCAATTGCCATTGCATATGTCAGGAGTGAGAATAGAGAGACATGGACTTGGTTTATGTCTGTGTTGCTTGAAGATCTTGGAGATAATATAGGTTGGACTTTTATCTCTGACAGGCAGAAGGGGTTGATTGAGGCATTGAAGGATGTTACACCAGAGTGTGAACACAGATACTGTCTGAGGCACATGTACCAGGATTTTAGTCAAAAGTGGAAGAGCCAATAATTGAAAAGCTTATTCTGGAGGGCAGTTTCTATTGGAACAATTGAGGAGTTTAATCAAATAATGTAGCAAATGGAGGAATTGGATCCTAAAATTGATCCAGATATTGTCACTGCATCTAAATGGATGTTGAATATTCCCACAGTGCATTGGTCCAAGTCACATTTTTCTTGTTATGCGAAATGTGATGTCTTGGTAAATAATGCATGTGAATCATTTAATAACATGATTTTGCCTACGAAGGACCTGCCTGTAGTGTCTATATTTGAGTGGATTAGGAGTAGGTTGATGACAAGGATACAAATCAAGAAGGAATGAATGACAAAGTATAGTGGTCAAATTTGTCCAAATATTTTGAGAAAAATAAATAGAAATTTGGAGTTTTCAAGAAAATGTGTGCCAAGATGGTGTGGATTTCATGAATTGGAAGTGGAGTGTGGGGATAACAGGTTTGTGGTCAAGTTAGACCAAAAAACTTGTAGTTGTTGGTTGTTCCAACTGTGTGAATATCCTTGCACACATGCTTGTGCAACAATTGGGCAAAGAAGGGGGAGATTGGAGGATTACATCGACCCTTATTATAGTAAGGGCAAGTATATGATGTCTTATGATGAGATGATACACGTTGTACCGGGCAAGTTGTTTTACATACGAACCCCCTCTAAACTATTGACACCTCCACATTATAAGGTTAAAAGGGGAAGGCCCAAAAAAACGAAGAAGAAAGCTCAAGGTGTATCTAATAGGGTTAGCACAAGGCAAGGTAATACTAACACATGCAGCATTTGTCACACTCTTGGACATAACAAAAGAAGCTGTCCAAAAAAGGTTACAAATTTAATTTTTTCTACTATAATTTTCTTCAAATATCATATGATACATCCTTAAAAATTGACACAATTTTCTTTTAGGGTATTGCAACAGATTCTACATGGACGGGAAGTTTAGCAAGTGGACCAAGAAAACAGGTATTATTAATTTTTTCAAATTATTATTTGTTAAATGAATTCATACTTGTTACTTACATATCTAAACAGGCTGTTAGGTCGTCTTCAAGAACCTCCAAATCTGTACAGAGTACACAATCTCCAAGCAAGACATAGTTGCTAGTAGTTATCAAAATTTAATGTCTTACTTGCAATAATATTTTTCACATATTATGAAACTTTGGGCAAGTTGTAGGTGGAACATCTTCTCAAGACAAAGCAACATCAAGTGTTGCTCAACAAAGATCAAGGCCTGCTCCACCAAACACCACAACACAAGTATAAATAACACCCAAGCCCTAATCGAATAATTAATAATAACCCACTAATTACCTTGGTACTTTTTTCCATTCCTAAGAACCTTCAACAGCAGCAGCATGAGTACCTCCACCAAGAAATTTGGGTTCAGATCCACTTGATGCAAGCATGACAAAGAGAAAGGTCAAAAGAGCAACTATGGATGAGGTGTTACAAAATATTAGAGAAAGATCAAAGGAGAAAAGGAATGCAAAACCATGAATGTTGACCTTCATTGCAGGATGAAATTCGGAACATTTAGTGAAATTTGATGTCAAACTGATGACTTGTAGGTTTCAAACTTCAAACTTGTTTTGGGGCTTGTAATGTTAGGCTTTGGTATTTCATGAAGCCCTCCTCTAGTTATGCTTTCTACATTATCTACTATGTGTGATGAAAGACAACTTTATTTGTATGGCTGCACATTAAGCCTCCTCCACATTTTTCTAATGGTTGGTGGATTTAACTAAATGTATTGGTGCTAGCTGGATGTCTACACCTTTTGTTATAATTATAATACTTGATTTCTCTTTTCTATAATGTAATGGTGGGACTTACTAAAATGTATTAGATTTCTTCGTCTTTGTCCCAATATTCCATATTATTGTTTGTAGGCAGGATTTTTTTTGGCAAGTTTATCAAAACATAGGGTTTTACTAGAAACTTTTTCAAAACACAAGGTCCGTTGTGCCAATAACTAAACGAAAGATCTAACCCATATCTCTGCAAAAACACAAAAACAGAGCAACAAAACAAAGGACCACAATATCCAAAAGAGAAATTCATTAACAATACTACAAATCAAAGTTAAAACAACAACAACCCTCACCAACTACTTAGTACGTTTAATTTTTCAACAAGATTACAACAAGAAGAACAAATAAACCCCCACAAACAGCCCAAGTCAAACTCAAGTTCCCACCACATTCAAAATTCCTTCTTCTAGCAACAACTTTTGACCCATTTGAGACAACTTCATTAACCTCTTCATGCTCATTTTCACCACCACAATGGACGGCCTCCGAATTGCTTCCATCACCAATCGGTACTTCCCGCATCACTCTTACGGGGTTGCACCACCTAAAAAATTAACATTTTCGAATGAAGCAACAATAAAACAATAACCCTTTCATAGGCTTCAAATAAGACTCCATAACTCTTATGGCCGTCTTTAGTTCACAAGCGCAAAGGGGAGGAGGCGGATACCTGACCTCCACTTCGTTTCATTGTTGGCAGCGCCGGGAAAATCAAGAAATCATTACCGTGAAAAGAGAGTGAGAAAACTAGGGTTTCAAGCTTACATTTTGTTTTGGGTCTTTTGGGGTGGGAGAATAGATATATCAAATTAAAAGGGGGCATAATGGACATTTTCTTCTCACAGAACATAATCAAATTTGCAGTAAAAGTGCATAAAACTCACCGGGGTTATTTTTGTTAATTAGAAATTACACGGGACTTTTTTTGAGAATTTTTTTTTCCACAAGGTTACTCGCGTTTATTAGAGATATCACAGGGGGGGGGGGGGCGAGTGCATTTCTCCCAAAAGTAAAACACAATAACATATTGTCATTTTCCACTATTAAGAATAAATATATTATAGCTTTGGAAGCTACAAGAATAACTAAATGACTTGATAAGTAGAGACTTATCACATTAGAGAATATATAAAAAAAGTATCACATTACTAGAGAATAAGTGTGAATTATGGAATGATTGCAGATTATAGAAATCTTAGTAGTCTAGCTAATCCCTTAGTTAAAACCTTGGCACAAGAATTTTGATTCTTGTTAAGAAAATATGGATGTTAGATACAAGGCATATTGTATTTAAGGACAAGTTGAAAATTGTCAAAAATATAAACATAAAATTCAATTTAAATAATAATATTGTATCATTTTATTTAGTTATAAAATTGAATTTATTGCAAATTGTGTGTTGTTTTATTGAAAAACTTAAATTAATAAAATCATACGTTATTGTTTGAGTTTGTAATCGGTAATAAGAATATCTTCTTATATGCTAAGACTATAATATAGTATAAATGATGATTTGTCTTTAATCATGAAAATTGTGATTCCAACTATTGCATGTCAGTAATGGTGAATGACATTGAAACATTAAGCTTGACCATTTGAAATATTAATTTTAAACTATATTGAAAATGAATAATTCATAGGCATTAACTCTTAAATCCTAAAAATATTGAGATTTAGGGCATATAGTGTTAATCACTTTAATGTACTTGAAAGTGAGTAGCCAACATACTTTGTATGTTAAGTGATTGCATTAAATGATCAAAGGAAGAACATTTGATGAATCTATAAATCTTTTGAAGATATAAATCCCCTAAATTGATTTGCAAAGTTCAAATTAGTCATAAATCTTTGACCAAAATATATCAAGTAAAATATCATCGGAATTATATGAACATCTGTTCATGTGGAATATTTGAATAAAGACAAATCAGGAATTTAAAATAAGATGTAAAAATAATTTTGATACTATTCAGATTTTATTTTTCACATATACCTTATAGAGGGGTAAATGTAAATACTTGCTACATTGGAACTCATTAGTAGTTTAATTAATTTTAGAGAGCAAAAATATTTATTTAGTAGAACTATATATTGTTAAACGGTAGTCAAATGTTATCGTGAAAAGATAATTAGATTTGATCCATTTGGAGCTAAAATTAATTTTCCATAAAGTCCCTTCATAACTACTATTCAAGCTAGACTCGGATCTTAAAATCCCAACTATTTTATTACATTCAAACCACAAGTTTGAACTCAACTTTAGAAAACCATATTTTGTGATTACACGAGCAACACAACCATTATAAAAATGCTCAAGCCTGACTCATTAGCCTACAACCAAAATTATCCGATTCGAACTCAGCTCAAAACCTATTAGTCACGCTTGAGCTCGACTTGAATTTTTCAAACTCGAGCTCAAGCATTTAATTTCGTTTCCCTCTGCAACAATGTCTACATATTTCAAGAATCTACTTAAAACTTTGATGTGCAAAACTACCACACCCAAATGCAATTTTTCTTGTTGGTTGACCCTATTAACAATAGTGGCTACGGTTAAAACGAAATTCAATCACGAGATACATTCCATACTTCTCATCATAATATTTGCTAGCAACAATCAAGAAAGACAACATGGTCCTAAAATGTTGATACTAAAAATAAAAATCCTTGGACCTATATCACAGTATATCCTCCAAGGCTAGGGACCACAACCAAAAATAACGAATTTTTCAAACTTAGAATTCAATTTAAAACACATATCCTTCATCAAACAAGGCTTTGGTTACCTCCTACTCGTCCACATATTGAACACAGTTTATGGAGTAGAACACTGTGTTAGCTCTGAACTCAACATGTGGTGGAGTAGCATGTCGACCCTCTGCGATCTTGTCTTAATGCTGTATAATATCAAAGAGAGCAAATGATTCAAATTGAACTGCATATCCAAGTTCTGCAGATGAACGTACTTATGAAAGGGTGAATGCCATTTTACCACCTTAACTATACCATTAGCATCGTTGTTGTGCCCCTTAACTCTAGAAATAGGCACTTTACCGCACCCTCAAAAGTGTGAAAATATAATGTGATTTCAATTTTTCCCTTCTCCTCACATTAAGAAAAATATGGAAACTAAAATCTTGAAAGTTCAAAAATAATTATTTGTAATTAAAAAGATGAAGTAAGTCTTCTACAATTTGCCATACAAAGAATTTACGTACTTGATCGTGGTTCCTTCTTTTTGACTGTCATAATATAACTTTTATAGAACAAGTTTCAATTGTTTGCCATGAATTTCTTTTGTCACTTTTCACTTACTAATTTTTCTAAAAAGGGATTAAAAAATATATTGATCAATGATTAAGTAATCCATTTACTAGATAAAATATATTGTTTTAAAGAATTTACTAATAAGTCTAACTATACCATTTTATAGTTAGCGATTTAGATAAGTTGATTTATATTACTAATTTTTATAAAAATTCAAAACTTTAATATTTTAACTTTGATATATTTATTTCCGTAGTATGAGAGGGGCAAAGTGCTTATTTTAGAAGAAGGGGCCAAGTGGCTCCAATGGTATAGTTTAAGGGGGGGCAAAACAACATCCACCCTTTCTAAAAAGTGAGATGCATGTATACATACCCGACGTTACGCCTTCGCTCCTTTCCTCTTTCTTCCTGAATTGGCAAAGTAAGAAAGTTTACTTAATGTTTTTAACCACCACAAGCAGAAGTTAAATTGTAGCCAACATACAACAAAGCATCAAGAATGAGAGATATACAATGAACGAATACCCTCAGTGAATCAACAATGAGAGAGTTATTGGGTTGATGCAAAGCCGATTTGAAGATGTGTTAGGATAGATGATTTTATTTAGTTTTAAGTAAATGAACCCTTACAAGCCTAACCAACTTGACCTGATACGAAGTTTCAAAAATGTTGGATAAATAATTCAACCCAAAAGGTGGGATACAAAAGATTATTGGTTCTTTTTAAAAGATTATTTTCAAAACTATACACATACACTTAATCATTTTAAATAGTCAATATACTAAAACATTAATGTATTATAATTTGTATATCTTATCCGACTAAGCATGATTGACTGACTAATCAATATATTTCTTCTTGTCGTTTTCAAATAATTATTAAACAAAGAGAATATGGCCTAAGTACTTAACTATACTTTCTGAAACGGACAACAATATCATCATATTATCTACTTAAAGGGAACTAGTGGGTTCACAGATTAATTTCTTGTAGGTAGTGTTCGGATTGATTGCTTTGGGACTACATAAATTCCAAATTCAGAATTGCAAATCCATTGAATTCGTTTGAATAATTTCATCTTATAACAGATTTCAAATCATAGATGTACCATTTGAGCAACTTTTCGAGTTAGTGTATTTGAAATATTTTCTTTGAAATTCAAGTCCTTCTATCCAAACATAGTCTAAGGCGGCGAATGTGGGTAGAGTCGTGTTTGGTGTCTAATAGGGTGAAAAAATAGTTTTAAAGTAAGAGCGATGCATGTATTCGAAACACATGGAGTATAAAAATAAAGCTCATCAAAATATGCAATCACTGACCTTGACCTCCCCATTTTCAGAACTCTCAGAAGCTTCAAGGTCCATTTCAGCAAAGAAGGCCTCCAAGACAAAAGCCACCACCTGAAAAAGCATAGGAAGAAATGATGATAAAAACTCTTTGAAGTGCTCATTCTATCCTGGTGCGGTATCACTAATGCAACAATGAGGACAAAGATCAGTTAGCTAAATCATTATGAATACATACTAAAGGGCCCCTTTTTGTGGCTTTTTTCAAAGTAAATAGCACTTGCTTTAAAAATTTTTAACAAAAAAAAAAGAAAAAGAAAAAGAAAAGATAAAAAGGGGGAAAAAAAGGAATAGACACTGTAATGAAAAAAAAATCAGCATTTGCCGGACTTTTTCAAAAAGTATAAGCCAGAGAAAAGCCCAAATGTGCCCCTTCTTTTTTCTAGCTATCCAAAGTAACTTCGAGAAAAAGGCACATTTTAACGTACTCCTAAATTGTTGCACGCAAACACAAAACAGCTTAGTTGAAAAGCTCTACCACAAAAAGAAGGGCTCCACAGGCACTTCTTTTATAACTCTATCCAAATGGGCCCAAAATGTCTTATAAGAAACCATTAGGTAACCTCCAACTATAACATTAGTGCTTTGATGTCAAAATGACGTTACTCTGCTTAGAGTGACGTAAAGACACAGGCATATGAGAGTAACATAAGAATGTTGACCAGTTCGCAAGTATAGTTTCCATCTTCCATATGTGATACAATGCTACTGCATGGTAGCCTGTTCAAATAAAATAGAAATGTTAACAGCATTTATTGCATCTTACCAAGTTCAAGAGAAGTAAGATCGTGATTAGATAGAAGCTGATGAAGTAGGCATGACTCCAAGCAGTTCCAGTCAACTTCTTGTAGCTCTGTAAGTTTCAACCATTAGTGAATCACATGAACTCATGGTACTTTCTGAGAGATAAGGCCAAAAGACAAAAAAGTAACCGTTAAAAGTTCCGGCTCTTGTTTTGTAGTGCAATACCTTTTTTGGTAAGAAATAAGTCTCAAATTAAGTTTTCATACAGTATCACAAGATCACAATTTAGTTTTCCCAAGTATCAGATTCCTTGTAATGTAAGCTTTATTAATCAGACTACTATCTGCAAGAATGTTTAGGTACAATGAGCAGATAAGACAATATCCTAAGGGTGCGACAAAATTTCAATCAAATATAAGGTGAATATGAAGCACATTGCTAACTAAGATACCCCAAGCAGGCACTTAGTCGAATTCAAACCTACTGCCAGCCTAGGCCCCCATCCCCAGTAAGGACAGCTAATAAATTGATTGTTTTACATATAATAATATGCCAACGCCATACTAAATGAACAGCAGTGATGATGAAAGTTGGTTGTATACTAAACTGGACAAAAAAGGAAATAAGCTACTCTCTCTTGCTTTTTTTTTTTTTAACATGAATCGTGTGACAATTGGAGATGCTGCAAGTTGCGGTTAGTTGAGAAAAAAAAAAAAAACAAAACAAAACATGCAGTTTGGCCCGTTTTCACAAAACCCACGGTAGTATAAAAAAACCCTCCAAAATTTTGGTTCTATATTGCAAATTCCACGTGCCATTAAGAGGGATATGTAACATGAAACCTATTACAGAATGTGTCTAGACATAATTTATATAACCATTATCTTGTATTCTATTAGTGATAGTTGACTTTCCCTACATAGTTAGGCTTAATTTTAGGATACAAATTAGATGTTGGGTTATCTTGCAGTGTATATATATCCCCGTGTCTATGAATACAATCATCAGAAAGATTCTGTTCTTACATGGTATCAAGCCAATTTCCCCTTTTCTGGGAGTGGACGAAATTTAGAACCAAAAAAAAAAAAAAAAAAAAAAGAAGTTTTCTGTTCTTGGTCATGTTCAGTTTCGAAACAGACAGAAAAGTGTTTTGGTCTTCGTGGGTCACCTCCAAACGTGACACTGCCCCACAAACAGCAGCGGAAAGTGCTTTACAGCTGAATAGTGCTTTTCTGGCAACCAGGTGGGCTGCGCGTGGGATTCACGCACCGTCCTACGATTTCACCAGATTATCACATGCTGGCGCATGGAGGGGCATGAGCCGGCGACCAACGCTCCGGTTGGTCATCCTGAGGTCACCTCGAAACTTCACCATGATTCTGGTGGTTTTGCAATCTTTCAGGGAAGAACAGAGAGGGTTAGGGTTTCTTTCTCTTTCATCATTCTGAGTTGGTTTCCGAAAGTTGTTATGAGTTGTTAGTAGTTTTTTCTTAGCGTGGAATCGGTGTTCGTACAGTCTGTACAAGTATTTAAGGTTTGAGGAAGTAAAAGGGCAAAAATAAAAGGAGAAAAAAAAATGAGTGAAAGCAAAGTCGCGAGTGAGATTGTTCCAGCTATGTCTAAAATTATTGAACATAAGTTGAATGGTTCCCACTATTTGGAATACCAAACCTCCTGATAATGATGCTCCTCCTGTTGAGTAACCAGTCAATGAGTCTCTTTTTGTTGAGCAGTCAATAGTCGGTGACCCTGTTGCATCAGGAAAACCGCACATTGTTCAAGTTTACTTCAGGAGACAAGCGACCAATGATACATGTCCCACACCAGCTCCTCCATCATCTGATCCTTCTCCCAATGACCTTGACATTCCTATCAATCTTTGCAAAGGTAAACGCCAATGCAGTCTTCGTGAATCTCCTTATCCTATTGCCAATTTTGTTTCATATGATTACCAGTTTCATTCGTCCAGCCCTTTTATTGCCTCTCTAGATTCCATCTCTATAGCAAAGACAATTAGAGAAGCCATGGCTCACCCTAGATGGTATAATGTAATGTTTGAGAAGATATATGAAAATCACACTGGAATTTGGCGAAATTACCTGAAGGGAAGAAAGTTGTGTGAAAGTGAGTCTTTACAGTTAAAGTTAATCTAGATGGCTCTGTGGATTTCCTAAGACTTATGGAGTAGATTACTCAATATTGTTTCCCCAATAGCCAAGCTCACTTCTATTCGGCTTCCATATCCATAGCTGCTTCTCAAAATTGGTCCTTGCACCGGTTAGACATCAAGAATGCTTTCCTTCATGAGGACTTATAGGAGGAAGTGTTTATAGAGCAACCGGGGTTTGTTGCTCAGGGGGAGTATGGGAAAGTCTGTCATTTAACGAAATCCTTGTATAGTCTAAAGCAAAGTCCTCATGCCTAGTTCGACAAATTCAGCAAAGTTGTTCAGAAGTTTGGGTTGAAGAAGAAGCCAATGTCATCACTTTTGTCTTCTACAAACGATCAACAGCTAGTATTATCCTTCTTGTCGTATATGTGGATGATATTCCCATCACTTGAAAAGATTGTGCAGGGATCTCTCAAGTCATTTTTATGTACTAGGTTTCATAAAACAAACTTGGGCCAGCTAAAATATATTTTGGAAGCAGAAATAACAAGGAGTAAGAAAGGGATTTTCTTGTTACAAAGAAAGTATGTACTCGATTTGCTTGCAAAAACTCTAAAAAAGGTAAGCCATGCAGCACACAAATGAATCCTAAAGTAAATCTTACGAAAGATGACGGTGATTTGTTTAATGATCCAGAAAGATATAGGAGATTAGTTGGTAAACTGAATTATCTCATCGTAACTAGCCCAAACATTGCTTATGCAGTCAGTGTGGTTAGTCAGTTCATGTCTACACCTCGTGTCAAACAATGGGCAACTCTAGGACATATACTATAGTACCTACAAGGAGCTCCCGAAATGGCATATTGTGCAGCAATCATGGACACACTAGCATTGAGTTTTTTGCAAATGCTGACTAGGCTAGATCCAGAATTGATAGAAGAGCCACTACAGGTTATTGTGTATTCGTTGGTGGGAACCTGGTTTCGAGGAAGAGTAAGAAACAGAACATTGTGTCCAAATCTAGTGCAGAATCCAAGTAGAGCATGGCATAGCCCACGTGAAATTTTGTGGATACATCACTTTTTAGCTGAAGTTGGTTACAACCCGATGTCACCAATAATACTCTGATGTGATAATCAGACTGCTTTGCATATTGCCTCAAATCCTATGTATCACAAAAGAACCAAACACATCGAGGTTGACCATCGCTTTATCCGTGAAAAGATCCAAAAAAATTAGATTTCCACAGGCTATGTAAAGACGGGAGAACAAATAGGTACTATATTCATGAAAGCTTTAAATTGAACTCGGATTGAATATCTTTGTAACAAGCTTGGCATGATTAATATCCATGTTCCAGCTTGAGGGTTGGTGTTACGGAATGTATCCAAGACATAATGATATAGACATTATCTTGTATTCTATCAGAGATAGTCGACTTTCCCTATATAGTTAGGCTGGATTTTAGGATACAATTAGCTCGCTACCTTAGTTGGGTTATCTTGCAGTATATATATATCCCTGTATTCTATGAATACAATCATCAGTCTGTTCCAACAAAACCATACATTAAGGAGTATTTGTGAAAATGGACCAAACTCCTTGAGTTGTTTCTGTAGTTAACCCAATAATTTATAAAATTACCTCCATCCACACTTGCCAATTTCCCATCACTAGCAAATTGAAAAGTGTTACCATTCCATTGGGATAGTCGTTGAAGTTGAAGAGTAAATAACTTATAACTTGTCAAGGGAATTTAGAAAGAAGCAGATTAATTGGAGGAAACACAACTTTAAATGCCAATTGAGAGAAGTGAAATATCATACAAGAACAGTATAGGTAAAGTTTATATAATAAAGCACGTTGAAGAAAGGATACTCGTTATCTTCGAGATCCGTTCCACTGAGTTTTGAATTTCCAGCATTAACAATGCCGCCAAAGATCTACAATGTTAAGAAGAAATGAAATGAAAATCAGCATTAAAGTTAAAAAGGTTAATTTCACTAATAGTCCCTTAAGTTTAAAGTTAGAATCACTTTATTTCCTAAAAGTTAAACCGTTAGGTTTTATTCCTTGATTCGTTTATGTTATATAAATAAGTAACAATTTTTATCCTTTCACTGAATTTTTGGACCAAATTTCACTAGAAAACGCTTATTTGAAAGGCATTTTTGTCAATTTTTGCTTGTAACTATTTTAAAGCAATAAGTTAGCCAGTAAAAATTGATAAAAGATGCCTTTTAAATAAGTGTTTTTTGGTGAAATTTGGCCGAATAATTCATCGAAGGAACTAAACTATTACTAAACTATTATCTAAAGGATCAAAACATGACAATTTGAACTTCAGAACTAAAGTAATTCTAACTTTAAATTTCAGGAACCATTTGTACATTACCCCAAGTTAAAATCAATAAAATTGTTACAAGATGGAATTGAGAGAGAGAATATTCCTGTATATCATTCAGTATAAAGCTAACCACAATATATAATGATTAGCCGAATATATACAAGGAAACACAATATACACTTTCCTAAAATGCAAGCCTATTTCCTAGGAGCTAATTACACATAATCATTCTAACAAAAATAAAATAAAATGAAGAAATGAAGTTTCTGATGAATGCATCCAAATCAAGAGGTTCACATCACGTCCAATCGAGCATCAACAATCGGCATGCACAGGATAAATTTACCAAATGGAAGTGAATTTAAAAAAGGAGGCAGGTTACATGAAAATGCGTCAAACTAACAAGGATAGAAAGGCAAAACACGTAAATAACGATAAAAGGGAGTCAGATACCTGTACACCAAGGGAGCAATAAATGCACATGACACAAAATATGGTCCCCAGATATGGCATTAGACTTGGTATCAGAGTCAAAAATGTAGCAACGAAAGCACGACATTGTCGAACATGCATCAAGAGCCTAATCAATCTTAACATTCTTGCTATTAGAAGATACCGAATCCTGTAGAAAAGAAGTCATTGGATATAGTGAATTATGAGAGCTTATACACATACGAACAAGCAAAAGTAGAGCCCGTATTTACAGGCTTGCTAAAGAACAGCCCTCAAACAAATAACAATATTTTCCTTAATTCAAACAATTGATAGATCATTACGACATGTCTAGCTTTATATAACTCACTTTCAAGTGTTTTAAACCGTGGAAGAGAAACAGAAACGCCGACAAGAAGCTGATCTCTCTCTGAACCAAAAATCCCACAGCGGCCTCTTCATCATAAAGAAATAAAAATGTTGCTACTGACTTTGGCCTAATAGTGCATGAGTTAAAACCTTCTCCCCGTTTATAAGCCAATTAATTTTATAATTCAACTGAAAGTGTC
Source organism: Petrea volubilis (assembly GCA_026212405.1). Taxonomy (NCBI): domain Eukaryota; kingdom Viridiplantae; phylum Streptophyta; class Magnoliopsida; order Lamiales; family Verbenaceae; genus Petrea; species Petrea volubilis. The sequence continues at coordinate 11,343,206 of CM047881.1, read as the reverse complement.
CTGAATCACCTAAAACTGTAAGCCTTTATGAGTTCCATAAGAGAGTACTCTTTTCCACGTTTCAGGAATAGACTATGACAGCAGCCACCCCCACACACACGTGTCGTGATGCAGAAATTTTATGAAGACACCCATAACTGACACTGTAAAGCCTCCTTTTTGTTATTTACTGCGGTTCCTGACTCAGTGAAACTAGATGGCGATTGGCGTTACATCATTAGTAAATAGAATGAGAAGGTGAAAAAATAAAGATTATGAAAAATAACTTCAGCTTTTGAGGAATTTCAGGAAGGCAAAAGGTGTCAATGATGTAACTAAAGCAAGATTGACAATACCATGTGAATCTGTGGTGACCCGCCTTATGCCCTATGGCGGTCAGTGCAAACATAAAATAGTAGTAACTCTAGTACCAAAAGTTGATGCCATGAAACATAGGCAGGGGAAATCATACATTAAATACTCACCATTCCCCACTGGAGAGGAAAGTTAGCCAACGGGGGGATAGAAAAGTTGTTGTTTCTCCAATAACTGCAACAAACAAGAGATTTATCCTCCATTCAGTGTTTTAGATATAGGCAACATACTTAAGTTTCAGCTTAAATTAAATCATTTGGAAAGAATATTTGGCTGTGATTTTCTGGTTTATGAAGATATACCAATCAAAAAACTAAAAGCATTAGTTTGCACAGCATTCATTTTGCAGAACTTTCATTTGTTACTTTGACTCTTAATCCATACACATCAAGTTATTAATCATGTTCCTTTTTTCTTTCTATTCATTTGACCAACACTACAAAGGCCAACCATCTGCTTGCTTTTTTTAGAGATAAATCATGTCAAGGCCGAGAGAAGTCGAAATTTATGCTTTATGAAGTAAAGACTTAATTATCTCTAGCATGACCTGATCATTGTAGCATAAAGTAGCAGCTTATAAGATTCAATTAATAATTTTTCATCTGTTTACAAGCTACTGGTGGATAATGATACTGCTGCCAATTTTTCATGATTAGTATCAAATGAAATTTAGTGCGATTAGTAAAAACTCCTGGTAAATATTACAATCAGGAACATCGAGTAAAGATACACAACAGAAAAGATTTTCAGTTAAGTTAGTCTCCATACTTACCAATCACCCATGTGACTATAAAGTCGAAGCGATTTTGGCCATCCCTCCAATAATTTACAAACCCATAAGCATACACTTTTAGTGCCATTTCCAGGACGTAGATCCATCCTGTCAAAAGAAGTGCACTTTATATATTAAAAATATGACAAGGATTCTAAAACATTGAGATCTTTAGCACCCCAGAAAATTTGACAAACCAAAAATCAGCTTCTTCAATATGAAATCACGGAGAGAGAATCCAAAAGTCTAAATCAAATCAAACTTGTTTTAAGGAATAGAATAAAAGTCGAGTTACTTCTTTATCAACATTAAATGGAAATTTCAGTTGAAACCCAAGCAGTACGCCATTTAATGAAAAAAGGATGGAGGTATGTATCTTGTTTCTAAAAGTGACAGATCCATCCTGATAATTTGCTTTCGAAGCAAGCAGGTTCCCATGTCTAACAATATGGATGAAAAATGAGATGTTATACACCAGTACTGTTGAACATACTAATCTTCTTCTTTGAGGGGGTGGTTCATAAATAAAGTGAAAGCAGCACACCATCAAGTGAACTTCATATTTTTTTTAAAATTAATATGAGAAATATATCCTTTATTTCTTAACAAGTCTTATCAATGCATAATAGGGTAATAGAAAGTATAAAAAAACTTAATGCATCAACACAATTACAAATTTAGAAGCATAAAAAGGGCACAGAACACATGCTCAGATTGTTAACCTAACTCCAAAATTCACTTATATAACTGTCATTTCAGAGTTACAGTTGATATGACAACTAATTTTCTGACAAAAATAAGCTATAGAGCTACTGATTCAAGGTAGCCATGCCTCAGACGTTAAATTTACACTACTTGTATCCTTTTTGTTAGATACCGGACTTGATCTTTTCTTGATATACAAAATTTAACAATAACTTTAGTCTTTATGGAAGGTGAGTGTCTCTCTTGGTCATGGACTCTTTTAAGATTAAGATCACTTTTGTATATGCCTGTAATGTGTTAAATATACATTACCATTTCCAACGGTCTTTAGGCTTCATTCCAGGTGAACAACTAAGCATTATTTAAGTTTACTGATGGAGAATGTTTGCTTATAATTGTATGACTGCTAGTCATTGAATTAGAAAAAAATACTTCTAGCTCCTGGATACTACCACAGCAGTTAAGCGCCATGCTGTTGAACAGCATGTTAGTGCAATTATCATTTTACCAGCAGTCTGCATCTTTTAGTCTTGGAAAAATCTCCTAAAAATAAGAACAAACATTTCAAAGAGAAGATATTGCTAGAGAAGCAAATGCTATTGCTTTATGACTTCACATAAGATACATATCTGACTGAGAAAATTGTCAAGTTTTCTTTGCTGAATAGAGCTGCACTTCATCATGCGCATTTCTCTTTTTTAACAACGGACATGGGTTCTGTTTAACTTATAAGGAAGATTATTATCTGACATGACAAGATTCAATATGTAGGCCTTTCTGATTCCCTTAGTTTTCTTGTGCTTTTTAACCTGTCACAACTCATCTGTACATTAAAGGATCCATGTACCTAGTGCTGGTATGTTTCAGGACACCATTCATGAATATGTTTTATGTACTCACTTTCTAATGTAGATGGTCTTTTTGTCCCCACTTTTTCTATTTTCTTCTCCTTTCTGTTTTGCTGGGGATGAGCGAATGCCCACTGCTACAAGGGACATCCCAGTCCACTAACATCTCAATGAATTTATAGTTTCTCTTATTCACAAACAAGAAGCTTTACTTTTTCTCCATTTAGTTAATACTACAACAAAAGACAACAAGATTTAACGAGCTTGGACAGAAATTCAACCCTAAAATGGAGGAGAAAGCAAATAATCACATGGGCTAACAACTCTAGACTTGTTACCGTATCATTTGTGTCTTCCATATTTAGAAGTAGGGACATTGATCGAGCCTTACCAAATACAAACTCCACTTTTTGCCAAGCATCTTGAGCAGAATTGTTCTCTATATCAAGCTGCAGTTGAAAGACACCAAATATGAAGCATATTACAAAGCACTTGTAATTGATGAAGAATATAAGGAATTATTTTACAAATTTTCAGCATAGAGATCTCTTCTATTATTTTCCGTATCATTTTTCTCTTTTTCTTTCTGTGGGGCATGTGTGTTTGCAGTGGTCAGAGAGAATGAATGGATATCTAACATATCCAAATCCATTAAAGAAAAGACATAATATTCTCATCTCCTAATAAAATGCATTCACATGCATTTGTATGATGGGATACAGTTGTTATTCTGTTAAAATATGGAAGATGATTCACAATTTCAAAATGTCAATTTTGCACTGAGTTTCAGCTATAGGTGAAATAATACTACATTACAACGCATAACTTAGGATATTACTATTTTGACAAGATACTTGTGGTGGTTTTGTCCCTAACATGTCAGCTGCAAATTATGTTCCAAAAACATCTGTCGCAAGTTCGGGAACAATGCATTTGCGACTCGCCCTTTTGTGTCCGTTTTGTTCTGTACAATTTCAGTCGCAAGTTTCTTTGTGCGACGGATTAAATCCGTTGCAAAATATGTCACATCTAGAAGTGGATTCATAGCAAACATGAAATTTTAACTTAATATCAAACGAAGTCATACCGTTGTCTCAATAACAACAGCAACTAAATTCATGATGAGAATGAATGCTACAATGTAACCAAATTTTGGGCTTCGAACAAAGTCTTTCAGCATCTCAGATGGAGGTGAGTGGTAGAACGTTGGGCAACTTTCAAAAATGGGTTCCTGCAACGACAAGCATAGTAAGTAGGAGGCAGATCAAATAACTTCATTTTCTATTCATGAAAAGTGGCATTACTGAATCCTCTTTCTGGAATCTGAGGCCAATTGCATGTGATAGATCAGCAAATTCATCCAAATTAATCTGCATGTGAATCGAGTAGAACAGAAAAAGCAATATCTTGTCAGTAGGCAGAAAAATCAGCCATTTGATGAGATTGCTCTCTATACTAAAACGAAACAGAGTTTCAGAAGATATTCATGAAGAGTCGGAACTTGATCCAAGGAGTCCTCATGATATGCAAAATTTCATAAAGTTCTCAGTATCCAAGAGTTTCAATCTAAATGAGTGTAGAAAATACTAAAAGTACGGTGCAGCTGAGGAAGAAATTATGCCAGTGGATCTTTTAGAGGCATTGTACGCTAAACTAAATATCTTCTACTCTAACCACTTAAGGTTCAGATTATGTGACCATTCTATTTGGTTACAAAGCCAATCCGGAGGATAATCTAAGTTCATCTCTCACTGCGATGCATTTATAGGAAATTTAGTTTCAGATTTTTTCGTAGGAGGAAATAATATCATCTATGAACAAAATTTTATATTTCGAGGAAAAAATGTGCCATGTAATCACCTGGGCATTATCTGGTAATGCTCATACTACTAGATATACAAATTTCTGAATCTTCAAGTATGTTGAGACAAGAACTTGTAAGGAAATAATTCATTTAGATTTATTGAACAATTTCCAAAAATACCAAACAAATCAGAAATTAGATATTGATCCTATAACTAATTTGTTATTTGTTTAGTATAATTGTATACCGAACAAGGATTTACGAAATTATAATTTAGCTTTTACAAGGTCTAATCATGTCCAATGTCAGAGTAGCAGGGAAAAGAAAACAGATAATGAAAGACAATGGAGGTTTGAATCCAACCAAGTCAAACCATAAAGTCATGCAAAATAACCACATTTTGATTAAAAACAACGAAAACACGCCCACAAATAATCATAGGCTTTGACAAACTAATAATTGCTACCAATCTAACATTTATTCTGTCATGCACCAAATAACCAGGGGGGGGGGGGGGGGGACAAACAAAAACAAAAAAGAAGATAACACACATCTACATGAAGGCAGATAACGAATATAAAATGTAGCATCACAATCAACAAGTACTTATGATACATAACTGAAATAGGTCTGACGATTTAACTATGCGACTTAATTTGTGACATCAAAATAGTCAGAGGAGGAAAATACGAACAAAAATATGCTTGTGAAAATTGAAATAGAAGTATAAGAAGTACCTTGACATCATGACTGTCATCCAACTCATAAAATATCAATTCAAAATCCTCTCGTGATATTTTTGGCAACGTCCTATGTACATTGTGCATAGAAGGTGTTTCAATATCCAAAAGATAAATTACGCAAAGACAAAACTCATGTGAGAGAAAAATATTGGAACAAATAGATAACAAGGAAGAAATTATTTAGGTTCAGATCAAAGCACAGTTGGAAGTGGAAACCAGACATCTGTAACATCTTTGTTGATTATTGTAGCAGCCAAAACTAGAATGAACCAAATTCAACCACTTGATACTTAAAGAAAATAGCATTAGCTACTAAATTTTTGCACTATTTTTGATGCACAGCAGAAACTTGGAAGCAAAAGCAATACCACACAATAAGCTGATAGCCTCATGTTCATGGAAAAGTAAAATTTACCTGTATTTGTTCAGTTCTTCAAACAGACGAATGCACTGATCCTTGTTAAGGTAACCAAGATTCTGCCAATACCCACAGTATGAGAGAGAGAGAGAGAGAGAGAGAGAGAGATAGAGAAAGTAAAGAAAGAAAGAAAGAACAAAAGGAAGGAAAAGTTAAAGAGTAAATCAAAGCAGCTTGTACATCTTCTTCCAATTATTGGTCATATATAGATAAACAGCTAAGGAGGTTACAGGAACAGAACCATGAAGGAGAACCATCACATGATGCATGGGAGGAGTGAAAATCATACTCACATTGTCATCAATCAGGGTAAATGCTTTCTTCAGTATCCTTGTTCTTGTACGGTCCTTCTCAGCCACTTGTTTTACAAGCTATAAAGAACTAGGATTAGGTAATTGTTGAGCTTTACGAATGACATCAAGTCAGAAAATTCATATTTACAAGGTTTTCAATCATTTTATGCTCAGGAAAGATAACATCTGGCTAGCATGAGTGCCACTATGCCCAGACTGGACTTGAAGCCTGAACAACTACATTTAGGATAGACACAGAATTTCTTTTAGTTTATAGTTGCAAAAAAAAAAAAAAAAAAGAGAGAGAGAGAGACTAGCACTGTGAGTATGTCCACATGAATGTGGTAGTTGCTCGAGTACATTTCAAACAGTCCAATTTTAGGATTTTTGACAATTCTAATACTATGAATCTTTCTGCATGTAGCAGTATTTCTTATTGCTGCTAATATTACACTATTACATTCAATATAAGAACCAAGGACTGGAAAGGATACCTCACTCTTAGAGAAGTTGAATACAACAGTAGGAGAAATATCACCTTTGATCCACATATCAATATTCTATTTGCTAACTTATTATAGTCTTTTAAAACTTTAAAATTCTAATAACATAAATTTTTTAGATAATACTATTTTTAATTATTGTTTCATATTATTCAAATGTTTGCAAAAAAAATTAACTACTAATATAGTCAACAAAATAGTGAATAATTGAGAAGTATACCTCACTCTTAAAACTGTCGTACACAACGGCAAGGATCAAATTGGTGACAAAGTAAACACCCAACAGCACATACAGGACAAAGAATATGGAGGACCATCGTGAGGCCCTATGAAAACACATGATGCGTAAGTGTGGAGAAATTTGAGACAATACAGGAACGTACAGGAAATTGTGAAATTTGATTCTAATCAGATCCAGTATACTGGATAGGCAGTTTCCATTCATGGAAAACAAGATATCTCAAAAGATAGCAATTGGTTTCCAAGATTCATTTATGCAGCTACTTACTTGTATGCAGGAATCCACACATCTGGATTGTTGGAAGTGGTGAACAAAATAAACATCTGGTACAATGTTGTTCCATAGGAAGTGAATACAGTCCTTCCCTGTACGGTATCTTCAAAGATGACATATGCCAACCAGCTAGAGAAGAGGAGAAATAACAGGAACAAAGCCTGCACTCGATCCACCAAGGAGACGTTGAAAACGGTTATTCAAGTCATCTTTTCCAATTACTCAATTTTTTATTATGTAAACAATAAGTGCATTTTGTGGTGACAGACACACCAGGACATTGAGGTATGTGCCAAGCATCCCAAACAGGATGACGATGCTATCTCGTATGTCCCTACAGTCAATTGAAGAAATACTGCATTATCATAATTGAATTTGAAATATATAATGTTATCACAAGATATTTAATGTGTGGTACGCCTATATCACAATCATAACAAATTGTGTTATTGACTCAAATTGCCTCGAAATAAAAATAAGAACTAAGTGCTGTTGTAATCCTCTACCAAATTTGGTAACTTCAGAAAACCTCAATGGTTATCCAGATGCCGCATGATGACTAAATTCAAATACTAAGTCCTGCTTTCCCTTTCCATCTCATCCATCGATTTATTCACAGCCAAAAACGGAATCAGAATGATGATTAAGCTGTTCCCTCTACCTCTAGTAATTAATTCATTATCAATTTAAGGTACAGAGTAGAATAACATAAATCAGAGTCGTTTTCCTACACAAAATATTGCATTTCAAATGTTATTTATACGATGACCAATGTGAATGCTTTCAAGCATAGGTGAGTTATGTAGCCTCAATAATATTGTTAACAATCTTTATCATTAAGATACTTGAATAATCATATATCTTATCCAATCAGCCTTTCATGAATGTCCAGTACGCAAGTTCATGTTATAGAAGCAAGTAAAACATAATTTGCTTGAGCTCCAGAAAGTAGCTCCTTCAGCCACAATCCATTGCTTCTGGACCATTCTATTTACACTCCACCCACCTCATGTCTGCTAATAAAAGTTAAGTCCATTCTGACAGCCTCATTCACCAAATTAAAACAAATCAGAAGCAGGTGATGGAACACACATGTATACACACACAAAAACACACACACACACGCACACACACATGCAGCCTTATTGATGCAATTAGCAGCTACAAACGGCGCAATCATTGTAAACAGAAATTTTTGACTTCACCTCATAGATAAATGCTTACTCTTCTCACAAATAACTAGGAATTCATATTCTTATACTACCAAACCATGGAATTCAATATCCATTTGTGCGCTGGGATGAAGTTTTCTGTTACACAGGAATGAGAAGGAAAGGAAACCTCATTGTATTACTAGCCATAGCTATCTATAAAGAAGGAGATAATATTGACTACCTACAGGAACAAAGGCCAAATTTCCTGTAAATAGAAATTCTAGTTCTTGTGCCAAAAGCAATTGTAGCAGCTACAAAGTAGTTAAATCGCAATGCTGATGGCCTCCATATGGAAGATACAAACGATTTCTCAATGCTGTTCCACTTCAATATAGAAACATCTAAATCTTAATGAAACATAGTAGGCATGAATACAGGAAGCAATATAGGAAAACCGAAACCAAAACCCGGACGGTGACTGCAAAGTGCATGGCACCATTACCTGATGTTAAGGACAAAAAGTATAACACGGATGTAGGGTGCAATCCGGAATGGAAGAGTATAGAATGCCACCGGAGAAAGATATAGAACATAGACACATAGATCAGCAATCAGTATTAACAACAAAAGCACCTACAAATGACATAAAGAGGGAAAAAGGATAAGATTAAGTGTAACATAATTATAAGATTACCTTTATAAATCAAATATAGATTCCTATCTAAAAATAAACTTTGGAAATAAGCACACAACTTCTAGGTATATGCATTTTCACAATATAAAGGAACTATGACCTTAACTTACGATTGCCAAATATAGATCATAACATGCATTTAAATGCCCAGTGGGCTGAAAGATCAATTATGCAAATCATGGAAGTGTGAGTGAGAGTCTGTGAGAATGCAGGGATTATGTACATCATATTCTGCTGCATTGACTTTTAACTATTGATTAATGGAGCTCACACTTGTCAATTGTTTGTCGTGTAGTGTTTGGTGGCCGCTGTGTGGTGAAGTGCTTCAGATGCTGCATAGAGTAGCTGTTGCCAATTTACATTTGATAGCAATTATTCACAATTTATGTTCAGCAGTAGCTATTCCTGATTTTTTGTTTGGTAATTGCTACCGCTGTACTTCATGTGCTTGATATGGAGTGAAGAACTGGAGGGGAATTAGATGGTAGAAAAAAATTTATCTAGCACTTCGATCCATTCAAGTTTATGTCAACCCAAGGTTGAAATTTTTTTCTTACATACGTTAGGCACCGTTAAATTCATATATATATATATATATATATATACACACACACATATACATATACATATATAGATATATTGTATACGGTGGAACCAACATTTGTTACTTCAACAAATACTTCCCTGTTATGATCAAGCTTTTACACAAGCTATTCCACAAATGGTAAACAATAGGAACAAAAAGAAAAGAATACAGTGGGAATGACTAAATTCTAATGAGATTCGCCAAAGAACACTAGTACAGAATTTCTGAAGAATAGCTTGCAGACTAAATTCATTAAAGACTGATAGTAGGTGCATTCGTGAGACCAAAGGGCATTTGATAGTCTTGTTTCCTCAGTATACTATGTCAGCGTAATACTTAGCCTAATTCCTGATTCAGACACTATAGTTTGAAAAAACTTTTGATTTGTCAAGACATTTCAGACAGTTTATTATTTATTAATTAAAATTAGTGCAAAAAAAAGGTGCCCAGATTTCCAAAGAATTCAATAACATTGAGACAGTGTCACCACTACAAACATCACATAACAATTATAAGTGGAAAATAACAACAATGTTGTTGTCAGATAAGCTTTGTCATAAATATCATTATTCTGTATTGAACTTTTCATGAGAAAAATTATTCTTAATGTATTCAAACTTCAAAAGTTAATAATATGCCAAAACAATTCAAATCTAAAATTTTCAAATATGACGTTTAGCCAACAAATTACACCTGCTGCTAAGCATTTTTCTCAATATGTCTAACTCTATACAGCCGTTACTTTTTGTGTTTGTATGAAAACATTCATAAATATGGACACAAGGAAAAAGAATTAATTAGGTCTGTTAGAATAATTCTAGGTGTAAAGAATTGTTAGCATTATTATAAACTTAGTAGGAACATTATTATAAACTTAGTGGAAACATGTTAGCATAATAATAGGCTTAGTGGAAACATGTTAGCATAATTATAGGTTAGTGGAAACATATTAGCATAAAATATGTAGGATCTTTTTCCTTTATATTAGTATAAATATGTGTAATGTCTTACTAAATGAAGATGTGAAATAAGAGTTCTTCTCTTTACATGGTATCAGAGCGAGTTTGATCAATCTATTAAAAAAAAAAAAAAAAAAAAAATTCGTCCACTGTAGCAGCAGCAGTCGCAACAGCAGGCTCAGCGCCCGACTGTGCTCTCTTCTCTCGCTCTTGCTCTTTTCTTTTTTTCTTCTCTTTCTTTTTCTTCCTCACGATATTTCCTCTCTCTATCTTACAGCCCCTTTATTTGCACAATAGTCCTCATTATTTGTGTGGGTATCAAATTTATCCCACAATTCTCATGGCAACCTCTTCGGAACCCAAACCTTCTATGGGTACCTCTATTAAGTTGAACGGGCGCAATTATCTTCTTTGGGCCCAATCCTTTAAACTATTTCTTGGATCTAATGAGAAATTAGACCACATTCTTTCGGATCCTCCAGATTCCAAGGACGCTAAATTTAAAGAATGGAAAAATGATGAATATGCTGTCATGGCCTGGTTATTGAATAGTATGGAAGAATCCGTCGCTTCTAATTTGATGTTTTTGACCTCCGCCAAGGAAATGTGGGATACCGTCCATGCCATGTATGCCAACGAGAAAAATATATCTCGAGTCTTTGAGCTGTATGAGAAAGTCTTCTCCATGAAACAGGATGGTAGAAATGTGGCCGAATACTATTCTCTTATCAAAGGTGTTCATGATGAGATTCTTCTATACCACCCGTTGAACTGTGATCTCGAAACCCGCAAATCTCAATGGGAAGAATTTTGGGTGACCAAATTTCTATCTGGATTAGACAGCTCCCTTCAACCAGCTCGTGATCAAATTTTAGCGAGTGATACCGTTCCGACATTGCCCACTGCATTCTCCCGAGTTTTGCGTGTATCTACGGGCGTCTCAGGATCCCACACTCCTACTGTTGAGGCCTCTGCCTCGGCTGTTCGTGACCGTGGTCGCGACAATCCCAAGGGTAACACATCTAATAATGGACGCGGTCGTAGTGGTCGTGGCAAATTTCCTCCTTGTACTCATTGTGGCCGTACAAATCATGCCCCTGATCATTGTTGGCAGAAGTTCGGTAAGCCGGAGTGGGCCAATGTTGTTCCTCACGAAACTCAACCCTCTCAGCCTACCTCAGATCAGGTCCTCATAAGCCGTGAAGAATATGAAAAGCTTATGCAAGCGTCTCCCTCCGCTGCCTCTCCAGTTTCCCATTCTACAAGTGCCTTCATGGCATCTCAGGGTGAGTCCTGGCTATTAGATTCGGGAGCCTCCACCCATATCACTGGTACTAAGTCTCATTTTTCCTCATTATCTTTATCACCATCTCTAAATCCTGTTCGCTTAGCCGATGGCTCCTACTCTCCTGTATCAGGTTCGGGTATTGTTACACCCACTACTGCTATTACTCTAAAAAATGTCTTGTTTGCTCCAAGTTTTCCTATTAGCCTATTATCTATTAGCCAACTTACTAAGTCTCACCAATGCTCAGTCACATTTTTTCCATCCCATTGTGTTTTTCAGGATCTACACACGGGGAAGACGATTGGTGGCGGTCGTGAGCGTGGTGGACTTTACTACTTACATACGGTGGATACACCCGTGGATGCTCGAGCTCTCTCTGCTTCCATTACACCCTTTCAATGGCATTGTCGGTTAGGTCACCCCCCTTTGTCTACATTAAAACGCTTGTTACCTATTGAGTCTGTTAGTTTAAATTGTGAGTCATGTGAATTAGGAAAGCATCACCGTGCTTCCTTTCCACCCCATGTCGAAAAGCGTCGTTCCTTTCCTTTTGAACTAGTTCATTCTGATGTTTGGGGTCATTGTCGAGTCGAGTCTGTTGGGGGGTTTCGGTATTTTATATGTTTTGTTGATGATTATTCTAGAATGACTTGGGTCTACTTGTTAAAAGATCGGTCCGAAGTCCCTATTGTAATTCAATCCTTTTATAATGAAATAAAGACTCAATTTTCTAGTCCTATTCGGATACTTCGTACTGATAATGCTTTGGAGTATGTTCAAAAACAAGTCTCTCTCTTCTGTAACCAACATGGAATTATTCATCAAACAACTTGTCCCCACACGTCACAGCAAAATGGTGTAGCAGAACGAAAACATCGACACCTCTTGGATGTTGCGCGCACCATTTTGACTCAGATGAATGTTCCTAAAACCTTTTGGGGGGATGTTGTCCTTACAGCCTGCTATCTTATCAATCGGTTACCCTCAAGTGTTCTTCGTGGGGGTATCCCACATTCGACACTCTATCCTGATCGTCCTTTGTTTCATGTCACTCCCCGGATTTTTGGGTGCGTTTGCTTTGTCCACATCTCTTCATCGGGTCTTGACAAACTTTCACCCCGTTCAGTTAAGTGTCTTTTTCTAGGGTATTCTCGTACACAAAAAGGGTATCGTTGTTATGATCCCCTCTCTCGTCGGTCTTATATCTCTGCTGATGTCACATTCTTCGAGTCAACACCTTATTACTCTACTGGGGGTACCTCATCACCCTCGGTCCCTTTGCCTATTCCTTCTCCTTTGTCTCCTACTCCTCCACTGCAAGTGTACTCACGGCGACGCCCATTGCGGACCCCTACGCCTCCGACTACTATTGATCAGCCTTCCCCTACTGTAGATCAAACCTCCTCCGTACCTGTTTCTTCGGACTCCAACTTACCTATCGCCCTACGCAAAGGTAAACGCTCTTGTACTGCTCACCCTCTTACTAACTTTATGTCCTTTGCTAACCTTGGTCCCTCGTATCGTAGTTTTGCTCTCTCTCTTTCTACAAAACCAATCCCTTCTACTCACCATGAGGCACTTCGACATCCTAAATGGAAACAGGCAATGGACGAGGAGATGTCTGCTCTTATTGATCGGGGGACGTGGGAACTTGTCGCTCCTCCCTCTGATGCTGATGTGGTTGGCTGTCGATGGGTATTCACCCTCAAGTACCATGCTAATAGCACTATTGACCGATACAAGGCCCGCTTGGTTGCTAAAGGCTTCACCCAGACTTATGGCGTGGACTACCTTGAGACGTTTTCCCCCGTTGCTCGTCTTAACTCCATTCGAGTGCTGTTTTCATTGGCTGTTAATCAAGATTGGCCTATGTTTCAGATGGACATCAAAAATGCCTTTCTCTATGGTTACTTACAAGAAACAGTCTTTATGGAGCAACCTCCAGGGTATGTTGCTCAGGGGGAGAGGAAAGCTATGGTGTGCCGGCTAAAGAAGGCAATTTATGGACTGAAACAGAGTCCTCGTGCCTGGTTTGACAAGTTCAGCCAGGTTATAAGTGATTTTGGGTTCCACAGGTGTCAGACAGATCACTCTGTATTTGTGAGACGCAGACCAGCAGGTGTTGTCATTCTAATTGTGTATGTTGATGATATCCTAGTATCTGGCAACGATGTTAAAGGAATAGAGGTCACGAAGGAATACTTAAAACAACAATTTGTTACTAAAGACTTGGGTCCTCCTCGGTACTTTCTGGGAATTGAGATCGCTCGTAGTAAGCATGGAATTTCATTGTCTCAGAGGAAGTATGCGCTTGACTTACTACAGGAAACTTGCCTGCTTGGAACCAAACCAGTTGACACTCCTATAGACTTAAATCCAGATTTATGGGATGATGATAATACATGCTTGGAAGACAAAGCAAAGTACAGAAGACTAGTGGGAAAGCTGATCTATCTAACTGTAACTAGACCAGACATATCCTTTGCAGTTGGAGTGATTAGCCAATTTATGGACAAACCCCGACCTATTCATTTAGATGCTGCCATGAGGATTTTAAAGTACATAAAATCCTCTCCTGGTAAGGGTTTACTCTTCAAGAAACATGGACATTTGAAGATCGAGGCCTATTCAGATGCAGATTATGCTGGGTCTAAGGGAGATAGAAGATCTACTTCTGGCTACTGCACGTATGTTGGAGGAAATCTGGTGACTTGGCGTAGTAAGAAGCAGACAACAGTGGCTTGGTCTAGTGTAGAAGCTGAATATCGGGCTATGGCACATACCACGAGTGAAATGTTGTGGCTCAAAAGCTTGCTAGGAGAATTGGGGTTCAATTACGATGAACCTTTACCCATGCATTGTGACAATCAGGCAGCCATTCACATTGCCAATAACCCAGTCTTTCATGAAAGAACGAAGCATATTGAGGTCGACTGCCATTTCATTCGAAATGCCGTGATGAGCCACATCATCAGTACTCCGTTCACTCCGTCGTCAGAGCAGATTGCCGATGTATTTACTAAAGCCTTGGGGGGAAATAAATTTAAAACCTTTTGTAACAAGCTGGGTATGATTGATATATATGCTCCAGCTTGAAGGGGAGTGTTAGAATAATTCTAGGTGTAAAGAATTGTTAGCATTATTATAAACTTAGTGGGAACATTATTATAAACTTAGTGGAAACACGTTAGCATAATAATAGGCTTAGTGGAAACATGTTAGCATAATTATAGGTTAGTGGAAACATGTTAGCATAAAATATGTAGGATCTTTTTCCTTTATATTAGTATAAATATGTGTAATGTCTTACTAAATGAAGATGTGAAATAAGAGTTCTTCTCTTTACAAGGTCTATCTGTCAGTGGATGATATTAAACTACTATATATATACACATATATAGATAGATAGATAGATAGATGGATAGATAGATAGATATACAAAATATCATGTCTAGATATATATAAATTTTATTATTTTTTATCATATTTGTTAATTAAGTACAATTGTTTATACTTTTTTCATTATCAAATTATTTCCATAATGCAAAAAGAATTATAATGAAATGATACTGATTGTTTTTCACATGTAGAGTCATAGACGTAGTATAAATTTTAAAAATTGAATATATTAGCTCATAGTGCAACGCACAGCTCGTCTAACTGGAAAATTGATCCCCATATATAAAATGGTCAAATTGAAGGGTTTTTGCAATTGAGTCCTATTTTCCACTGTGGTCGATAAATAAAGGAGGAAATACATATTAATATATTCTAAGATCCTTCCATTGTTTCTCTATTCTATAGAATATAGATCTACCTAGGAGTTAGATATTTGAAGAAATTCATGACATAAGTACATCAAATGGAAGAAAGTCTATGAGGCCAACGCATTATTTTCATGCTATTGAAGACTATTCATTAAAAAAGAAACAGATATCAAATCTTTTAACCAGTTAAATGAACCGTGTACCTTGAGTTTATTAAGATGATTCTTCCAGAAAATATTGAAACCTTCATATGCAATTGGAAAGAGTATATGTACAATGAGAATCAAAAGAGTTATGCCCTGCAAACAAAAAAGTAGAAAGAGAAGATTCAATCTATGAGAAAATTAAAAGCTTCAACCTAGAGCACTACCACAGAAATTACACATAAACAATAGGTTTAAGTCTCAGCACATAGAACCACCCTATTAGTTCTAGCAATGGTGCCGTTGCAACTGAAATTCTATAAAGCAGAGACTCATTTTTTTCAATTTATTAGTAACGAATGAGGATTGGGATTTTCATGATGAATAAGCCTAATGTTCAGGAGAAGCTAACTCTTACACTTGTTATGTCTGATAGACGTAAGGGCTATATCAAGCAGACTTGCAAGGACCGGATTTCAGAGAACAAAGCTTGCGGTGGACAAATTTTAAGGGGCACATCCAGAAAGAGGCCTCCAGAGGATCGGACAACAACTATAGAGAAGAACTTTAGGGTCAATATCTAAAATCTAATGTGATCAAGCAGATCTAAAGGGCATATTCTCCAAATCACAGGATAGAACAGAGCCAATAGTTGAGTGGTTAAACTAAATGAGCTGGCTTAGGTCTAAAAATTATAGGGAGGCATCAAGATTTTTATCCTGTATCCAACTGAGCTCAGTACGGGCTAACATAGTTCAAGAAAAGCTTTGTGTGGGCTCACTTGTTGAAGTTTAATCCTACATGGTGGACTTTAGAAATGGAAGATAGTGTAGTCTTGAGGCAGTTGAGTTGTGTGGATCAATTAGTGTCAGTTAGAATATGTGCTGTCTAGAAACACTCCTAGTGGGTTCCCACATTGACTTGAAGAGTAGACCTAGAAGGATTACTCCACCTTTGAACAACTATAGAATCTCTGTTGTTACTGCTGTATAGATCTAAAAAGAGCTTTAATCATCTAAGATGTCAAGTAAACAACCAAGTCATTTTAAATGTTTCAGATTATCCTTCTTTCAGCAACACTATGCTGTAAACAGCAAGAATGAGTTTCTGTTAATTGAGTTAAATCAATCATACCAGTAGTCTAATTGACACGAAGGTATAAGTTTTTCTCTGTGGTGAAAACATTTCTTTTTGTTCAATCTGAGTTGGCATACATGTTCACGGCAAGCTAAGCCTTTTAAATCAGCAGTTACTTAGCATTTCATTTCAAAACCCTACAATGAGTAACTAGAAAAGAGCACACACTTGGACCACTTAGCAGTTACCACACGGTATTGAGTCATAAGCATGCATAAAATGTTTTACTCTAAGCATCAAATGATACATTAGCAATTGCATATCAGTATATTTTAGAAACTTATACGATTATCTTTTACCATACAATAGTTTATATTCAATAAAGAACTCAAATTTTCCGCCATCTCTTCAATTACTCTCCATTTCATATGCACTTTTCCAGTAAAAAGATGTCAAAAGGAAGAAATTTGCCCAAAACACTTCACTCCCCGGTGCCAAAGTTCCAATCCAACAAAGGTACAAGTGTGATCTGAAATCCTCCAATTTCACAACCAGCAGAAGCTATCAACAAATTGAAATATCTAAATAGCTACAGTAATAGACGAAATGATATCAATTGAACAGATACAGAAACAATTCAATCAATTATCACTTTTAAGGTTACCTCATAAATGAGACTCTCAGCACCAGTCAGGTATGGAAGTTGTCCTAGAAAGTAGTAACCCCTGTTACTGCAATCTTCAGAACACCATAAAGGTTTCTGAGAATTCAAACCAATTATTTATGTCAGGGAAAAAATTTTAAAGCCAAAATACTAAGTACCAATAGACAAAAAGAGTCAGATAGAAGGCCATACAAACCTCGAAGAAATTTAGAACAATTAAAGCAAAGTAGGTAAGGGACCAAAGGAAATCAAATTGTATAAATATTAAATATGACTTTAAGGAGCTCCCAAAGCTTGGCTGGTCAAAAATTTCTTCAGGTATCCCAATTCCATCTTCAGCCTGCAATAGCACCAGCATTTGAAACTGTCATAGAAGATACAGCAACAAACATGGTATCTCAGAAATAGTTTAGAAAAAACTAATACTTTCAACGGATTTAAGTGCTTAGTCCCCACTAACTCAACTCATGGGTAAAAAATGTTTATAAATCCATCCTTAACCGTACGAACATTCCTTGTTGCTTCCAAATCATCTTCTAATTCACAATGCCAAACTCACAGAGATAGACTGTAACACAAACGTGGCTCTTGTTCCAAAGCAAACACAACAGTGTTTGAACCACTAATTTTTGCAAAATTGACATAAAGCTAATTTATGGATATACTCTGAACTAATATTCCCATGGTGACCACAATAATCTTGCATTGAATAGCCAATTTCATTTATGGCCCTGATCCACTGGATAAGTTCTGGTTAAAGTGGTCATTCTAATAATGTCATGTAATCATACAAAAGGAAAGACTCGCCAACAATTGGTTCATGCGAGATAACTACAAATTTTAGTTGCATTTGAACACTTATGCAGTTTATTATTGATTTAGACATAAGCCCATGAACAGGGTGAGCAATATAGGATGAGAAAAAGAAAGGGAAAAAGAAAAGGTAAAATGAGGGGAAAATACAGGTAACATACACAGGCAGGGGATGTTTAAAAGAAATGCTTACCGCTTACGTAGTCTAGATAATGGTGGAACCCTTTTGCCAATAAACAATAGGTGCTCCACTAAATGAAACATGAGGGCTAGCACAAGATAGATGCTTGAATATTTGAGAAATAAACAGCATTCTTTATAATCTACAAATTTACATGCCCAAAATGATGACTAATCCAACTGAAACCCACAGTTCTTTGTATGTGTATTTTCAGAAGAAGCCAGGATGGTGGAAAGAGAGCATATCTCAGTCACTAGAATATTCAAAGAAAGTCCTTCAAGTTAACTTCCTCCCCATGGTAATTGGATGGGGGGAAAAAATCAATGAAGTTCGTAATATTCGGGAAAACGAAAAGGATTCCAGTAGTAAAGGGTGAGCAGTCCTAGATGAATATGGAGGGCGTAAATTTAGTCGTTAATATGGACTATAATCCAGCTAGAGAAAACACAATATTTATGCAGAAGCTGTGGTTTCTCCTTCGAACATCATAGAGAACATTTACTAAAGGCAACGTGTTCATTGGTATAGTCCGTGACATTGTACATTCCGTGCGTCCAACAAAGAACATTTCAAGTTTGACTTAGCATCATACTTGATGGTACTCCAATTTGCATGACAACAGAAAAACCTAATATCCGTAATCACGGAAGCAGAGTCGTGATACAGTAAATGAGTGCAAACTCTTTCCAAGCAGATTGATCTCCTAATCTTTAGTAGTATTAAATGCAAAATACTAACCAAATATCAGGTATAATAACTCCAGCCAACTCTTTGTTATCTCAAACTGTCTTCCAACAAGCAAACTTTTGTCACCGTCAATAATAATTATGAAACGAGCAAATGTCTTCATAATTCATTTGAAATCCTTCATCAACAATTTCGTACAAAGTCCTATTCCTGATGAGATCCCTACAACAAGAAGCTGTCCAAATACCATGCTAGATCTCCTTTAATTCTATTGAACAACTCTTCAAATAGAAACCAGTGAGAAATTTACTTATAACATTGTCATAAAAAACATGCCAGAAAATCCAGGCACCATCTGATTAAAGGCAAGGAAATAGGGGACAAAAAGGAAAAAGACGTGTCTTCTTTACTACAGTAAGAAGCAGGAACCAACGATAAAAAGAAGGCAAATAAGCTACAGATTACAAACATAATTTCACCTCTTAATTCTTATCACTACAGATTACAAACATAAAATTTTCAAAATTTGAAAATGTGACACAAATTAGCTTCATTTTCCTTTCTTGTTGGCTTCCTCCCCACCCTATACCCCATATCCAAATCAAAATTTGGTGTTCCCATATAGACAAAACAGGATATAGGGCGTCTAACTATCTTAATCCCCCGGAATCAAATGGTCCCATTATTAATTACCTGAAGTCTGAAACCTACGTAAGAACCTTCGGCTTTACTGAAAAGAGAAACGTGCACTCTAATAAATCAACATCCCGAAAATCTCACATTTAGTTATCATTTGAACTGTAAGATACCGCCACATTGCCAACGAATATGATGATACTCACTTCTATTATCAAAGATTCAAGTCAAAAAGGAGTAATGAAAGTTTAACATACGAGATCAACCAAAGCAGCAGCCTTCTGATACGGTGATCCATAAGCTATAGCATCTGATCTTCGGTTGTACGTACGCCTATGGTCTCTTCTTGGGCTGCCACTTCCGCCGGATTCTCCACCGCCCAGCAAAGCTTCATCCATTTTTTACGACTCAACTGTACAGATTCAGATATGGTTTTGACTAAACAAAATTTCCTTGCTTTTATGTGCGTACAAAGATCGAACAGGTGGCGTGCAAGGACAAGTCGTTGGCCTCTATTCAATTAGTTTATTTATGACGAGAGAGAGCTGGGCATTGCCTATTGGAATATATCAGTATCAAATAACACTGCCAAGTAGGAGTATACGTGTGAGAAGGGAATCATGTCGGCATTGTTTGATGGGGTCAATTGTATATTCGAGATAAGTCCGTGGGCTTTTCCCCTTTTTTCTTTTTTTTTGGGTAGAAAAAGACAAACGAAAGACGAACTAGTTTTCAACTCTACTTTCTTCGGGAGGTCCCGCATTGCCTCCAAAGGTTCTTGTCATTCTTGAATTCTAACTCCTACACCGTGGCCGAGCCTGGCCAAATAGTCCGCACATAGAGTGATTTGTCATGGCATATGTAAGAAATTTCTATAATCCTGGATTGCGTAGCCTGGGGGTGGGAAGCCACGTTAGCAAACCTAATCAAGTTCACTATCAATACCGAGTCAATCTCAACCTTCACTCTATGGAATCTCTGAATTTAGATACATGGGCATGGCATAATATATATGGATATGGCATATTTTCGAATTTATATATATATATATATATATATATTATATAATAGATAATGTTTTATATTATATACATATATACTTATGTAATAATGTCATTTTCATTAATAAATAATTTAATATATTTGTTAGAGATAAGATTGAATAACATATGCTATTAAATGTCATATTACACTTGTATGGATCATTTATGGATAAGATCACACTTGCCCTCATCTTCTTAACATTAGATAAGTAGATTGACACCCATATATATATTAGGGCAACACATATATGCAGGGATAGTTATAAACTCATAACAATTATAATAATCATGTTCAATTTGCCTAACACATGCAGTCATCATCTCCTACTAACATACACATGTATTCATCATCTTGACTTAAACTAACACATAAACACGTTAGGGTAACACATATGAAGATTTAGGATTAACACTTGGGCTATTAGATCACCACTTGTGTATGAACACTTTTAATAGCTAGGGTTAATTGTAAAGAATCCATTTAATGCAAGAGATTTTTTTAATAAAATAAAGAATGTGTCTAAACTAAACTACTATAAATAGGGAAGTTTGGCACCCCATTTTCATCACAACACACTCATACATACACACTTATATACACGGTCACACACACACACCCTCATACACACGGTACACACACACAAAGCATACTATACAGACACACACTTATACATGTAGAAGAAATTCTAGGGTCTACTCTCATAATTAGTAGGTTTGTCTAACCCTAAACTTCTTTACTATGTTTTCAATTCAAGTTCCTTCTACTTTAAGTAATTAATTCATGTATATATATACTTGTTTATACATAAGCTATTCTAAGAAAATATCCATGCACATGTTATACCCATGCATAAGTGTAGTAACTTACCTATGTGTATGTACTCATGCTCATGCATATTTAAAAAGGGGTAAAGTTGTTCTTTTAAACTATACACATGAAGTTATTTTGAAAATTGTAGATATGCACTCATGCGAAAATATTACTTATGTATCTATGTGCAATATTTTCCTTAAAGTGGATACTAGGTATAAGTTAGTTCATCAAATTATTGATTATGACTGTAAGTATTGTGTTACTTCAAGAGTATATGTAGTTATCTTATTCCTTAAACAAAGATCACTAGTCATGAGCAACTACAGTGTAATACCCTAACTTTAGCTATTAATGCAAATTTTAGGAGGATACCTGGTCGATCTAGCAAAACCAAATCTATAAACTTGGCAAACTTCTAAAGTGAGTGCCTTTTTACCTTCCTTGATGGGGCATTAAACTATATGTTATAAATATTATTTGTATGGCCTACCTGGTCTGATTTATACTATCCGAATCTTTTAAAATTATATCTTACTCTCTATGCTTTGACAAAGTATTTTCCGGATTATAAGTCAAGTTATAACCAAAAAATATTGTATTTCTAATATTGTCAGTTATATCTGTTTTAAAATGACTTATTGACACCCTTGGGATATCACGTTTTAATTATGTTTTTATGTATCCTTAGTGTTGAAATAAGCTATTGCTCTATTGAAATGTTGTGAGCCATAATGTATTGTTTATTAAACGATCGACACCCTTGTGGACCCTTGGGAGAGTCAAGGCTCGGTACATATAAGAGGGATGATAGAGTCCTTCTTAGATAATACCATACCCCAGGACCTGATTCCTACATACAGTTGGCGATTAACTGTAGTAGTGATTGGCTCGCTATATTGCACGGGCACATGGTACACCTACCGTTTACCGTTTATTGTTGTCAAGGTCGCTCCTTAACACAAAGGAAAGGCATAAGGGTTTTATGATATTTTATTATTTAGGGTAGTCATAAGGTTGGAGGCACTATTCAGGGCTCACTTTTGGTATTGTTCAGTCTTGATATTGTGTTACTGAAATACATGTTCCACACTACATCATATTTTAATACTTTTAATGTTTTATGAGCCTTGTTTTTGTAAAAATTTATACATATTTATACCCGGCCTCATTAAGTCATTTGGACTTACCACACAAGTTCTTTATGTTCATTGCCTCAGATTTAGAAAATAGGTCGAGGAAACTCGGTTAAGGCGATTAGTGCATTAGTACATCGTCCTTTATCATGAATAGAAGAATAGCTTGTTTAATAAGAAATAGAAGACCACTACTTGAAATGTTGTACTTGAAATAGTTTGTTATCCTATAGTTTTATGTAAGTTAATGGCATTTTACTCCTACCTCAATTCTGACGTACGATAAACAATTGTTGTGTTGGGTATAGATTGGAAAATAGGTACTCAACAAAACCGTTAAGTGAGCCGTACTTGTATAGGATGGTCCTAGCGAGGGGGGTGTCACAATCTCTAATAGAAAAAGCTTGACAATCGTTTGGGCCTAAGACCTTGTGCGGACTCATGCTTCTAACCACCACATGCACTTCTTTTGGTGTGATTGGTGCAGCAAGTGATTGGATGGCCTGGTGACATCAGAGAGTACTTTTTGGTTCACACTCAGATCCAAAGGGGAGGTGTGATGAGCATTTCCCAAGAACAAGTTGCTACAATAGCCTTGTACATGCTCCTTGAGTAAGGATTGATCCATGCACCACTCTCCATCAATCTTCAAGGTACATATCTTCTTTCTCCTAATTTGACAGAAAGTTGACATATGAAAGAACTTTGTGTTGTGATCACCAAACTGTAGCCAATTGATCCTCGATTTTTGAAACCAAATTATTTTCTCTTGTCTCAACATCGTGTTGTATTCCTCATCACGTTTGCATTCAAGGTCATTGAGGAAAAGACTATCCATATGGGCTAAAGCTTTTCTAGATTCCATGAATGCGTGACAAAATGTGTTTTTTTTTTTTTTTATGAAAGACATTTCCAAACTCTTGTTTATTCTAGTCCCTAGTCCGCTATTTCTTCAAATTGAATACACAAAAAGGGGTGAGATGTTCATCCCCTTTCCAGTAGTGCGCCTCGAATTTCTTTCCATAGCCCAACAAATAAACATGTCGCCAAAGAAAAATGAAAAAAGAAGAACGGTTGCAAAGCGATTACTCCATTTATTGGTAGCATGAAAATTGTAGATTCCGCTAAGAAAGAAAAAGAATTACTTGAGTAAATACTTAAATTTGAAAACAATATTTGTTGAATTAAATGCAGGGAGTATATGTGTATGTATTTTTTTTTTAACTGTTTAATGGTCAAGTTATATTGAGGCATCGTCATACAAATAAAGGTAATGAAATTATCCTTTTTATGTATTAATTTTGTTTGAAAAAAAATCTAATTATTTAGCCTTTAAACTTCATTAATATGCATTAACTTGTTTGGCGAGAAATGTGTAGCAAGGCAGTACCCAAAACTTCTTGTCTGCAGAGGTAGTCATTTGCGAATTTGCAGTGATTGTTGGATTCATAGATAAATTAATCTCGAAGCAACGACACGGTATATATAGATAAAATACTCGTCTAAAACAGGTATTATTGTTCAGAAACAAATATTTTTTAAACAAAAAAAAAATTAAGATGGATTCTTGTTAGATCGTTTTTCTTTGGAAAAAAATATGGGTTGTCAGTGATATAGTCTTGGGTATGTATACTTTTATCGGGTTGAGGTAAAAAAATGTTGCCTGTGTGGTGATATGATTTGCAATAGATTCCCTTTGCTGTTTTTGCCATGGGCTTTTAAAAAAAATACCAATCATGTTTGTTGTTACGAGACAAAAGATTAATATAGCAAGATATGTTAATGAAAGAAAATGAACACTGCCATTATAATAAAACCACTCTCAATGGGCCTGAATTTGGATACTATTGTTGCTAAGTGAAAATGGATTAATTAGGTTTTTTCGATTAAACATCGAGCTTAGTACCAAACAAAATATTTCAAATTAATCAGCTTTTTTTTCTTTCCTCAAGTCCTTTAAAATAGTTTTTTTATATTTAGTCACATAATTTTAAAATTGAAATGTTTATTGTTTTTTTTGGAAATCTTGATGATTAATAGCATCAAATAAAAAAATTGAAAAATAAATATCATAGTCGAACTTACGAACACAAAATTCTAATCGAATATTTTGTAAAACTAAATTTTTGGTATAAAGTAAATCCCTAATGTCTAAGTATATTGCAAAAGTTAATTGATGCAATATAATTAAACGGAAAAAAATATGATATAATTAAAAAAGCACAAAATACAAAAGTGAACCATTATCAAATTGATATATATTCAAAACACGTAAATGGAAAATATTGTTAGAGGACTATTTATTTAGTAAACTATATAAACCGGTAATTAATAAGTCAAATTTCAATAGCATAAACTATTTAAAAGTCATATATAATATATTTCATACATAAAATAATGGCAATATCAAAAAGTAAATATCAAGTTCAACAGAACAAAAAAGGCATATAAGTTAACAGTTAAATTGATAATCATTCAAAATCAATATAATCATAATAATTTCATATATTTTTTTTGGTAATATTTTGGTATTATTTATAGTATTCCTCAAACTTAATTAATCCATTATTGTCAAAATAAGGACAAAAAATTATATCAATATATTCTCTATAAATTTAAAAAATTAGGCTTATTTCTCGAAAAAAACTGACTTTTTACAATATTTATTTTAAGAAAAATGGCAATACTTGAAAGATATATACATCTAAGATGGAATTTCTGTACAATTGTCTTTAAACAAACAAATATATTCACGAGAAAAATAAATAATTTCAAAGTGAAATGGATAT
Organism: Petrea volubilis; assembly: GCA_026212405.1. Classification (NCBI taxonomy): domain Eukaryota; kingdom Viridiplantae; phylum Streptophyta; class Magnoliopsida; order Lamiales; family Verbenaceae; genus Petrea; species Petrea volubilis. Next base: position 11,317,824 of record CM047881.1, on the reverse strand, counting down.
TCTCATTAAAATCAACTACCTTAATATACAAGCATGCTAAGCCCATTTTTTTTTTAAAAAAAAAAACAGTTAGTCAAATAATATTTTTAATTCAGTTGTGTCTTGTTGTTGGAAATTTTGAAGATTATTAGCCTTTTAATGAAAAACGTATGTTAAAAATATGCTGGTGCGCACGTGTTCCTTATTGGCTACACATGTCAGAATGTACTAAATTGATTATAGTTGTTTTTTCCTATTTGTTGGCATCCTTGAGCTATTATATGAGGGTGTTGAATTGTACCATTTGTTATGTATTTGAAGAATATATTTTAAGTCTATTGAAGATAGGTATAAGCAACAAGATTTGGTTCTTGTACACTAAGGTAATTTATTACCTACGCTGCTAATATATATGCTTATTGTTTTTAACATTTACTTTTCTTGAAGCAAGTTTATTTTCCATATGAGAAAACGTTTTAGTCCAGTATATTTTGTCTTCTTATTTACTTAGATATGATTTATAAATATAATGGTTGTTTTGAGTATTTTTTTTTTTAATAATCAAAGATAGATATATAGCTTAACAAAATGTTGGTGACATTTTATATATTATTCGATATTTTTGTCTTTTTAGGTGTGATATGACGAGATTTTTCCATCAAGTTTCAACAATGGTATGGGGTTTCTTTTATGGTGACAAAGCAATATTGTTTTCTTACTGGCATGGTAGGCCTGAAAAATATAAGTACTTGAATTTATTGTCAGATAAAATACATGTGCAATTTTCGAAGTTTGAAATAGTTAACGATGTGGCAACTGCAATCGCTCCTTTCACTAGCAATATGAGCTCAGTTGAAATTTGAGAACGAGCCAAGGATTTGAAGTAAGTTGTTTTTTTTTACTGTTACCTTCGTTTGCTCTTTAAAATTTCAATAGTTTATTTATAATTTAATATTAGCGGATGTTTGTTAGCCAAACTTTTTGGTTATAATCATTTTAGCCATGCTATGCTATGGAAATGTGAGAATAAAGAAATTCGGCCTCAAGATTGGTGATATCAAGATAGTGATATTGATCCTGATGAAATTCTCGAAGAGACATTAAATCAAGAGCTCAAAGAATTTATTGTACAAGCATTTGATGATAAACACTTCCGCACCTTTGTTGTTCCTCCAATTGGAAATGATTCATTCTTCTTGGATGTCAAAAAAATATGGGATGAAGTTGTAGCTGAGAAGAGCGCTGGGTCAACTTCCGACATGCACGGTAATAGCATTTAGAGAAAGCCGAGTTGATAAACTATGATTCTTGTTGTAATTAGTTAAAAATATTTATGTTAAAGAATGTCGGAGGTTTTGGTATATCAAGCCTTTTTAAAAAAAATATATATTGTTTGATATTGGAGCACGGCTAAGTAATAATATATTTTTTTTAAAAATATAAATTGTATGTTGTTAATTTTTTTTTATTTAAAAATTATAATGCTAGCAAAATGGGCTCAAATCCATGGGTTCAACCCAATCCAATTGGTTTTGGGTTGGGTTGGGTTTGGTTCCAATTGAGTTAAGATGGTTTTGGGTTTATATTGGGTTTAAAATGGGTTCAAATGAGTTTGGAGTGTGTGGATTTATAATTTGTAATTACTTTCATTATCATCACTCACACACACACACACACACACACACACACACACTGCGCACACATTTTCACTCACACACACACACACACACTGCACACACATTTTCACACACACACACACACAGTGTGTGAAACACACAAACTGTGTGTGCTTTCACACACTGTTTCACACACACACACACACACACACACACACACTGCACACACAGTGTGTGAAACTGTGTGTGCAGTGCGTGTGTGTGTGAAACTGTGTAACACACACACACGCACTGCACACACAGTTTCACACACTGTGTGTGCAGTGTGTGTGTGTGTGTGTGTGAAACTGTGTGTGTGTGTGTGTGTGTGTGTGTGTGAAACTGTGTGTGCAGTGTGTGTGTGTGTGAAACTGTGTGTGTGTGTGTGCAGTGTGAAACTGTGTGTGTGTGTGTGTGCAGTGTGTGTGTGTGAAACTTTTTGGTTTTTTAACTTATCAAATAATGAAATAAAAATTTGAATTGATGATAGGAATCGATTTAAATTGGTAGCTAAAATTTTTTATATTTTTCAAAGTAGTAGCAATAATAATAATAATAATAATAAAGTAAATAATGATAGATACAATCTTCCAACTATAATAAATACACATTTTTTCGTTTTGAAGTTTGGATCCATTTGGGTTCAACCCAACCCAACCCAGACCCAACCCATCTTGAACCCATATACTTGAACCCATTTTGTACCCAACCCATTTCAAACCCAATCCATATGAACCCAACCCAAACCGCCCATTTGCCACCCCTAAAAAATTGTTATTGTTGTTTTGGTTCAAAAAGTTTTGAAAATAAACTCCCTCTCCCCTCAACCAACACACACAAAAAAAAAAGGAGTTCTACAATTGAATACAACTTCATAACTATTGCATAAAAAAAATATCCATTGTCGTTTATTTAGTGTGAATTGTAATTGTTTGATTAATTATGCATGACATTGGAGCACGGCTAAGTAATAATAAGTTTTATTATGAAAGATATAAGGCAATAAAGATTTTTTAATTTATTGAAGTTAACATGTCCTAGTTTTTAATGTATGTCGTTGAGCATGTAAAAGAATGTAAAGCATTTATTTTTGGCTAATTTCTTTACTTATAATGGAATGTGTCTCTATATAAATTACTGGCATAACATGTCCTCCTATGATGTAGGAAAAATATTTGATGTGTAGTCGTATTTGTAGTTTAAATATTGATTTGATTCAAAAGCAAATCTAATAATTTATTCATGTTGGAAAGTAGACAAATTTTTTGTATTTAATTACAGGTTCCATCGAAATTGTTAGTGTAAATTATACGTAATTAGAGTAATATTGGATATAGATTAGCAATCCCAAACAATTGCACGATATATTAAACATCAGTTGTTGTTGAATAGTTAGAGCAATTTCCTTTTTATATTACTAAATGATATATTATTAAAAAATAAAATTTCAAAATATAAGTTTATTGTATTAAATATTGAAGACTTGAAGTATTTTTTGGAGAAATTTTGGAAAATCTGTCGCATTTGTTATACTTCTTTTATTACTGTTACGTCTAATTAAACTAAATGGTTAATGTTTTTGATTTTTAGAAACTTAACTTGTAATGCCTCGGTACTTCCTAGTATTTTAAAATCAATTTTATATGATTTCATGTTTTATATGATCATTATATTATGTGAAATCTTTCTTGTAATAAGCACCTTGTGATACATGCATATGTTTGCATAATTATAACAATTGAAATTATTTTCTTTCTTATTCATTTATTAATCATAAAAGACAAAATTTTCAACAATATATGCACATATATATATATATGCAAATTTCGAATTATATATATATATATATATATATAGTAGGATTGGATATTTTTATATGAAAACCTAGTAATCCAAAATATCATCCTTATCTAAAATGTCATCCTTATGCAAAATATCATCCTTATTCAAAATGTCATTTTCATCATTAATAATTAAATAATGCTATGTCTTGCCCTAAACTTTATAAACAGGCATAAAACACACACACATATACACAAACACACTCATACACGTTCACACACCTACACACTCATAAAACTGCTTTCTTCATCTTTCTACTTCATATATAATATAGCTATAGTTATAAAAGGTAGAAGTTTTACTTAGCTATATGAGTTTTAGTTATTTGTTCTAGTTGTTATAGTTGCTATCATATTGAAGAATATTAGACTCTATTATGTGACTATGTGTACATATATCACACACTCCCCTCATGTTATTAAGTAGAATTTCTACTCAACCGTTGTGTTGACACCTATTATGAATACTCTTTTAGGCAAAGATGTTGTAGTCGACCAAGAGGAAGGCACCGCAGGGTATTACGGAGTTTTTGTTTAATTAGCTAGAAGTATTATTGTCACTTTTACATCAGTTTTTGTATAACTATGTTTTTACTATATTGTATTAAATCTTATTCTTGTTATAAAAATACAAGGGTATTTCGTATTTTATTATATTAACTTTCGTTATTTTGTTTATATGAAAATTGTGTACTCTTATTCTTTTAAAATGTATTTTATTGATATATAAATAGAAGGGTATTTTTCTGGGTCATTATATAGCTTGTGATTGTATGCTATGTTTTAATTTGTTAGTAGATTTATAATTTTGTCCAGCAATAAAAAGCATATGCTTCGTTATAGTTGTAAAGTGAATGAAGAAAAAGTTGGTTTCTAAATATAGCTAGGTTAAATGTTTATATGGAAAATTCTAATCCGAATCTGGTTTATATGGCAAGTGTATTACACTTGCCAAGTAATTAGTCACTCTCTCTAAATTATTGACCATTCATAGGGTAAGTGTAAAATATTAGCCACATGATTAATACTGGTTCGGCCGAGCCGGGTCTGGATTAGAATTTTCCATGTTTATATAGACTAAGTTTTTTTATATATTTGATAATATTTAGTATTTTTTAGGTTTTTTTTAAATCTTTCCCCTTCTTTATGTCAATATAAAGAAAGTTATAAAGTGCGCATTTTTTTTGGTCGAGTAGGACTTTGTGGTATTTTAATTTGTTACAATGGGCGTTCATAAATTTTTTTTCTTATTTGAGGTTCTGTGGCATTTTTTTTTGTAAGATTTAATTTTAATCTTTTTTGATGTATGATGTAATGGTATGATATGTGGTGGATATTATGATATGGTAAAGAAAAATGTCTAATTACTTAAGTTTTTTTATTTGTTTCCTTGGTTTTATTTTTTATTTTTAGAACCCTTTGTATGTATCAGGCTTAGTGGTTTAATTTGAAAAACAAGAATTAAAAGAATTTTTAAAATGTTCATTATTATACCTTTCTATTTATATTTAATATATTGATATATGAACAAAAAATGCCTGCTACCTTTGCTGGTTGGTTGATCAAAATTGTCGGCAAGAAGCAATGGTTGAGCAAATGTTGGCTCACGTTTTGAAGCCTAATGAAGGCGACCGACTTAGGTGCACCATGATCTACAAAGTCTTCACATGAAGAGTGGCTAGCGAACGTGGTTTTGTTTACTAGGGTGACAGCGTGGGAGTAGGAGTTAGGAGTAGGTGTAGGCGAAGTAATATGACAAAAGCATAGTGATTTGTGTATCTTTACTGTAGCATTTTTGGATTCTTTTTTTGCTTTATTTGAAGAAACGTGTTGACGTATCACATATGTGATACCCAAACTCTTTTATGAGTTTTATTATTATTATTATTATTATTATTAGGATTGATATTCTATTATTAATATTGTCATTATTAACAATCAAATTGATTGTTATTATGATTACTATTTTAATTTTTGTTATTATAATAATAATAATAATAATATTATTATTATTATTATTTGGGTTATTAGTCAATCTGATTAGATTTAGGATTATTAGGTCAGTCCTATTAGACTAATGACTATTGGACTAATTCTATTAGGTTTAGGAACCCTCCATGACCCATAAATTCTATAGTGCATCACATTAGGATTTAGCATTATATTAGTTGGACACTTAGGGTTACACACACACACACACACACACCGTACAGTGACTTAACAAGTCTACATACCTTATTTTCTTATCCCGGAGCAACAAAACCTTCGAGCTGCACCATATAAATCTATGACGATCCCCGAAATCCCTTTATTATTATTAGTCTTATTGTTATTATTATGATTATTATTATTATTAGCATTAGTGGTTACATACATGCGTACATTATTAATTACAAGACGTATAAGGTACTTTATAAACATAAGGGTACATCCAATAAAGGAGAGTATTGACTTTCTAGTTCTACTATCTCTACATAGCAAAAAGCAAAAAAATCAAAAAATACAGGTACGCAGCGGAAATCCTACATCTTCCTTCCTAGTAAAACGCTTCAAAAGGTTTATCCTCTTCATCATCATAAAGGCTAGCTTCGGAAGCATCTAAAATATTATATAACACGAAATCAACATACGTTGAGTAGAAATATTTCTTTATACACATAAGGTGCTCGGGTATAACGCCCCGGTAACCCATTGTTTTATATAATTTACAATTAAAACATGCAATGAGAATAAACTTAAAGAAAACATAATATCAAAAGACTTGATAGAGTAATGATTTATTCCGAATACAATACCGAGCAATTATTTAGTTACAAGGTACATAAGGTCGAGTGCACAACAAACACGCAGCGGAAATAACAAACAGCTCTCTATCTAATAAAAGGCTTCAAAATGTTCTTCTTCCTCAATCTCATTTAAGCTAGTCTCGAGCTCATCTAAAAAAATATCATATGAACACAATCAACATACAGTTGAGTAGAAACATTACATAATCGCATAAGGTGATCGTGTGTGATTTGCACATAAACACATTTTTCACTTTGCACATATAGATATAGTTTTTCAATTTCAAACCTTTCTTGTCACCTAACAGTGACCCTTATGACTCCCTCGGCCGAAATAACGACTAGCACATTACTCCCGCCTGCCTTATCCTCCAATGGTCGTATCCCGGGTGTTACGCCAAAATTTTCCTACGACCCACTCTCTTATATAGATCACTCCGTCTACATAAGGGGGGATTAGGAGATGGAGGGAGTGAGAACTCTTACAGCCGGCTACTCCATTGGTATGTCCCGACGGAACTCACCCAAACCACTCCGATATATTTTGGGCCCATTTCACATTTACAATTTATACACATAGCATAATCTTGGAAGTCTTGCTTCCATATTTCAACATTTTATTCCAACATCTTAAAAGAATATCAATAATATAAAATGAAATTAATAGAAAAGAACATTTTAAACCAAAATCTAGTCAAAACATAATAATATGTAAATATATATATGGTCTCACATGCATAAAGATGTATATATATATATATATATATATATATATATTTAGACTAAACCTATCATTAAAATAGAAACTTAGACTAAACATAATAGAAGTTTAGATTAAACACATAATTAAACCATAAATCTAAAATAAACATATAATTACTCACAACTATACTTATATACATACACGTGCATAATATATTAAGAGAGATATATATATATATATATATATATAATATCACTAACTCACCATGATTATATATATGTACGTATTATATATATATATATCTAAACAACTATACAACTATATAACTCAACATAATTATATATATGTACGTATTATATATATATATATATATATATATCTAAACAACTATATACGTATAAGACATATATATATATATATATATATAAACAATATAGTTTGGTAACTTTAAGTAATATAGTAAATTTTCATGAACATCTAAGCACATAATGATCATATAATATTTCATAAAATCAAATAATATTTGCAAGACCATATTCTAGCACATAATTCTAACTAAGAATGCACAAAGTAGTAATCCTAATTTCATAACTTCATGTAACTTCCTTCAAGAAAAACCTCTACTTATATGATTAAGTAAGGTTTCTACCTTTGTTCTTTTCTTTTGTTTTGAGGGTATAGTGTAGTGTAGTTTTGGAAAAATAGAAAATTAGTGGATTTTGGAAGAAAATAAAGAAAGTGTGAGCGTGTGTGTGTAATGGCCGATTGTAGTGAGAAAAAAAATAAAGCGTTTGGTCTTGTTTATAGGATGAAGAAAGCAATTATTTTATTATTAGGTCATTTTCTTCATAATTATTATGTCATTTTCTTCATAATTACAATCTTTCCATCTATTAATACTTTAAATAAATTCTTCCATGTGGAAGACTAATTAGGCTTGGGTGTACATGCTATGATATGATTCATAGGCTAGGTAAATGTGAGCCATGTATCAATATTTATTTATGGTATATTAGAGAAGAATTTTCTTGTAAACTATAATGAAATAGATTAATATCTAGCATTTGAAAATTTTCCTTTAATTAAAATCCGAAAATCAGGTTTTAATTTGTTAAAATTCGACATTTACACTTATAATTTTAGGAAATATATTATGGTAATTAAAAATTCAAAATTTATATTTTTATTTGGAAGTTTATAATTTTATTGGAAATTTATACTTTAATTTGAGCAAAATTCGAAAATTAAGGAAATTAAATTTTAATTTTGAAAAATATATTTTTCCAGGTCATAATAGTCTAAGATAAGTAATTATTAATTATTAAGTAATAAAATACAATTTTGAAAAAATATTATGTGTAGAGAAAGTAATTTTATAAATTTTTATAATAAGAAAACAATTTAAAAAAAAACACTTAATGATTTTAGGAGATTATTTTTCCTCAATATATATATATATATAGATAATAGTAGGAGAGATAGCCAATATACAATTATATATGAATGGTAAAGATTAAGACACATTTTGATAGTTGAAATACTAAGAGAAAAATTGTACAAGTAGTTTTTCTTTTTACCACATCTTACATGAAAGTGACAAAAATAGGTAATTAAACTAATAAAAAACATATTTAACTAATTATAAGTATTATTTTTAGGGTATTTTCGGATTTTATATAGATGTATACATATTTTGATAACATTATTTCAAAAATGTTAAAATTGTGAAGTAAATAATTAATTCTAGTAAATGTATAGTTTTTTTAAAATAATTTTTAGTATTAATTTCGAAATTAGGGAGGAAAAGGAAACTTTAATTTTATGATATAGAAACAATTGTACCAATAGGAAAATTAAAACCGACAATTTAGGTTTGTGAATAGTTTTCGAAAAAAAATTAAGGACAAATTCGCAGGTTTCAATTTTACTAAGAACAAGTCACATTTTTAATAAATGCATGTAATGCAATGCACATTTGTTCAAAATAAAAAAAATTTATTCATAAAATGGTAAAATATTTCATAATTCCAAAAATAATGTGGTTTACCGGGTCATCACATTGGGTGTCAAGTGCACATTAGTTACACATAGCATACACATAGTTTTACACTTTTTACCTTTTGTCACATGACAGTGTGTCACGACCCGAAAAAATACCCTTTTATTTTATTAAAATATGTTGGACCGAAACGCGCAACGGTGATTATTTTTATTGCAAATATATAATAATACAGAAATTTAGTACAACATAGTGAAATCGTAGTTGCACAAAAGTTGCTATACAAGTGAAAATAATAACTTTAGCTAAATAAAAGCTTTGTAATGCATCCCGGTGCCTTCCTTCTGATGGATTAGAATATTTTTGCCTAAAAAAAAATGTGTTCATAACACTTCAACACAACTGTTAAGTAGAAATTTTACTTAATCACATAAGGTGAAGGTGTGTGTTTAGGTGAACATAATCGCATAATTCACATAAAGATCACAATTTTATGTTTTAGGAGAGCATATACTTGACATAATAAGGCATGAACATAAACTAGAGCATATAAATTACACTTGAGGAGTATTTTAAACATAGATGCAAACATAAACAAGTAGACTTATGGAATCAAGCAAAATTCCTATCTTCAAATGTTTTTAGGAAAAAGTGCGTATATAAAGGGCTATATGGAAGGCTAATAGGTATATATGGATGAAAATAGAAGGGTTTGTATATATATATATATATGTGGGTGGAAGATAGACTATAAAAAGGAAGTATTTTGGGTGTTGAGAGTAGAATAAATGTTGGGGTGTGTTTTTAGGCAGGATTTTGGATGAAAATTGGGGTTGGAGTTGAGGTCTATTTATAAAGGAAGAAGAGAAGAAATAACTAATATTATAACAAAATAAATATATAAATCATTCATTCTATATGGACATTTATATATACACATCACAATATGAATTACCTAGTATATATATATATATATATTTATGTATGTGGACATGTAGGTGTATATGTAGATATATAAATCACCACTAATCTATATATATGGATGCGTGTATGGATATGTAGATGTAGAAATCACCATTAGGTGATATATGGATGTATGTGTGTATAAGTAGATATATAAATTACCACTAGTTGATATATGGATATATGTGTGTATATGTAGATATATAAATTACCCTTAATATATATATATGGATGTGTGTGTGTACATGTAAAGATATAATTTACCACTAATATATGTATTAGAGGAGATATTTTTGCAAAACAATCACAAAATATACTAAAAATCTAGACTTTATATTTTTCATTTAATTAAAATCCGAAAATTAGGTTTATAAATAATTAAAATTCGAAAATTATGTTTATAAATAATTAAAATTTGAAAATTATACATACAAAGTCAAAAAAATATATTGTTGTATTTATAAACTTCGAAAATTACATATTTTCATATAAAATTCGAAATTTAACATTGAAGTTACAAACATTGAATAATTTATTTAGAAAATTCGAAATAAAATAAAATAAATACATGTCTAAAATATTTATTATATTATTTTTGGAAAAGAATAATTATTAAACAAATTTTCCAAAAATAACAATCACAATTCAAAATTAATACTTTAAGGTCTAAGTTATAAAGTAATTTTAAAGAATAAAATTTGGAAATCATAAAAAATCTAGGAATTAAAAGAATTTTATATGAAATATTTTGCATGAAACATAATATATAATAAATTTTAAAATAGTAGGAAGTACCGGGGCATTACATAGTGACCCTTATAACTACCCGGGCCGAAATAACAACCAGCGCATTTCTCCCATCAGCCTTATCCTCCAATAGTCGTATCCCGGGCATATGCCTAGTATTGTCCTACGACCCTCTCTCTTGAGTAGATCCCTCCGTCTACCCAAGGGGGGATTAGGAGATGAAAGGGTTGTGAACTCTTCCGGCTACTCAATAGTATGTCCCGGCGAAACACTCCCCAAACCATTCCAGCACATATGGGCCCATTCACAGAATTGCAATTTGTTCACACATGCACATAATCTTTGGAAGTTTATGTTATAGTTTAGTAAAGTAAGCTCCATACTTATAAATGAAAGCTTTATATTTGCTTATTAAGCATATTTACTTATTAAGCTTTATATATAGATTAAAATATAACTAGTATAAATATATATAAATATATAGATTAAAATATAAGATATATAAATATATGAATACTACATATATATACCTATATAAAATATAGATAACTATATATATAGATATGATAAGAATTATCTACATGTACATATAAAACTAATAAAATGAATCTAAGTATATATATATACATATACGCAACATATATATATATATATAAAAGTAGTTTATAATAACCTATATCTATACGTGCATATATAACTATATATATAATTAGGCTATCATTAACATATAATGAAATTAGTTAAATGAATATATAATGACACTTTAAATATTTATATATATATATATATATATATAATCATCTAATCACTTCCTAAAACCTTGAATAGGTTTATATATATATATATATATATATATGTAAGGACTAAATTAGGCATAAATCTATAGTATAAAGTATAATAAAAGTTCTATTTATCAAGTAATAGATATGTGGAGCTTTCTTTACTAAGACTTTCAAGAACAACATAGGATATTCCCTTAATAGCTCAAATAAAGTATCATGGTCTCATACTACTTCATATAAAGCATAGAACTCACATATTAGTTCAAATAAAGCATAAGAATTCCATATTATTGCAAAAGGGCACAATAATCACATAGTATTTCCAATAAAGCATAGTAAACACATAGTACTCCAAATAAGCATATTAATCACATAATATCTTCAAGATCATGCTCACAAGTCTATCCATCCTTCAACTTCCTCCCAACAAGAGTTATAATATGAAAATTAACCATAAAACTTTAAAGTAACATGAATATGGCAAAATAACTAAAATCCTCAACTTGGAGGCATGTTTGGCAAAAGCTCTCACTCTAGGCCATTCAAGCTTGATCTTTTACATTGCTTGGGCACAAGAGTATGAAAGCTTGCCTAATCTTCTCAAGAAGAAGAAGAAAAACCCTCTACTTAAGGTATAAAGAAGTGTTCCTACCTTAGTTTCTTCAAAGAAGTGTAATAATTTGGAGAAAGTGTAGTGTTTGGAGGAAAAAATGAAAGAGTGTAAGAGGAGAGAGTGTGGACGGTTTGGGGCTGGAAAATGGCTGAAAAAATGAGGATTGTGAGTGTGTAAAGTCTTGTGTATTGATCTTCCAAGTATTAGAGGTAAAGATCTACATATTATATTCATCTAAATACCCCTTCCATACATTTATACATGGTTGTCTATACAAATACATCACTTCACTAACCACCATGCATATGTATGTGGGTATGTGTGTGTGTATATGTAGCTATGTATATCACCACTAATATATAATTATATATGTATATGAGGCTAGGTTTCAAGAGTGTATTAGTAGAGATATTTTGATAAAATATAGAATAAAATCAACTAAAATCAAACAAAAACTTATAAAATCTGAAAAATCTTATTTATTAAGTATTTTTATTGTTTATTTCTCAGCAAAACCGAAATTTTGGGGTTGGAGAAGTGAAAAGACCAAAATACCCCTTGTTATGCCCTTTTTTCGAAAATTGCCCAAAAATAGAAATAAAATTCTAAAAATCCGAAAATTAATTTTTATAAATAAAATATATTCTAAAATATTTATTTATATTATTAGTTTCATTTTTGATAATAATTAAACATTTTAAAGAAATTAGATTTCAAATTAATAACTTAAAGACAATGTTTTTCGAAAATTACTAAAAATTCTTGAAAAACTAGGTAGAAGTTGAAAATAATCTATTAAATAAATTTTGGGAATTTATAAAGATTAAATGTATAAAATTTAAGAATATTTAGAATTTATAATATTTTATAAAAAATTATGTAGCAAAATGCTCACTTGTTCGCAAATAAAAATCATATTTGGAAGAATAATCTCTAGAAAACAATAACTCACAAAATAATTCTATAAAACTTGTATAATATGAAATATTTAAATAAAGGATTTACTGGGTCATCACAAAATCTCCTCTTCTAACTCACCATTTAGAAAGGCTGCTTTAACGTCCATTTGGTTATCTCAAGGTTATGCAAGGCTGCAATAGCAATGCCCTTATGGATGTTATCCTCGTCACAAGCGAGTAAGTATCAAAGAAATCAAGGCCTTCTTTTTGTTTAGACCCTTTAGCAACCAATCTGGCCTCGTACTTATCAATAGTTCCATCTGTTTTATACTTTCTCTTAAGATTCCATTTACATCCCAACGGTTTTGTACCAACTGGGAGGTCCACTAATTCCCACGTATGATTGTACATAATGGAATCTATCTCACTGTTTATGGTTTCTTGCCACAACGGAGCATTTGGACCAGACAACGCTTCGTTAATGGTTCTAGGCTCGTCATCTAACATATAAGTTAGAAAGTTCGGACCAAAGCTCTTAGCGTTTCTTGCTCGTTTGCTGCGTCTTGGTTCATCATTTTGTTGTTGATCATCAATCGGAGTATCATAAGTTCTTTTACTTGAACTTCCTTTCCTAGAACCTTCATCTTTCTTTTCTTTAGACGGAAAGATGTCTTCAAAAAATACAACATTCCTTGACTCAATAACTATATTTTTAGTTATGTTAGGAATTGCTGACTTGTGTACAAGAAACTGATATGCACTACTATTGTGTGCATATCCTATAAATACACAATCAACTATTTTCGGCCCCATTTTCACTTGTTTAGGTTTAGGTACTTCTATCTCAGCCAAATAACCCCACACTTTGAGATATTTATCAGAAGGCTTATGTCCTTTCCATAACTCATATGGAGATTCCTTCTTACTTTTATGGGGTATTTTGTTAAGAATGTGGTTAGGTGAAAAAATGGCTTCCCCCCACAAGTTCTGGGGTAGCCCAGAATTTATCAACAAAGCGTTCATCATCTCTTTACGAGTACGATTCTTGCATTTTGCAATGCCATTGGACTGTGGCGAATATGGAGCTGTAGTTTGATGAATAATTCCACTTTCAAGCAAAACTCTTCAAATGGAGCTCCGTATTCTCCACCTCTATCACTTCGAATTATTTTAATTCGTTTGCTAAGTTGATTTTCAACCTCATTGTTATAGTTTTAAACGCCTCTAAGGCTTCATCTTTGCTTCTTAGCAAAAATACATAATAGAACCTCGTGCTATCGTCAATAAAAGTTATAAAATACCTTTTCCCACCTCTAGTTTGCACAAACTTTAAGTCACAGATATCATTATGAACTAACCCTAGAGGTTCAGTATTTCTCTCAACTGAATGAAAATGTGTTTTAGTTAGTTTTGCCTCAATGCAAATCTCACATCTTTTCTTTGAATCAATATTAAATGAAGGCAATAATTTCAAATTTACAAGTCTTTTTAAAGTGTTAAAATTCACATGTCCTAATCTAACATGGCACAAATTAGAACACCCAGACAAGTAAGTAGAAACAATTATTTTATTACTGTCAAAGTTTTCAAGCATAGTCATTACATTCACCTTGAATAGCCCATTGTTTAAATAACTTTTTCCTATAAATATGCCATTCTTAGTCAATACGACTTTGTCAGACTCAAATACTAGCCTAAATCCTGCCTTTACAAGTAATGAACCAGAAATTAGATTTTTCCTAATATCTGGAACATGTAGCACATCAACCCGATTTAGAACCCAATTCAATTCGGACCATATCGAAAAAGAATATTATTGAGCCCGAACCTCCGCCCAAGCTCGGCCCGGCCCGCCTCGCCACGCCGTGCCAAGCCGGCGGGCTAGAGGAACAGACAAACGCGCACACCTGCTAACCTGTAGGTTCTCTCCCCTTTACACACTTGTGATCCCCTAAGGGGCCAACTCCTATTTACAAGTAGCCATTTAAATACAAGACATTCTTGTATTACTTTTCCTATGTGGGATAACTACATTCCACAACTTAACACTCCATTTTTAGCTTTCACCGAGCTATCTTGTGCATTTAATTTCTCATTCACCCTAAATTGGTTTTGAGTAATTAAATACATTTTTCGTATCTACTCGCGATATAGATTACGAATAATCAACTTGTTTTTCAAAACAACAAATAGAGCTTTATTAATTCGTTGGCCAAAGTTGGTCCCTTACCAACTTGTATAACCAATTTCTCTAACAGCTAATAGATTTATACGAGATCTTTATATCAAATCGTATTTCATCTTCTATTTCAAATGCATAGATATACGATAAATATAAAGATCTTAAACCAAATGTATAACTAAGAAAATAATTTTATACTCATAACATAAATGTGAATTGTGAAATAAAAGATAAAATACCACTTTGGAATAGAAGATTCTAATCATCAAAATTAAATTTGCTAAAAAGGGCCTTAGTTAATAAATTGATTCATACTAAAACAACTTGCAAGATTTTTCCCTCATGTATTGAGTTTTTTTTCTTTTTTTTTTTTTGCCTATTTTTGAGAAAAGACAAGTTTCAATTTGCAATTTTTGCCTATTTTGATGTTAATTTTAGAGGATTTATGGGAGATTTTGCAGCATAAAGAAACCATATGTGTAATGTAATTTTCAAACACGAGCTACGTACTAACCAAAAAAATAAATGTAACACTATGTGGCATGTTCTCTTCCACACGCAATGTATTTATTTTGTGTTCTTGAAACTCAAGCAAGCAACCCATGCGAGTTACAACTCACAAGATTGGAAAAGCATAAGAAGAATTACTAAATAAGAATAAACAATTTTCTAGAGGTTGAATGTAATTTTACTGATTTTTAGGGGAATATTTTCAAATATTGATGTATCTGAGGGGGGTGGTTTGGTTCTTAGACTTCATTTTTGCTGGAAAAGGTGGCTGTTAATTTATTTGTAGAGGAAAGAGCAGCAAAGGGGTGTTTGTAATTTCTGAAAGCTGCAGCAAGGGAGCATGTATATTGTGTTGCCGTTGGTTAGTTGCTATTTGATAAAGTTTGTTAGGGTGTTCGTTGTTCTTTTGACCACGAGATCAATCAATATTTGAACCATTTGGTTGTGTGAGTGCTACTGTATTGCCATTCTTGCTGTTCCTTATGGAACCTTTTGATGCTTATAGATTATGGAATCATAGACAAGAATTGTTGCCAATGACTTTGTAAATCGTTCAATGTTGCAAATGATTTTGAAAGCGAACTTGGGTCTTGCTTTCTCAAAGACAGACTAAAATTCATACGATGTAACGACCCCGTAATTCCTTTATATTTTATTAAAAATAAATAATAATTTTCACATAAAATTTGTAAAATACAAGAGTTACAATTTTCAAAAAGAATACAAAAGTAACTTTATTGTGTAAAAGGCCTCCAAATGCTTCCGCTGTGCCACTCTGATCCGCTTTCTCATTTTTTTCTAAAACTAGTCACATAAAGAAGAATCAACGTGACGGTTGAGTAAAAATTTCACTTAATCACATAAGGTGCTCGTGTGTATAATATATGCACATAATCACATAATACTTTACCTTTGGATCACACTATCATGATCATAATTTCCTTACATCTACCATATCATAATATTCCAACCGTTCACATTGTTAATTCCAATGTTCCATCTGTCCACACCAATTTCATCCATTCACATCGGTGGCCATATCTCGAGACTATGCCAATTTCCTACGACCTAAAACCAATACATGGAATACTTCGTCCATGCAAGATAGGAATAGGACATGGATGGCGAGAACTATTTTAAGACCGGCAAGCCCATTGCCGCCGGACCAAACTCTAGCCCCATCCACAATGAAAACACATTTGGGCCCGGCATGCACAATTAATGTTTTTCATATGTTTTCACATAAGGAACATACTTCCATACTTATAACTTTAAATATAAAAGCATACTAAGAGCATATTTTGGAATAATAAACATACATGTTTTTACATTAATTCTATGAACATAAGATATTAATATAACTAGAAACATACTTTCTAATAACTTGTAGTAGCATAATGAGGTATAATATCATCATAGTAACACATAAACTAGCACTAGAAAGTAAATTATGTAGTTAAGGAAATTCTTATCTTAATACTTGCCTTCATGATATATGTATATATATGTGTGTGTGTGTAGAGAATAGTGAAGTGTGTGTGTTTGTGTTGTGTGATGGAAATGAAGATCACCCCCTTCCTATTTATAGTTGTTGGCCAAGAAACAAGATTATTTTATTAGGTTTTATCTTGTTAATTAATGTGATCTTCCAACTAGGCTTATCATTAATTATGTTCACAATTAATTTTGGTTGTAATTTACACAAGTGTTAACCTAAATAATATGAGTTATACCCTAAATTATATTATGTGTTAGCCTAATTTAACATGATGCTAGCAAGTGTCTTTCTTTTAAGATTAACTATGCAAATATTACCTAAATTTAGTAAGATTTATACAAGTATCTACAATCTTGATTTTTCTAGTAGCTTGGGTGTATAATTTTATTAATAAAGATAGTGACATTTTTGGATATGTGTATTATAATCATCCTATTACATGTTTATATATATTTATTTATGTTTTTAATTTCAAAATAGATATATTATAATTTCGAAAATAGTGAATATATTTTCTTAAATTTTCAAACAATCATAATTAGATATTTTCATGTGTAAAATATTGATATATTTATGTAAATATTGATTTTAGAGTATGTTACATTATGCTATAAATATTTTCAAAATATAAGTATATGTATATATTCATGTATGTTAATGTGCATGAAAATATTTCCTATAAATTATACACAAATTATATATGCACATATGTAGGATCAAATGGTTAGTATGAAAACATAGTAGTTATTGCACATTTCACTTATAAAATAATAAAACACTAAATAATTTAATGACATAGTTCACATACGAAATAATAATCACATAAAATACTAGATAATTTAATCATATAATTAACTTTTAAAATACTTAGAAATACCGGCTCATTACATATGATGTAGCAAATCATAGAACCAAAAGAATATGATAAAACTCAACAACTTATTTGGGAGCTTAGAGAAAAATCTACTTTCCATTTCAAAATGTTAACCACAAAAAAAAAAAAAAAAAAATACAGATAAGTTGAGGTTACATGAGATCTCAAGGTAGCGAACTGAATATCATCAATTTTAGTATTTTATTCAAATCAAAGTTGATAGTTCCCAAAGAACATCATCAATGATTCCCAAACAGGAAAGATTCGCATCGTTAGTCAATCACTATCTTCTCCCCGATCATTTAATGTATCTTCTTCCTCTTCATTCTTTATGTACAAGCCAAGTTGTTCGCTCCTATAAAGTGTAATATTTGTTTTTCTTTTTCTATTTTGTAACAAATAGTCTATTAGGTGAAAGTTGTTTTCTTTCGAGTAGCACTTTTATTAGTTGTAGAAGTAATGTTTTTTACTTCTCTTTTTTTAGCTTAGTATGCACTCACATGTAAGGGATTATTTATTTTGGGTGTATATACCAGTTGTAAAACCAAAAATTCGTTGAGTTAGTTTTCTTCAGAATAAACTTTCCCCAATTACTCTCTCTCTACTAGTCTTTCTCTCTCTCTCTCTCTCTCTCTCCATGAATTTCATTGTATCTCAGATTTTTCATGGTATCAGAGCAGGCTAAGTCCTGTGTTCTAATTGCGCCTCCCACTATCTAGTTTCACGCTCCAGGTTGTTTCTCGATGCTCAGGCCTGGGCATGAGGGGGGCGTGTTAACTATCTCCCACATTAAATAAATAACCAAATGTAGTGAGATTTATAATGGCTTGGACAATCCTCACCTCATGAGTTAGCTTTTGGGGTTGAGTTAGGCCCAAGCCCCAAATACTTCTACATGTTCCAATCTGGTTTGCTATCAAAATTCTAGGGTAAATCCATTCTTAATGCTACCTATATAATAAATAGACTACCTTTTGCCATTCTAGAGTGGAAAACACCTTATAACATCCTATTTCAAAAACCTCCCACATATCACTATCTTAAAACCTTTGGCTGCCTATGCTATGCAGTGAACGCCACACCTCACAAAGACCAATTTGCACCAAGAGCACACAAATGTGTTCTAGTGGGGTATGGATTCAGTCATAAAGGTTATAAACTGTACAATCTTGAATCACACACAATTTTCATTTCTAGAGATGTTAAGTTCCATGAGAAAAATTTTCCATACAAAATCTCTCCTTCCAAACCTGATCACTATTCATTACCCCAATCCATACCAAACTTTCTTGATTATGATACTCACACACCACAAGTTCTTGATGAAACTCCTCCAGATCAAAATCATGAGGCTCCACTAGATACAGTGCAAGATGCTACCACTAGCCAACCACCACTGAGGTCAAGTTTGAGAGAAAGAAGGCAGCCATCTTGGCTGCAAGATTTTGTGTGCCACATTTCTTCTACAAACACACACGCTGATCCTTCACAATGCTTTGTTAATTCTAATTCTTTTAGTTTTTCCACTCCTTATCTTACCTTTATGGCTAATGTGTTCATGCCACTGAACCCTCCTCTTATAAGCAAGCAGTAAATCATGTTGAGTGGATTAAAGCTATGAACAAGGATTTAGATGCTCTAGAAAAAAATCAGACTTGAGAATTACGCACCTTGGCCCAAGGAAAGCAAGTCATTGGTTCAAAATGGGTATATAAAGTGAAATTTAATCTTGATGGTACAGTGGAGAGATATAAGGCTAGGTTAGTTGCAAAGGGCTTTAACTAAGTGTTTGGCATTGACTACTTTGACAGTTTCTCACCAGTTGCCAAACTAGTAACAATAAGGCTTTTCCTCACAATTGCTACTGCTTCATCCTGGCCTATCTTTCAGCTTGACATCAACAATGCTTTCTTATATAGATATCTTGATGAAGAGGTATACTTGTTGCCACCCTGGGTATACTAAAGCTCAGCCAAGTCAAGTTTGCAAGCTTAGAAAGTCCCTATATGGCCTAAAATAGGCCTCTAGACAATGAAACTTGGAGTTTACTTCAAAGTTGCTTAAGTATGGTCTTACTCAATCTGCGCATGACCACTGCTTCTTTTTAGGGAAGACTTCTTCCTTCTTTTTGGCTCTTATTATGTATGTAGATGATGTTCTAGTTACTGGCTCCAATATTGATGAGATATCAGAACTTACACAGGTTTTGCAAGATGCCTTTACTATTAAAGATCTTGGTTTTGCTAAATATTTTTTGGGTCTTGAGATTGCCAGGAATCCTGAAGGAACAATAATTACTCAGCGACAGTACATTCTTGATATCCTCAAGAATGTAGGTTTGAGCAATGCAACTCCAGTGGTTACTCCTTTGCCAAGAGGTCATAAATTCGCTGATGATAATAGTCCACTCTTCCCTCATCTTGAACAGTATAGAAGACTTGTGGGCAGGTTACTTTACTTGAATTTATCTAGATTTGATATTTGCTTTTGCAGCACAACAGCTAAGTCAATTTGTGAATCTGCCTACACAATCTCATTGGGATGTAGCTTTGTATGTTTTGAGGTATCTAAAGGGGTGAGTTTCTAATGGCTTATTTTTACCTACTGAAAATAATCTTCAGCTTGATGTGTATAGTAATGCCGACTGGGCCACTTGCCCTATTATCCTCAAGTCGACTACTGGATATTGCATTTTTTTGGGAGGCACCTTGGTTTCCTAGAAAATCAAGAAACAAACACTATTTCCAAGTCTTCTTGTGTGGCCGAGTATAGAAGCCTTGCTGTCATAGTATGTGAGCTACTCTGGATTACTTACATCCTACGGGACTTTCAAATTCCTCTTTTGGTACCTATTCCCCTTAGATGTAACAACCTCACCGCCAATCATATCACAGAAAATCCTGTGTTTCACAAACGAACCAAGTACCTAGAGATTGACTGCCACGTTGTCAGAAATAAGTACAAACTAGGGTTTCATTTCTCTGCTTCATGTCTCTTCTGGTCTTCAGCTCGCAGACTTCTTCACCAAGAATCTTAATGGTCCCGCATTTCACAGCTGACTTTCCAAGTTGGGCTATATCTCCATTCCTGAAGCGCCAACTTGAAGGGGGGAGGGTGTAAAGTGTAATATTTATTTTCCTTTTTCTTTTCTGTAACAAATAGTCTAATAGGTAAAAGTTGTTTTCTTTAGAGTATCACTTTTATTAGTTGTAGAAGTAACATTTTTTACTTCTCTTCTTTTCTTAGCTTAGTATGCACTCACATGTAGGGGATTATTTCTTTTGTGTGTATATACCAGTTGTAAAAGCAAAAATTCGTTGAGTTAGTTTTCTTCAGAATGAACGTTCCCTAATTACTCTCTCTCTACTAGTCTTTCTCTCTCTCTCTCCATGAATTTCATTGGATCTCAGATTTTTCAGCTCCAATGGGTTACTACGTGCTGGAAATTTGTAACTACCAAGACCATTTTGAGAATTTTTAGGGCGCCCCTCTTTTATGAAGCTCTCTAAGTGTTGCTCCCCGTTTGAGTTCTTGTTTTCTCTAGAAATAAAAGGTCCACACAATCATTGCATAGCAACGTGTATCAAAAGCAACACATATTTCATGCACCAAGCAAGTGAAATAAGTCAAATACAAGGAATTTGAGTGAGCTCAAACCTTCTTTTCAAGATCCTCTAACTTTAATTTCTTTGATATACAAAAAGACAGCTTCTGGCGCAATTTCCATATGATATTGTATAATTACCAGGGGAACATTAATGAGTTCCCAACATAAAAGTGATGGTATAATTATATGCCCTGCAAAAGCAAGAGGAAACAAAAACAATGACAAATGGAGAGCAGGTCCTCAAGTATCCAAAACTTTTACATATAAAGTAACTAATTTTTCTCTTTGAGCAAGCAATATGACTTAGAGTGAACTCATTTTCATGATGGGGGACATTCAAATTATCCCACCACCATGAATATCACATGGACTCAAGATACATCATTCTATATGCCATCCTGGTCTTCTAGGACCACATGGGCCATAGATTGTTAAGTATGTTAGAGATTACAATTAAAGTTCAAACCATAAAATTTCACAAATTCACCATCATTTCCATCATTTGACTTATTTTATTCTTTGTTTTTGTTTTCTTATAATTTCATTATTAAGATATGTTATTTTTACTTTTTATTCAAGTTTTTTATTAAATTTTATTTGTTATCGTTTTTTTTTCCATTTAATTTATTGCCCTATACTAAGAATATTTTTTCAAGCTTCTTTTAATATTTTGCTTCGACGATCCCAATTAGTTTGTCGTTTTTTTTTGTAATATTTTCATTTGTATGTATAACTCAAGCTATTTTTTCCCCTCATAAAAGTTCATATATGATGTTTTCAAGTTAGTTTTTTTTCTTTTTTTAAATAATTTATGCCACTTTCTCTTTATTTTGTTATTTCTTTATGTTTTATTATTTTATTCTTCAAATTTGTTCTTGATTCATTTTATTTAGGTTTTTATAAATTTAGTTTGATTCTTTTTTTTCTTTTTGTTCATTTAAGTTTTATGCTATAATAAGAAAGACTTTCTAACTTTAATACATTTTTTTTTTGCATGAAGGCAGTCTATTACAATCGATCAAATATATAAATTGATATATATCCCTACATGTGTATTTTTTAAATCTAAATTTAAATATAAATCTTTTTACATTTAATATTTTTAATATTTAAATATTATCTACTAACTCTACTACCATTTGAATTCCTCATAATCATCAAGTATTTGTATTAATAACAGAAATATTTTGAATTCGTTTAGCCATTTGCTATTAAATTTCATTGTATGCTAAGTTCTTTTTCTCGTTTAGTTTCCTTTTTCATATTCATGTTACCATATTTTTCATTTTCTTTTTCATATTTCACTTCTTATTTCATTTTGTTTTTCATATTTCAATTTTTGATGATGCTTTTAAAATAAATTCTTTGATCGTTTCTAGCATTATTTTGGAACTTATATTGTCCCATTATTCTATTCTTCAAATTTTTATTTAATTTGTTTGCTCCAACATTTGTTGATTTAGTTTGCTTTGCATTTATTATTACTTTCATTCATTTAATTTGTTGCACGATAATGAGAAAGCTATTTTCAGATTTCATTGCATACCTTCTTTCTGTCATTCCACTTAACTTGTCACTTCTTCCTATATATTTTATTCATCCACATATATATAGTTCCAGTCTTTTTTTTTTTGTTAAAACAAAAGTTAATATATATATATATATATATATATATATTCATATTAGCTTTGTTTGATAGTTTCTAACCATTTTTTATGTATTTTATTATTTTGTTTATGTTATCTCATTGTTTTATTCTTCAAGTCCGTTTCTAATTGTTTCATTCAAATTTTCTATTAATAATTTAATTTAGTTTTCTTTATTATTATGTTTTTTGTTCATTTAGTTCGTAGTACTATAATAAGAATAAATTTCTTGAATTTTAAGGTGTATGTATTTTTGTTTGTTGATGAGCGATTGTTTTTCAATGGAATGATATTTTAGATTAAGAAAACACTTTTATGGATTTTTAATATATATTTCAAAGTTTATCTTTAGATACTTGTGATAGTTATTCATTTTTATTTGATTCTTCCAAACTTCCAATAAGAAATTATTTGGTTAAATTTTTTCTTAACATTTCTTATAAGGGTTTGTCTATTGTTAGGTAGGATAGAAAAAGTTTAATGTTAGGTACCCTTATTTTATTAGAGTACCTGTTACCTGTTTTACAGGTTACGTTTACCTGTAACTTAGTATGCAGGTTGCCATGACATGCTACTTGTTGTTTACCTATAAATTTAAATAGTATTTATATGTGTGAGGTCCATTATATTAAATCTATTTTATCCATTTATCATTTAGCTTTTTTTATTAATTTTTATTAGATATTTTTTAGCATTTGATCTATCACCAAACATAATAACATGTAGAGCATTTTATCATACAAATTTTAATAAAAAAATATTATAATTTATATTAATTTCAACAAATTTCTTATGGCAATGTGTTATTAATTTTTTTGAAATATATTTTTTTATTGAATATAACAACAAAAATTTGATTGCTTCTTAAAATATTAAATTGGCGCTTAAAATGTATTTTAAATTCGAAATTAAATTGATGCTTAAAATGATGTATCCATCTCTTAATTATAAATTTAACAATATTTATCTATCTTCTTAGTTTATTTTATTTTTGATCAATGTTCCAGATCACTATTCATCATTAGTTAATTTATGTCAATTCGCTAAAATTATAATTAAAATTCCATAACTCCCATAAATCAATAATTTTTATAATAATTACTTAATTTATTTAACTGAGTAAATAAATATTTTATAATGATAACTATGAATTTGTTTTTGATACAAATGATAACTATGAATTTATACTAATAAAAAAAATCTTTCAATTTTTAATTTAGAAAATAAAATTATTAACATAAGGTATTACTATTATTTAATTTGATACTCTACTTACTTATAAATTTCATTATAATATAATTGATATATGTACATATTTACCACTCATTTTCCATTATATAATTAACCTTTATATGTGTTAGACAAGATGGGGGGGGGGGGGGGACGAGAGAGAGAGAGAGAGAGAGGAGAGGAGAGAATTAATTAGCGTTGATTAACTTTCCTACTTATTAGGATTCTCTTCTCATTAATCCCTTAAATTGAGGAGATTTGAAAAGATATTTACCATATTTTTAATAATTCAAAATAAATAATTGTGACTTATATAGTTGGTTATAGGTCAAAATAAAATATATAAATATGTTAAAAATAAATTTAAGTACACGTGGCAATTAATTAAGACCATACCTAATATTAGGTAGTACAAAGCTACCTTTTATTAGAAGTCCCCTTCTTATAATGTATTTACAAGTTGGGGACTTCTAATAAAAGGTAGCTTTGTACTACCTAATATTAGGTATGGTCTTAATTAATTGCCACGTGTACTTAAATTTATTTTTAACGTATTTATATATTTTATTTTGACCTATAACCAGCTATATAAGTCACAATTATTTATTTTGAATTATTAAAAATATACCTTATGTTAATAATTTTATTTTCTAAATTAAAAATTGAAAGATTTTTTTTATTAGTATAAATTCATAGTTATCATCTGTATCAAAAACAAATTCATAGTTATCATTATAAAATATTTATTTACTCAGTTAAATAAATTAAGTAATTATTATAAAAATTATTGATTTATGGGAGTTATGGAATTTTAATTATAATTTTAGCGAATTGACATAAATTAACTAATGATGAATAGTGATCTGGAACATTGATCAAAAATAAAATAAACTAAGAAGATAGATAAATATTGTTAAATTTATAATTAAGAGATGGATACATCATTTTAAGCATCAATTTAATTTTGAATTTAAAATACATTTTAAGCGCCAATTTAATATTTTAAGAAGCAATCAAATTTTTGTTGTTATATTCAATAAAAAAATATATTTCAAAAAAATTAATAACACATTGCCATAAGAAATTTGTTGAAATTAATATAAATTATAATATTTTTTTTATTAAAATTTGTATGATAAAATGCTCTACATGTTATTATGTTTGGTGATAGATCAAATGCTAAAAAATATTTAATAAAAATTAATAAAAAAAGCTAAATGATAAATGGATAAAATAGATTTAATATAATGGACCTCACACATATAAATACTATTTAAATTTATAGGTAAACAACAAGTAGCAGGTCATGGCAACCTGCATACTAAGTTACAGGTAAACGTAACCTGTAAAACAGGTAACATGTACTCTAATAAAATAAGGGTACCTAACATTAAACTTTTTCTATCCTACCTAACAATAGACAAACCCTTACAAGTTTATAAGATATAGATAGTGTTCAAAGAAAATATGGAAGGGGAATTCACAATTTCCAAGAATAAAGTACAAAAATTGTTGTAAGTTTAAAATAATGCAAAACAAAGGACGCTCCAATTATATACAAAAAGTGATATACTACAGAAAATAAATGTTGTTATTCCAATTGTAAGAAAAATATCACACATTAACTTGATATAATTAATAATATTTCTGATAAAGTTATACGCTTTAAAACCTGTGAGTATACTCTTACAACATTGAGTCAACACACTTTATTTCAATTTCCAAATTCTAAGTGAGAAATCCTTAAATTATAGTGAAAACTATTATTATATACTAGAGGTTATAGTTGTTGGTATCATATTTCAACTAAAGTATACATTCATGTAAGTTTGTTCATGTACAAATTTTTTACTTTGAGTTTACTACAAAATATTTTGCATTAACAATTGTCCACCAAACTCTAATTTAGTTTTGTTTACAAACTTATATATTTCTAATTTACCATTCTTTCTATTACTATAAAAATTATATATTATTTCCTATATTCTAAAATAGTAGTATCCCGTGCGTAGGCACGAGGTTAGGGCTAATATATATATGTAATTCATCAAAAACCTTGAAGCTATTCAAGAAAGCACCATATATTAACATATTTGCACAGCCTCAATGTAAGGACCCAAATTCTCACTTCAATTATGTAGATATCTATATATAACTGAATGTGTATAATTTACACGTTGATATGCATAATGTACATGATATTAATGTTTTGTGATACGTGTTCGTTTTAATTGCAATATGTACAAGTTTTAGGATTATTTCTTGTCTTAGTTAATCACCATACAAAGTATAAAATTCACAAGAACACGTATAAGAAATAATTTACATTTTCAAGAATTAAAGGGGGGAGGGGGGGGGGGGGGAGGGGGTGGTGGACGGTTAATATATATTATATTAAATACTTGAACTATATTAATTCTTACCCTCCAAGTTTTCAAGATGTCATGTATAAACACACTTGTAATACTTCTTCTAGATGTATGAATACATGGTTGGCCCTTATTGAAGTAGAGATACACTTAAGCCATTTAGACCTTCTACTTGGACAATTAGGGTAATAATTAGAAAAGGACTTAAATCTATTTTAATCCTATTTCTTCTTATTAGTCTATAAGTATCATTACTTAAGTAAAATACAAATCACCACACACACACACTAGAAGAAACTGGCCACACACACACCTCCATTTCTCCTTGTTTTCTTTCAATTTCACTACCATCCTCTAACCCTTCTTCCAACTCTCACTTCTCCAAACACTAAAACGGAAAGAAAGATATTGCAAGGTGGAAATTTACCTATAGCATGAGCTAGATTTAAGTTGTCATGAAAGTCTTGGTATTTTAGCTCCCTTATTAGAACCTAGGAGGTAACCATAAGTTGGTTTCCATCTTGGGTCTAAGGGAATACAAGATGTGTTAGTTATATGCATATGATGTTTCTATGAGCATGTTAAGCTAAAATTCTTGAAAATCATGCTGGAAATTGTTGCAATTGTACTAAAATGATGCTTGAATTATGTGTTATTATGTCTGACACTTTGTTAGGATCCTATTTATGTGATAGAAAGCTGAAATTTCAAGTTTGACAAGCTGAATTTCTAGTTGGAAACCCGCTGGAATTACTGTTCATAAGCTGAAAATCTTGTTTTCAAGCTGAAAATCCTCCTTTTTGCAAAGCTGGAAAATCTGATTTTTTTTCCAAGGGCACACTTGTTTTATAAGCTGTAACTATGATGTATAATAATCTGGAATTACAGTATTTTCAAAGTTGGAAATTTCAAAAGTTGCGCGCTAACACGTTTTGCATTGCAATCTGAAAATTCCAGGTCTCGTAAGCTGCAAATTCGAAATTCTTCCAACTAAAGATCTATTTTACAACTTGGGAAATATACGTGAGGAATTTCAGCAGATTCTAAGCTGGAAATTCAATAATTCAAGGGCTGGAATTTTCTGCTCGCAGTTGAAAATGTTGATGTCTACAAATTGGAAATTTTGTACACTATGCTGAAAATTTGTGCAACAACCAGCTGAAACAGTGTGTATTGTACTGAAATCTGAGTTAAATGTGTTGGGAATTGTGTGAATAAGGGCCAGATGTGATAAGGGTGGATGTAGTCGAGTTCGGTTGGGCGGCAACAGACTTGCCGGTCTTAAAATAGTTCTCGACTCTCCATCGTTGTCTAATTCCACCTTGCGTGGACGGAAAGTCCATGTACTGAAGTGGGTTGTAGGATTTCGGCATATGCCCGGGATATGACCACTGGTGTGTTTGGTTGGGATGGGAGTATCGGTTGGAATTGAGTTATGACACGGTGAGATAAGGTAGTCGCCCGTTGAGGTGGAAAACAGTAGTAACTGTGTTGGAATTTTATGTTCTTGTGAGCTGAAATTTATATGGTTCTATGTGTTTCATGTGACAATATGCATTTTCACACGAGTACCTCATGTTTTGTGCGAATTTCTACTTAAGATATTTATATGTTGACATTGCTTTCTGCTATGTTTTAGCTGGACTTGAAATAAAGGAGGATAGGAACGAGGAAGACTTAGGAAGGTGATTCGAGGCGTTTAGCTAGTTATATGTATTGTGATCGAAACTTTGTAGTCAAGATCGTGTATATGTAATAAAAAACTTATGTGAACTTTTCGTTTTGGAATAATAGTATGCGTGGTTGGTTCCATTACTTTGTAAAATAGCATGTTTTGTGCAAGAATTATAGAATGGATTTTTTTCATAATTAGTTAGAGGTTTCGGGTTGTCACACTCAATGAACTCTATTTTGCCACGTATGAAATTTTATTAAATTCACTTTTTAATTAATTTATATTTAGATAAATATATGATTCATTATTATGATCCAAACAAATTCAAGATGAGATTGTATTTTTTGTATTTATCCACACAAAACAGTAGCAATTTGAACTTTTCCCATTCATTATATATCGGTATTTTTTATTTTCTTCTCCCACTGAAAATATTTTGAATTGTCTCACCATACTATTGAGATTCGTTGAATATTAATTCTTTTTGTCTCTTATAGTTTCCCTTTTCGTAAATACAACA
Source organism: Petrea volubilis (assembly GCA_026212405.1). Lineage (NCBI taxonomy): Eukaryota > Viridiplantae > Streptophyta > Magnoliopsida > Lamiales > Verbenaceae > Petrea > Petrea volubilis. Next base: position 11,288,746 of record CM047881.1, on the reverse strand, counting down.
TTTCTCTCTTCAACCCTCACATCACTCTCTCTCACTCCGAAAAAACCCATCACGGAAAATATGGAGAACAAAACAAGCATCAGATTTTTAACGATGCTCCTCTGGTTTGTCGTTCTCGGAGCGGCGATGCATGGGGAGGACAAGTGATCATAGGTGTCCGAGCAGTGCCCCGCTTAGTGTGTTTTATTATATGTTTTTTGTTATAATTTGGTTAAACAATTATGTACTATATTTAAAACTTTGTTACAAACCTATAGTGGAGTTGCAAAACGGGGGTGGGGAGAATTGTAGACATGGTGAAGAAAAAGTTTTTTTAATTTTTTTCCTTTTCTTTTTTATCTTATTTATTTACTTTAGTTTTAGTTTGGTTAATTAATTGTTTAGTTTTTAGTACAAAGCCACACTAGACTGGAAGGGAAGGGAAAGTTCGCAGATATGGCCGAAAAGACGATGAACTTTTATTTTTTCTCACTTTTTGGTAATAATTTTTTTAACAGTATTTATCAATTATTTTAATTTTAAAATATTAGAATTATATATAGCCATTAGTTATTTATGTATAATTTTTGGTTTTGCAAACTCAAATGATAATTACATAATGAAAAGAGAAAAACCATGGAAAGATTTATGCTTTTACACTCTAGCAAACTAACAGCATTAAGTGTAGGCATTTAATATGCCTTATGAAATGACGAAGATGGGAATTCATTGCCTATACATACAAATAAAGTTAGAAAAAGTATACCTTAAAAAGCATGTGTGTATTCGAGGGAAAATCAATAGAGTTGCTTGGTAGAGTCTATATTCAAAGTTGTAATCATTGGGAGGAGTTTAATGATGATTAAAGATGATAAATTGATAATTGTCTATTTAACTAATAACAATAGTCTAGTCTATATCTATATCTATATTATTATGGATTTGAAGGAGGTCTTTTGACCAAAATAAGCAATTTTGATCAAATTCTCAATTCTTAGAATTTGGAATTAGTTTTAATTATTTATGATGAAATTATTTGATTGGTTTGCATTAATTATAAAAATTTTTATTTTCTCATCTAGTCATTCAAGTCTACCAACTATAATTTTTAGTGACACAAAGACAAAAGGACGATATTATCCCTCCTTTTATTTTTGAATATATTAAATCAAATTGATAAATACAACTATATAGACAATAGAAAAATATACGTGCTTTGTACGTGTAATAATTTTCCAAATACAATAATGATGGACATTATAAACTATTACATAAATTAAAAATTACTAAAAGGAATATAAATTATAGCATTGCTACAATCTCCTTCAAAACATGTGCATATTTCTAACATGAATATATATTAATTAATGATATTAAAATATATAACTTAATGACGATATTATATCTCTAAACTGATACCGGGCGTAGCACGAGTTCTACGCTAGTTAATAATAATTATTAACCTAAATATATTAATTACTTTGCGGGCTTCTGCTGAATGGTGACAGAATTTTTGAAAAAGTACAGGAAATAAGGGCCAAGCCAGAGACAGGAGGGAGCCAGTGGCGGAGATGAAGTTTTTTGAAACAAAAGAATATATAGGGAAAATTTTCCTTAGGATTTTGTAATTATTCTTATTTGTTAGCGATTAAATTTCGTCCAATTAAAAATTGACAAGTGTAAATTAAAATATTAAATATTAAATAGCTTTTCTATTAATATTTTGGAATTTCCTAAATTTAATTTCAATATTTGATATTTAATTTTAATTGATATTTTAATATTTATTTTACCAACAAATGAGGCATCGCCACGTGTTGATATGAAGTGTCACAGCCAATCAAGTCAAGTCTTACAACCCAAAACTAATCAAATGGTGAAAAGTGGCGTATTTGGTCACATGGACCAATCAAATCACGACACCAAAATAATATTTTTCTTTTTAAAAATAATTTATATTAAAAAGATAAATATCAAAAAAGTTACTAGCAATCTAAAGACCCTGTATAAACACCTATAAATAGGGGTCATTCGGAGCTCAAAGGGAACATCAAAAAGTTTCCAAGAGCAAGAGAAGCCAAGAAGATCCCAAAGTTCTCTCAAGACAAGCTCAAGAAGATTCGTGAATATCAAAGGCAAAATTTTCGGCGTTCTTCGAGAAAGTCAGCAAATCAAGACGTTCAATCCGCGATCAAGGTGTTAGCCTCGCAATTTGGCGTTTTCCTTAAATCAAATCAACGATGATTAAAGCGACGTTCAAGGCGTTCTTTGCAGAAATCATCCAAATAAGACGTTTGATCTACAGTCAAGGTGTTAAACCAGCAAATCGGCATTTTTCTTCAAGTCAAAGTCAAGTCAAATCCATGATGTTCATCGAAGTTTTCGGTGTTTGATTCGTGATCAAGCTACTCAGCCCACAAATCACGTTATTAGGGTGACAAATTAAATTCAGGAGAAAAGAATCAGGGGATTAATCTTTTAGAGTTTATTTTCCACTAATTCATATTCTTTTCAAATATTTGTCACATATTTTTCTTGATTTGTAATTTGTAATTTACAGACTTGAAATTTTGTGTGAACATTTACTATAGCGAAATAAATTATGTAATGAGTACATTACACAAAATTTTTATTAGAAAATTATAGTTTAGACCAAGTTCGGTTGCATCAAAATTAATCATGTGAGGAGCATATTATACATGCTCTGTGATTGGTGTATATTATTGTAGCTTTGACATGTACTCCTCTCTCTCTCTCTCACACTCTCTCTCTCTCTCTCTCTCTCTGTGGATATACATACAATATATACACACCCAAAACCCCTTTGTGTGCTACATAAGCTGGAGGGTGATTCCGTGTGTGGGATTCGAGTTGTAATTGAAAGGGCAATTTTTTTTGCACCTTCCTCCTACCTATATATACCCCCTTCAACTCTGATTCAAATCTATAACCACAGAAAACCTATTCCTCCCAAGAAAACCAAAAGAAAGCTATATATACTCAATTGTCACTTAGTACACAAAAATACCATTATCATGACAATACATCAATCATGCATTTCAACTCATTGTGTTTCTTGTTATTTTCAACAGCCTTAAAATCTCCTCATTCTTCATCCTCAAATCCTTGTCCTTTGGACATGTCAAATTGCCACTCCCACTAGGCACTATGGGTTGGCCTTATATTGGCGAAACCTTTCAGCTCTACTCAGAACAAAGAGAGAATGTTGGGCAAACAAGCCATATTCTTCCAACAAGACGACCACCATGCCAAGCTCTGAAAGCTCGTCCTCCAAGCTTTCATGCCCGAATCGATCAAGAACATCATTTCCGATATTCAATCCATATGACATGGCCGAATCCGCCTCTGGCCACGTCGGCGCCAGCTCAACACAGACCTCCAACCTTAAGTTGCCACGTGCCTTCGATCAGGCGACATCTTTCTTACTGATGGCGGAGGCCGAGCACTAGCTGTAACGACTTGGACCTCTAACTAATTTATTAAAATATAGTCAACTAAAATGCAAAACTATACTTATTTTATTGAAAATATATCAGAGTAGTGCGCATAATACATAGTAATACAAAAATTTATAACATCATGGCCTCTCCAAAATACAAAATATCAAGCTTTTCCAACTAGTTAAAGGCACCGAATCATTCCTCACTATCGCCCATAGTAATTCCCGCCTCTTTTTCGGCTAAAATTATCACATGGAAAATGGTCAACATACACATTGAGTAGGAATTTTCAGTTAATAACATAAGGTGCTCGTGTGTATGGAAAATGCACGTAGCCACATCATATCTCACATAATATGTCACATTTTACTACCTTTTGAGTCACCTATTGGTGACTTCTTTATATTTTCCATATCATAATATTCTAACCGTTCACATCGTTAATCCCAATGTTCCATCCGTCCACACCAATTCCATCCATTCACATCGGTAGCCATATCTCGAAACTATGCCAATTCCTACGACTCACAACCAATATATGGAACACTCCGTCCATACAAGATGGGATTAGGACATGGATGGCGAGAATTGTTTTAAGATCGGTAAGCCCATTGCCGCCCGGCGGAACTCTAGCCTTATCCATTCCGAAGCACAAATGGGCCAAACAAGCACAAATAAAGCTTTTCATAAATTTTCACATAATTACACATAAAGAAACATACTTCCATACTTATAACTTTAAATATAAAAGCATACTAAGAGCATATTTTGGAATAATAAACATACATGTTTTTATATTAATTCTATGAACATAAGATATGAATATAACTAGATATAAACGACTTACTGAGGCGGGACATATACATATAGATATAAACTAAAAATAAGAGTCATAAACCAACAAAATAATGAATCATAAAAAATGCGTATACACAAACTTGAACAAGACGGATGGTGAGCCATGAGCTGAGTCTCCAACCTTATGACTATCCAAAATAGATAAACATATCATAAAATCCTTATGGCTCCCCTTTGTGTCAAGGAGCAACCTTGACAACGGTAAACGGTAACGGTAGGTGTACCACGTGCCCGTGCAATACACCGAGCCAATCCCTACTACAATTAACCTCCAACTATATGTAGGAATTAGGTCCAATAGAATGGTATCACGTAAGAAGGTTTAATCGACGGTCCGTTCCGCCCGATATTCCCTGCTCACATGTACCTGGGCCCAAACTTCCCTAGAGTGTCCCCAAGGGTATTAATAGATCATATCAAGACAAAATAGCTCACAAACTTTCAATAAAATAATAGCTTGTTTCCAACACTAGGGATATATTAAAACATGATATCCCAAGGGTGTCAACAAATCATTTTGAAACAGACATAACTGACAATATCATAAATGAAATATTTTTCGGGTATAACTTGACTTATAATTTAGAAAAATATTTTGTTGAAACGTAGAGAGTAAGATATAATTCAAAAAGATTCGGATAACATAAATCAGACAAGATAGGCAATACGAATAATATTTATAACATATAGTTCAATGCCCCAGCAAGAAAGGTAAAAGTCACTCACCTTAGGAGTTTATCAAGTTTATAGATTTGTTTTGGCTAGATCAACTTGACTTCCTCCTTCAAGAGTGTTTGAGGGAAATAAGGGAGTATATGGAAGGCTAATAGGTATATATGTGTGAAAAAATAAGGGTTTAATGATATATATATATGTGTGTGGAAGATATGCTATGAATAGAGAGTGTTTTGTGTGTTGAGAGTGGAGTGAGTGTAGGTGTGTGTTTTTAGGCGGGATTTGTTGTGTGTGTGTTGGGGGGGGGGAGAATGAAGACAATGACCCCTTTTTTTATAGAGTTTAGGGCAAGAAATAGAATTTTTATAATATAAGGTCAATTTATAAGATAAGATAGGATAAGATAAGATATAATAGGATAAGATAGGATAAGATAAGATAAGATAGGATAAGATAAGATAAGATAAGATAGGATTAAGATAGGATAAGATAATATAAGATAAGATAAGATAAGATAGGATATTTTAATAAAATATGAACACAAAATCAAATAAAATCTGATAAAATCTTATATTTATTGTCCTAATATTATAAAATCTGAAATCATATCTTTATTTAATTAAAAATTCAAATTTGTATTTATTTATTGTTGTAAAAATCAAAATTTAGGGTTTTAGGGCATAAAATTAGAGTTTTAAGGCCTAAAATTCAAAAATTCATAATTAATTACAAAAAATTCCAAAATGATGAATTTTAATCTTTATAAATCCTAAATTATATGTATATTTCCCAGAAATTAAAAATGTTTAGTTATATTTTCAAAAATTACAATTTAGGACATAAGATTTCGAAAATTGTGTTAGAATGTCAAATTTGTTTAAAATTTGGAAAATCATGTAATTATTACCTCACATAATTCACATATAAAAGAAGGATCATACAAACATGAAATATTAGTAAGCATGCGCATATATTATAAGAACCGATTTTTATATCGTTGCTAAACCAAAAAATCTGGATGTCACAGTTTCATAATTTAATATATCAGGGGTTTGGATGATGTGTAAGGATATGAAGAGATAGAATCGATTAATACCCTTGCTAAACTAAGAACTTACCTTCAATAATTGCAGGTTTGGTTTGATTTATTGTGAATACTTTCCCTTGCACTTGTGGCTTTCCCGTACGATTCCCATTTTCCTTATCGGTCTTTACTTGAAGTGGGGTTTGTGCTTTTCCAAAATACGACAACCCGCAAGAAAATGCTCATTACTTCCACATCTGGTGCACTTCCTAGCTTTTTTCCAGCATTGATTTTTCGAATGGTTTGGTCGTCCACAATAGGAACATATAATGTTTCCTTGAAATGAAGGACCACTAAGATTTGTTTTATTACCTTGAAAATCAGTTCTTGCAGTTTTATAGTATCCTTCAGAGTTTTCCCCACGTTGGTCTTCCATGATAGGTGGCCTCACCAGACGTCCTCTTTTAGCTTTCAACTATTCCATTGTACTCTCAATTTTTAAGGCGGTTTCTACAGTGGCAGTATAAGTTAATAACTGGACTGGGGCCAATCTATCTTGTATTTCTAGGCGTAATCCAACTACGAATTTCCAGATTTTTTGATTTTCGTTCATGATGAAGTAGGAAGCAAGTCAGGCTAACTTGGTAAACACGACTTCGTATTGAGAAACACTCAAACTTCGTTGTTCAAGGTTAAGAAATTCTCGCTCCCATTTCTCTTGTACTATTCGTGGGACATACTGAAGGTTGAATTCCTGAACGAAGTTTTCCCAAGTTTGTGGAGTCCGTGTTGCCTCCCCCTTATGCACTATCCTTTGCCACCAATGATGCGCATCATTTTCTAAGTGAAGGGTTGCCAAAACCACTTTCCGTTCTAGTTCACAACTCAAAACCGTAAAGATCTTTTCTATGGATTCTAACCAATTTGTAGCCTTTTCGTAATCAGGCTCGCCTTGGAAACTTGGAGGGCTTAACTTTAAGAAGTTAGCCAAAGTATCGTTAACCGTCTCCTCCCATCGGTTGTTGTTATGGTTACCATTATTTTGGTTTTCAAGCATTGTAGTGATTTTTCTGAAAACTGCGGTAAATCGATCTTCTTGGTATTCAACATTATCCCATGTTCTCTTTGGAGCCATCTACACCAAAATCACAAAGGTTAGTCCGGTAATTTACTAAAGCACAGGTCTCCCAAGACCCTGCTTTGATACCACTTGTAATGACCCGAACCTTTAACTAATTTATTAAAATATAGTCAATTAAAACGCAAAACTATACTTATTTTATTGAAAATATATCAGAGTAGTGCGCATAATACGTAGTAATACAAAAATTTATAACATCACGGCCTCTCCAAAATACAAAATATAAAGCTTAATTCCGACTAGTTAAAGGCGCCGAACCGTTCCTCGCTATCGTCCTTAGTAATTCCCGCCTCTTTTTTGGCTAAAATTATCACATGGAAAATGGTCAACATACACGTTGAATAGGAATTTTCAGTTAATAATATAAGGTGCTCGTGTGTATGGAAAATGCACGTAGCCACATCATATCTCACATAATATGTCACATTTTACTACCTTTTGAGTCACCTATTGGTGACTTGCTTATATCTCCCATATCATAATATTCCAATCGTTCACATTGTTAATCCCAATGTTACATCCGTCTACACCAATTCCATCCGTTCATATGTACAAAAGAAGGGTTTATATATATACATATATAGGTGGAAGATTTTTTATAAATATGAAGTGTTTTGGGTGTTGAAAGTGAGGTGAGTATGGGTGGGGGTGTTTTAGGCGGGATTTGTGTTGTGTGTGTGGAAAATGAAGATAATGCCCCCCTTTTTATAAAGTTTAAGGCAAGAAATAGAATTATTATATTCTTTAAGTCATTTTCTAATTATTATTATTATCTTATTATGTCTTATCCTAATCTTATCTAATCCTATCCAAATTTTATCATAATCTTATCTAATCTTATCAAATCTGAAACCATATCTTTATTTAAATAAAAATTCGAATTTGTATTTATTTATTTTTGTAAAAATCGAAAATTAGGGTTTTAGGGCATAAAATCCGAAAATTCATAATTAATTTAGAAAAATTCCAAAATTATGAAATTTAATCTTTATAAATCTGAAATTATATGTATATTTCCCAGAAATTAGAAATGTTTTCGTTAAATTTTCGAAAATTGCATTTTAGGACATAGAATTTCGAAATTGTGTATTTTATTATTTATTTGAGCAAAATTCGAAAATTAAAGAAATTAAATTCTAATTTTGAAAAATATACTTTCCATATGTAATTATTAATTATTTAAAGAATAAAATACATGTTTGAAAATGTAATTTTATAGAGAAAGAAATTGCTAAATTCTTATAAATAAGAAAATAATTAGGAAACTTGATGACTTTAGGAAAAGTATTTTCCTATATTTATATTTAAATATAAATATATAATTGTAGGAGAGATAGAAAAATATAAAACTATATTTTGATGGCAAAGATTAATACTCATTTGCTAATTACAATACTAGGAGGTAAAACTTACAAGTAGCCTTCCTTTTTACCACATTTTTCTTGAAAAAGACATAAATGGATGATTAAAATAATGAAAGACATATTTATCTAATTATTTTTATACATTTTCGTTTTATATATATATATATATATATATATAAATACATAAATTTATTTTCAAAAATTACTTTAATTAATTAATTCTTGTAAATGCATATTTTCTAATATGAAATAATTATTCCAATTATTTTCGAAAATAGGGAGAAATATAAAATGTAATTTTATGATATGGAAACAATAATACTAACAAGAAAAGAACATCAATAGTTTAGATTTGTGGGAAAAATTAAGAGATAATAATTTTTCGAAACATTAATGAGAAATTCATAGGTTTAAAGCATATTTTCTAATAATACGTGTAATGCATTGCATATTTATAAAAAGAAATTCTCATAAAATAGTAAAATACATCATAATTCCAAATATAAATGAATGCAGTTTACCGGGTCCTCACAACTGCTTACCAATGCGCCTCGGCATCATGTGTCTCCTCGGTTATATTTCTCCATGGAGTCACGACGTCTTCATTGCGTGACCCACTCTACTCGAGAGGCCCCGCTCCATCCTCGAAGTGGTCCACTCTCCTCGGTTGGTCCGGCACCATCCCAAAGTGGTCCCAAAAATAACCGTCTCTGACAATGCGTGTACCGGACGCATCCATGACAGGTGCCAAAGAATATTCCCTATACGAATAACAAGACTGGGCCGGTCTAACCCTAATCCGGCCCACCCGTCTCCCATTACTATAAATAGCATAACGTTACTGAGCATAGGGGGTAAGCTTACTATATTACTTTACGCACATTATTACCTTCTGATTACCTGCTCGAATTCTGACTTGAGCGTCAGAGGGTCTTCGCCGGAGACATATCCGGCTAGACTTACGTGTGTTCTATCTTTGCAAAATAGGACTCGACCAGCATACTCACACCCTTACTCGAACTTTGGACGAACTTTAGACTGTCATACTTGAACATTACCTTTGCTCGGAGTGACGTGTTTCGCGTACGAAATCCGACCACATCATTTTGGCGCTAGAAGGAGGGCACTTATTCAAGTAAGTGAGAAAATGGTAAACACACGATGGACTGGAAAAGAGATAGGGGATTCGAACAACCCCTTGCGCCCCCCCGCCCCCCTCCCGCGTAAATCGCCATCAATATCCCGGAGCCACACAACGCTCCGCCCCAAGTCATTCCGCAAGTTACCGGAGCGGCACCTGCACCTCCTGTTGGGTAGAACCTCGTCGTTCTGACGGTCAATCAGTTCGACGCGCTCTTACGCGAAATTAGAGGGCGGGGGAACCCAAACCCCTCTCCGACCACAGCCGCAGAAGACCCTCACGTGTTGAGGGGCCCCCGCGAGGTGTTCAGGCAACCGACATCGAGCGGGATGATGCACGAGTGAACAACCGGGCTCCCACTGCAAGGGAGCCCCAAAGAGAAGGGCGGCTCCCACCTCCTTGTCTCGTTGAGGAAGTGGACGAGTCATCCATGGGGGCCTCATCAGGGAACCCTGCCCGGAGTCACAGAGAGCGCCTGGAGGAAATTTCCCACCAGGCCACAGAGATTCAGAGGCGGACTGATTAGGTCTGCTGCGGTGAGAGACCCCGTGATAACATCGGGGAGCTATCGCATCGGATGGAAGACCTCAATCGAAGACTCGAGGAGGTGCCACACCGTTCCGGTCAGGGATCTACTCAGCGATACTTTGCGCCCGACGAGACTGATCCCCTCTCAAGAGGAATGAGGTTGCGTGCCAAAAAATATTCCCTGTACGAATAATAAGGCTGGGCCGGTCTAACCCTAATCCGGCCCACCCATCTCCAATTACTATAAATAGCATAACGTTACTGTTCATAGGGGGTAAGCTTTCCAAATTCACCTTTACGCACATTATTACCTTCCGATTATCTGCTTGAATTCTGACTTGAGCATCGGAGGGTCTTCGTCAGAGACACATCCAGCTAGGCTCATGTGTGTGTTCTCCTTGCAGAATAGGACCCGACCAGCATACTCACACCCTTACTTGGACTTTGGATGAACTTTCGACTGTCATACTCGAATATTACCTTTGTTCGGAGTGACGTGTTTCGCGTACGAAATCCGACCACATCACCATAGTTGCTAGCTCACTCCAATTAGGGGAAGGCAACTTGATCACCACTTGCCAAAAAATGAAAACAGTAAGTTTCATTACATCATATTTTTCCTCAAGAGAAAAAACAGAGGAAAAACAGGGGAGAATAGAGAAAAACAGAAAACCCCTTGTTTCTTATTTTCTTGAAGCATCTTGAAACTAATCAAAGGCTTCCAATTTTCTTGACTCATGCAATATGCTATATACAATCTCTCTCTCTCTCTCTCTCTCTCCAACAATCACGTCATTTTCTCTCACTCGAAAACCCATCATGGTAAAATGGAGAACAAAACAAGCATCAGATTTTCAACAATGCTCCTCTGGTTGCCGTTCTCGGAGCGGCGACGCGTGGGGAGGATAAGTGCTCGAAGGTCTCTTAGCAATGCCCCGGTAAGTGTGTTTTATTATATGTTTTTTGTTATAATTCTGTTAATCAATTATACATTACAAATTTAAAACTTTGATACAAGCCTATGGTGGAGTTGCCGAACAAGGGTAGGGGGAGTCGTAGACATGGTGAAGAAGTTTTTTTTTTTTTTTCCTTTTCCTTTTCTTTTTTATTTTATTTATTTACTTTTGTTGTAGTTTGATTAATTAATTATTTATTTTTTAGTATAAGCCACACTAGACTAGAAGGAAGGTCGAGGACAAAACATCCCTTCTGCCCCGAACCCTGCCTCGCCCCTGCCTTTGCCCTTGCCTTAGCCCCTGCTCCACTAGTTCGCGCATATGATGCTTCAATTAAGTTATAAATTTTTTGTAAGGTTACTCAACCCCACTAAAAGTATTTATTAACATATGAATGTGAATATTTAATCCAGACCGCAAATATGTATCTACACTATTATACATTTGAAAGAGTTTTTGACCAAAATATGCAATTTTGATCAAATTCTCAATTCTTAAAATTTTAAATTAATTTTAATTGTTATGATCAAATTATTTGATTGGTTTGCATTAATTGTAAAATTCTTTATCATCTCTCCTAATAATTCAAGTCCACCAACTAATATTTTAAGTGAAATAAAGATAAAATGATGATTTTTCCCGTCCTTTTGTATTTGAATATTTTCAATCAAATTTATAGATACCACTATATATAGACACTAGAAAAATGTATGTGCTTTGCACAGGTATAATCATTTTTAAAATACTATAATTATGGACATTTTAAACTAGGTCTTTTGACCGAGATATGCAATTTTGACCAAATTCTCAATTATTAAAATTTTGAATCAATATTAATTATTTATGATGAATTATGTTATTGGTTTGCATTAATTGTAAAACTCTTTATTCTCTCGCTTACTCATTCAAGACCTCCAACTATGATTTTTAGTGAAATAAAGACAAAAAAATGATTTTACCTCTCCTTTTATATTTGAATATATTAAATCAAATCTATAAATACTATTATATAGACACTAGAAAAATGCACGTGCATAATGATTTTCAAAATACTATAATTCTGAATATTTTAAACTATTATATAAATTATAAATTACTAAAACAAATATAAATTATACCATTGCTACAAACTCCTTCAAAACACATGCATTTTTCAACTATGAATATATGTTAATTAATGATACTAAAATACATAAATTATTGACAATATTATATCTCTAAAATGATATCGGATGTAGCACGGGTTTTGCGCTAGTATATAATAATCGAACATCATAATTTTTTTGACCCGTTAGCTAAAGTTTATAAATTTAAATAATTTTAAATTGGGCCATTTTTTTAAAAAAAAATTAATAGGTACATAAAGAACAAAACCATAAAATGAAGGGTGCATAAACAAGAGCCATAACATTTGTGATTGAAAAATACTTGCACCTAAGAAATGAGAATTTTAGGTGAATAAACAAGAGTTGTAATAGTCGATATTGAAAAAAATACTTGCGCCTAAGAATTAAGAATTTTAGGCAAAATAGTATAATTTCTTGAATTCATAGTTAATTGGGAACAATGATCACTAATCAAGTTTCTTTCAACCTATTAGCTCTCATTACAAATTTGAAAATGTTTTCTTGATTACCTTGACAATGGAAGTTCTGCAAAGGGATTTAAAATATTACAAATCGTAAAGTACACTTGCAAAAAGAACATTGAATGAAGTTTGGAAATTCTTAATAATGACTAATTAATTATATTGATAAATAAATGATCCTAAGGGAAATATTTTTGGAGTCACATTTGGAGTTATAGTACAGAATGGAGCCTTTTATAGCTCCTAAATTGTACAGTAGACAATGGACTTTTTGCACAATTACTTTTTTTCAAAAACAAAAAAAAAACAATTTTTTTTCTGCCCCCATGCGAAATATAGCATATATATATATATATATATATATATGCGTTTTGGTTTCTTCAATTATCATATCATCATATATACTTCAAAATATTCGCCTACAAAACATGTGTGTTCTTTCTCAACTTTACACTTCTCATTATAACTTTTATAAAGCCTATGAAATAGAAAAATTATTTCAGTAATAATTAAAACTAAATCAATATAATAACAAATACAATATATATATAAATTAACATCCACATTGACAAAAAATTTAAACTTGTAATCTTTTGATCACGACTCGATGCCTTTATCAAGATTTTGCTAATATATTACCACTATATAATCATTAGATATGTAGAATTTTCGTTTGATTATGTAAAACACATGATCAATCCAGCAGCTAGCCATATATTCTTGTTTTGACTGCAATCGTACTACAAGAAAATCAAGCAATTGGCCGATGTTGGAAAGTATACACAAAAGATGACGATTCTGAACAAGTAATTTCAAAGTAAATTCTGAAATCCCTGATACAACTGTTTGTTCGAACGACTAGATAGATCATGACACGCAATCCTCCACCCTATCTAACATTCCCTTTGACAATCCACTCATTTTCTTCCTCCGAAGGAATGTAACAAAAATTTAAACGATGACCGAGAGAGAGAGAGTAGTTCAATGTACAATTGTTATGGTTCCTGAATGTTATCAAGGCTCAAGAAGAGCTACCTCCTCATCAAGCTATTTCAGAATTTTTATTTAAGTACTACCCCAATTAAGTTGACAACCCAATAAAGGATGTTGTCAAGCTGTGTCTTTAATTGTCAATCTGGTAATATATGAATAGAACTAGATTCTCAAGAAACTCCAGTGCACACAGATAGGTTGCAAACTTCAAAGTAAGGAGAGGAAGAATTGATTTGGCCAAATTGCTGAATAGTTAATCTCTGTTGTAGTCCTGGATATAGAAAACTACTAAATTTGAAAATTTTGGCAGCATTCAGGTTTGATAGTCATAACTTTAATATCCATGCATAACACGAGAAGAAAATGCCTGGATGTATTTAGCAGCAACCAGTTTCCTCTCTTTCTGCTCCTTAAGCTGTATTTACATGAATAGATGAATCAAGAATCAGGAATGTGACTCAAAATTATAGAAATGGAAATACACAACGTGTGTCTTCACAAACATCAAATCAATACCATGCCAAAAAATTGGTGTTGTTACTCCTTTTCGTCTGTCATCGTCCCCACGTGTGGCACATTTCTTGTTTTTTGGTTAGCCTAGCAAGAAAATAACCAATAAGATGCAGCTTGTTTGCACCAAACCAAAACTTGGCAAACAAGCATCAATATAAACCACATAAAAACGGAGCAATGTATAGCAGAAATTTTGTAACCATCCTAATCCAGAAAAAGTTGTCTCACTAAACAAATTTAGCAAAGATCTAATACCAAGAATAGTTGACCAAAGTTGAGATTCACAGCATTATTGCAATAAATTGAAAGTTGTACGAGTAACATAATCATGTAAAATGAACCGCAATCTTTTACCATTAATCTCGAAACATTCATCTCAACAAGCACTAATAACTTAACCATGATTTCTTGCAAAAAAAAGTCTATGAACTATTAAGAAACTAAATGTGTGCACCTCAACGTTGTCTCCCTACAAATTCAGACGCTGGTTTACATTGGCAGGATACTTGTTCCGAGCATGGCAAGTCATATCATCAAACAACGTAAGAATCATTCATTTATCCTAACGATATCCAACAAAGTGAAGAGAAACTTCCTGTTGCCAGAACAAGATCAACTGCGAATGAGCAGTTGCTAAATTAAGGGTTAATTACACTTTAAACCCATGAAGGGAACGGGGCGCAGAAGGGCAATGACAAATGGCAATCTGTTAAAGTGCTTACAGAATTTAACTCAACGCGACACAAAAACAAGTGTTATGTTTCCTAAACTTGATACGAAAGCTAAAATACCAACAGCCGTAATTATATTGAACATAAAATATGAAGATGTAAATATTTTGGTGAGAGATTTAGACACCTGAAGCCTTTTTTTTCAGCGCGAGATTTTAGACATCAGCCAAAATTTCCAACAATGTTTAATTTAGCTTTAATTTTATGGAAAATTAGAGACGTAAACAAAGATGAAAAAAACTACCTTAAATGTAGAGTGAAAAGGAGACGCAAGGAAATATATATTTACTAGTGGGTATGACATATTCTATGCGTGTGCAAAATAAAAATAAAATATAATTTGATCACATGTTTAATAAATTTATAATTTTATATATTATAGAAAAATGATAACAGTTATATTCTATATGATAAATTTAAATATATTATGGAAAAATGATAAAAATTATATTCTATATGATAAATTATAATTTTATATATTATAGAAAAATGATAACAGTTATATTCTATATGATAAATTTAAATATATTATAGAAAAATGATAAAAGTTATATTCTATATGATAAATTTAAATACATAATTAAATTATATTTTATTTTTATTTTGCACACGCATTGAGTGTGCACTTACCGCTAGTATATATATAGAGAGAGAATCTCTTCAAAATCAGAGATGGAAAGATAGTAAGATAATTTGAAGAGATTTCACATTTTATACTTCAGAAAAAAATTGTATTTGTAATATTTTATAGTTGACTTCTACTATATCGAATGAAATTTTATTTTTCTAAAATCTCCACATTATGTCAAATATAAATATTATTTTGTGGCCACTAATCATATAGGGACTGTTTTATGTTTTGTACTAAACCGTGTAGTAAGTTCAAAATGCGGACTGCATAAGAAAGTAGGATTAAAATATTGACGTGTTCTTTATTATTCCTACAATTTTGAAAATCCAAGTCACATATACGCCATGTATGTCTGAAATGTACATCTCACATTTTCGGGCGGCCAAGTGGACTATTCTGGCCACTTAGCCTGACTCTAGCACTAAAAGGATTATTTTTTCGAGAAATTAAAAATTACAGGACCTTCATTTTCCTAATTGCACATTTTCCCTAACATTTTATTTCTTTTAGCGTTTCCCTTGAAAAGCAAACAACCAGAATTATTTTTCCTTATATTTTCTTTTCTTTTTCTTGTCATTTTTTTTAATACCAAACATAATGAAATGTCCAAAACAATCAGGAGAAGCCCGACTTGCTAGTATTTTAGCTCATTTTAAGTAGACTTTCATTTTCTTACGTCATGATCTTACAAAAATCTTATGAGTAGGGAGGGATCCAGAAATTTAATTGAGGGGGCTAAATTTTTTTCGAAACCATTAGTTATTGAAATGTATAAATATAAGGATTATGTATAATATTAACATATAAAATAACAAAAATTATCATATTTATTCGTATACGACCAATTAGAAGTGCTATAACAAAGAAAAAAGTGCTACAATCCAAATAATATATAAAACATGATACAAAAAAAATAACAAGCTATTCTCTGTTTCAAAATAAGCAAATATATTTGATAATGAATTGCTTTTAATAATACTCAACAAAATTGGCATAAACATACATAATGATATATAATCAAAACTCAAAAGTACTAAAATAGTTTCTGTGTGTGTGTGTTCTTATAATCAAAAAATATAATCAAAGTTCAAAAAATATCTTTTCTTTTTTCTCCGCCATCAAATTTTCTAAATCACTCCCAATTAAATATGAAGTCTCAAATTAGTAAGATTCATTTCAAGTTCAATAACCCAACAAATAAACATCAAGATTCATTAAGTTTAATATTGAACAACTATCAATATTCATATCATCAATCATAAGATTCAAATCTCTACACAAAAATCGATTACAATAAATAAATAAATAAATAAATTTATAAATTCTAAAGTTAATACACAATACCTTTTTGTACGTTGCTTTTGAAGAAAAAATTGAATGCTGTAAGGTTTGCGAGAGAAGAAAAATTCTAATAAAAATTTTGTTGTTTTAATTGAAATAGAAGAGAGAAGTTAAATGTAATAGAATATTTAATACTTGAATTTGAAGAAAAGAAGGAGAAAGAGAGGAAAGAGAAAGAGAGAATTTAATTATTATAGTAAATGAGATTCGATAAAAATAAATTATCAAAATCAAATAGGGTAGAGAAAATTAAAATTTTTATTATATAACTTATATAAAAGTCAAATTTTTATTAGTTTTTTTTGTTGGGGGGGGGGGGGGAGGAGATTTTGGATTTCTAATAAATATATATACTAAAAATGAATTTTTAAAAAATCGAGGGGGGTCACCCCCCCCCCCCCCGTCACTAATTATGAATTTGGGTTTAACTCAACCCTAAAAGGTAGTTCATGAGGTGAGGATTGTCCAAGTCATTATAAATTTTGCCACATTTAATGTGGGAGATAGTTAACACAACCCCCTCATGCCCATGCCCGAATATAAGAAAACAACCTAGAACGTGAAAGTAGTGTAATAGTGGCATAGTAATAAAAGCAGGACCTAGCACGCTCTCATATCATGTAGAAGTATCATTGACTTGGGTCTAACTCAACCGTAAAAACTAACTCATAAAGTGATTGCAAGTTTCGCATAGGCCCCCGGATACATACGTAGCGGAAATATAAAAATTTAACACATAACTATTATGTATAAACGCATCCCATCTCTACTGCGACGTGGATCTTATGCAATCAACAAACACGTTTATTAATGTAACGACCTGGTAATATTTTATTATTTGAATTATAAGTGTGTCATAATTACTTTCAATATGTGAATTTTAGGCACTCATTAGGGTAATGTGTAGTCTACGCATGCATTTTAAATCATGATCATTTCTTCATTATTAGTGAAATTTTAAACTTATGAATTTGTTATTTATTTTCAAAAAAATCATTCTCTTTATTTTTTCCCCAAAAATTTAGTATATTGTTGTTATTTTCATTTTACTTTTTCTTTTCATTTTTGAAAATTATAGAAATATTTTTTGTCAAATTAGAATCTACTAGATTTATTTATTAATTTCATATTCCAAAAACAATTTTATAAAACTGAAAATAGATATATAGAAAACTGAAAATATGTATAATTTAATTATCTCTTCTACAACTATATATATATATATATATAATTTTCATAGACCATTAAGTCTTTCCAATTATTTTCTTTTATTATAAATATTTAGAAAATTACTTTTCCCTACTAAAATTATAGTTTCAAAGATAAATCTATATTAGTTCATACATATAGTTTACAATATATATACATCTATATATATATATATAGCTTTACATATTAGTGTGATAAATAAAACATGCATACATATATCTATACATATATATATTTAAACACACACACACACACACACACGTCAATATATATATATATATATATATTTATTTATATATATTATATTACACACACACACAACATATATATATATATATATATATATATTAGTGGTAATATACTTGCTTACATGTACACATATAAACTAGTGGTGAATTATATATCTACACACACACACACACACACATCCATATATCACCTAGTGGTGATTTCTATATCTACATATCCACACACACATCCACAAATATAGGCTAGTGGTGATTTATATATCTACATATACACCTACATGTCCACATACATAAATATATATATATATATACTAGATAATTAATATATTGATGTGTATATGTAAATATTCATATAGAATGTATGGTTTATATATTTATTTTGTTATAATATTAGTTATTTCTTCTTTTCTCCTCTATAAATAGATTCCAACTCCAACCCCATTGTCATCCCAAAAATCCCGCCTAAAAACACATCCCCACTCTCACTCCACTTTTAACACACAAAACACTTCCTATTTAGAGCTTATCTTCCACCCACCTATATATATATACAAACCCTTCTATTTTCATCCACATATACCTAATAGCCTCCCATATATCCCTTTATTTCCCTCAAACATTCTTGAAAAGGTAGAAACCTTGCTTAATCCCATAAGTAGAGGTATTATTTATGTTCATCTTGAGTAAAAGTTCTTTCTAAGACTTGCTTCACTACTCTTGATCAGTAAAAGTTCTTGCTAAAAGCATGCTTCCCTACTCTTGAGTAAAAGTTCTTGTCAAGCTTGCTTCCCTACTCTTGGTTTAGTAGCTAATTTATTTTATTAAGTGCTTTCCTAAAGTGTAATTTCATGATTAACTTAGCTATAGTTATTATAATACATGTTATTTCAAGAATACTTGCTTGTAGAGGCTAAGTAATACGTTCATGCTAGAAGGGTAATTATGATAGGAGTTAATTTAGTTTATGCTAAATATGTGATTATTTCTTTTATTATGTGATCAACATGCCCTTTTGTGAACTTATTATATAATTATGTGATCATATGCTTGGTATGTATATTATTTTCATGAGTTAGGCTTCTTGAAATTATGTGTGTAGTTTAAAGAGGATTTTCTTGAGATATAATGATTTCAAAGTGGTTTCATGAAGATATATTTTGGTAAAAAGAAGCTTGTAATGATATATATTTAATTTTGTAAAGCTTTTATCAAAATCTGTTAGTTTTGAAAATATAATAGTTTCATAAAGTTATAATAGTTTTATGGAAATATACTCGATTATTAGTTTTATGACAATATAGTATTTTTGAAACTATGTTAATTTTATGAAAATAAATTAGTTTCATAAAATGATGTGTTTCTACGAAAAATATTAGTTTTGACAAAATATACTATTTTCATAAAAATAAATTTATTAAAGTTTTATCAAGATATGGGTGCTTTATCAAAATCGATCCCTAGTTTAGCAAAATATGTCTACATGTGTTATATATATAGTTGTTTATATTTTCAAAAGGATCTTTTATACTTATATATATATATATATATATATATATATACATATAGATGTATTTATGTCTTGAATGTCATTTTTCTATAGTTTACACAAATATTTGATACATGTATATATATGTGTTACACTTATACTTTAGTCATATATATAAGCTCTACATATCTATGTATTTAGTTATATATATTTACATTTTATTTACTTTGAATTTACATACATAAGTGGATATGTTATACTTAGAAACCTATATATATATATATTTATATATTTATTTTTAATTATATTTTAATCAAAATATATTTATGTATCAAATTTATAGTCTAGACAATATATATAAATATATATATATATGTATGTGTTGCTGTATATACATACTATTATGTTTTGATTATATTTTAGTTTAAATTTCGTATTTGATATATGTATGTATCTATATTAAATAATTTATGAGATATTATTTTCTATTACTTTATTAAATTTCATATTAGATATATGTATATATCTATATTAAATAGTTTATAAGATATTATTTTCTATTTCTTTATTAAATTTCATATTTGATATATGTATATATCTATATTAAATAGTTTATGAGATATTATTTTCTATCATTTTATTTCATAGTGATGATATTCTATTCTAAGATGTTGGAATCATATGTTGAAACATAAAAGCAAGACTTCCAAGATTATGCTATGTGCATAAATTGTGATTGTGAAACGGGCCTGAAATATATCGAAGTGGTTTGGGTGAGTTCCGCCGGGACATACCAATGGGGTAGCCGGCTGTAAGAGTTTTCACTCCCTCCATCTCCTAATCCTCCCTTTGGTAGATGGAGTGATCTACTCAAGAGAGAGGGTCGAAGGAAAATTTGACGTAACACCCGGGGTACGACCATTGGAGGATAAGGCAGGCGGGAGAAACGTGCTGGCTGTAAATTTCGGCCTGGCTTGTCGTAACGGTCACTGTTAGGTGACGAGAAAGGTTTGAAATGAAAAACTATGTGTTCATGTGCAAAGTAAAACTATGTGCCTAAGTGCAAATCATACACACGAGCACCTTATGTGATTATATAACGTTTCTATTCAACTATATGTTGACTGTGTTCATATGATATGTTTTAGACGAACTTGAGGCTAACTTTAATGAGGTCGAGGAGGAGGAACATTTTGAAGCCTTCTAAGCCTTCTATTAGGACGAGAGCTATTACTTTCCGTTGCGTACTTGTTTGTTTTGCCGATTTCGGCCATATGAAATTTGTAAATACTTGTTTGTATTCGGAATTTTGTACTTGATATACATCGAGATATTTTGTTTTCCAATACTATGCTTGCTATTTAAATTTATTTTCTATTAAATACTTAATATGTAAATCATAACAAATATGGAATACTGGGGTCGTCACAATTAAAGTTCAAACGAAATTATACCTTATAAGTCTTCCGTTTGATTTAGGAAATTGTCTATTCAAATACGAATCATCATTGAATTCACATCTTGATCTCGATCATCCGAATCACATCCTCCAATATGATTCTCATCAACCTGAACATATCCATACGAATAGGAGCCTAACCTGAACATATCCATGCGAATGGGAGCCCTCCATCTGGTACATATAATTTCTTTAAATTAATTTGTTTCCCAATATTTATGGCATTTTTTGGTCCATTATTGATAGCAACATGCCCGCTAATTCTCTTTTTCTCTTGATTTTCTTTTAGAAATCTTGTTTATGCATTTTTATATGTATGTTGTGTATTGTGACCAGCACTACAACAAAAAATGCTATTTTTGGCGGAAATTTTTGATGGAATTTTGGCGAAATTCAAAAATAATAATTTTTAAACTTTTCAGTGGGATTTTGGTGGAACATTCTGCCGAAAATTAAAAAATAAAAAATAATAATTTTATAAATTTTTGGTGGAATTTCGGAAGAAAATATCACCGAAAATTAAAAAATAAAAAATAATAAATTTTAAATAAAAATAATTATTTTATAAATTTTTGGCGGCATTTCGGTGGAAAATTCCACTAAAAAAAATTTAAATAAAAAATAATAATTTTATAAATTTTTGGTAGAATTTTGACGGAAAATTCCGCTGAAAATTTATAAAAAAAATTAAATAATATATTAAAATTAAAATTTTTGGATTTCTATTTGAATTATTATAATTATTTTTAATTATAATTAATTGAATTGTTGTATGCTATATATAAAAAATTGGGGCAATTTCGAGCGCGTATATACACGCTTGTGAGAGTTGGGTCAAGGTCTCGGCTTCGACACCTAGATTGGGCAATTGGAACTTTATTTTAAAAAATATAAAAATAAATTCGACTGAATAATCTGCCAAAATTCCACTGAGAATTTAAAAAAATTCGGTTGATTATTCCGCCAATTTTTTTATTTAATTTAAAAAAATTTCCATCGAAAATCTTCCAAAAAATAATTTAAATTTCGAATAACTTTGAGCTGAAAATATTTCAAGGGTGGCTTTGCTGCTAGAGAGTGCCTTGACAAAGGGGTAAGCGTAATTTTACATTGATGCAAAAGGGGAACGGATAGAGTGTTGCCCCCCCCCACCCCACCCCACCCTACCCTCAAGTGCATATTAAGTTAAAATTTACATAAATTTTTATAAACATTTTGAAGTCCCCCCTTCAAATTACAAAAATCTCTTTGATATTTTATAAATATTTAATTCTCAAACAAGAATTTCTGGCTTTGCTCCTGAAAGGGGGTTGTTGTAATTTATTCATTCTTATAGCTGCTACTATTATTCTTATCTTGCACGTTTTGCTGTTGATATTCCTTTTGATTGATATTTTAATTTTAAATTCTTAGTGAGAGTTTATATTTCTTTTTTGCGAGTTTCGGTTCTTTGTTGGAATGAGCATTAGAGATAAAATGAACTGGACAAAACTAAAATTTATTAATTTTCTAAATAATTAAATGTCAACTCTTAATAGTATAATGTCATAATAATATTTATAAACTTGATTAGAAATCAAAATATCCTGCACCTATAACATAAAATTAATTGTATTATTTTGGTTTAGAATAGTAAAAAAATATGTAGAATATATTATTTCCATTCTGTAGCTAATCTATAGTAAAAAATGTTCATTGGTTTTCTCTTAGAGAAACCTTTATTTTTTGAAAAAAAAAAAAAGAAGGCATTTCAGTGAAAACATGTATTTGGTTGGACTTTTTTTTTAGAAAAATAGAAGTCAGAAAAAAATTCAAAATTGGCTTTTCCTAAAAGCTATCTAGAGGAGAGTGTGGTTGTCCATGGAGTAGATACCATTTTATAAAGTGGAAGGGGTATGTAGTAACCATCTTTTTGTGTCTTTGATTTGGCATCTAATTTGATGGGGTTTGCTTCTGTCTTCGAGCAAAGAAGCACCTAATTTCGAGCAAAGGTAAGTTGTGCTGGTCAGTCCCTACACTACAAGGATTGATGGAACACACATGAGCATAGCCAAAAGTGTCTTCGGTGAAAATTCTCCAACGCTCAAGTGAGTATTCTAGCACGTAATCGGAAGGAGATGTTATACATGAAGAGAGTATTAGGAAACGTACCCTTGTGAACAATGACGATCTATTATTTATAGCATTGGAGGTGGATGGACTGGGCTAGCGTTGGATTGGCCTAGCCCTGCCATCCGTATAGGGAACATTCTCTGACACATGGTAGTGGAGGCGTCGGGCGCAACCGCTGTTTTAGAGGAGGTTATTTTGGGAACCACTCCTAGGATGAAGCGGGGACCACATGAAAGATGGACGCGCTTTCTCCTCGAAGGAGTACAAGAGATGTTCATGAAGACACTTAGTGAAATTGGGCAATGGGGGCAAGGAGATATCCTCAAATACTCGAGGAAGATGTAACATGTGGCGATGACTATCCATGCTACATAATAATCTTCTTCAAGGTGGCGTTCGGCAGTTGGTCTCTGTTAGAATAGAACAAAGATATATAATAGAGTTACAACGAATGAGGAACATAAGTATAATTTCTATTTTAGGCAAAATGTGTAATAGTTAAACAACGAATCTCTTGTGATAGTTATGTTTCTTAGCCAATTCTTTTCGTATATCCTCATTATCACTTATTCAAAAGATCTCTAAAATTTATTTTGTTCGGAAACCACTTTTTACAAATCTCCATAGGAAATATACTTGTTAATCGAACCCTTGAGACCTATATTCTATTTGTGAATTGTTTCTAAAAGTATAAGTTTGATTGTTAGATATTATCTTTACCCTTATATATATATTCACAATATAAATATTTATTCGGGATATATTTTACAACCAATTTTCGTTATTTGATGTAAAAGAAAGAAAAAGCCAATTTTGTCGTTGACTTCTTTTTAAAAACAACAACTTCAATAGCAACTATTGTCTTCGTAATCATTCTCTTTTGCTTTTAAGGCACTCTTGAAAGTTTTCTCAATTGACATCTCTTTTATCTCTTTCTTGATCAATTTGTTACTTATTTGACTCTTTAATTGGCAAAGATGTTATTCCAACTTTTACATATTCTCGTTTGTATTAATAATAATCTATTGACAGTCTTTTATTCCATTCCCACTCACTCCTAAATTCCAAACATGAAAATCTTTTGAAGCAAGCCTTGAGGATTGATGAGTTATTCTTGATCTCTAGTAAAATTCCTCATCTATATTCTAAATAGTATTTGATATGAAAATGTTGACAACTATTTTGCAAATCCCACTACATTTATAGCTCACTTTCTCCAATTTTCGATTCTCTGTTCATATTGATTGCATAAAATTTTGTTTCAATTTTGCTGTATATATTTTTGATTTAATTTTGTATCCATCCGGACTATCACAACCCTTACTAACAGTTGAGTAAAACTTGAACATATCACCAGGAATTCGTTATAGGATTACTTTGGACCTAGCCAGGCAATGATGCAATATGGGTAGTTGTGAATAGACTTATGACGAGTTCTCACTTCATTGTGTGATTTACAAACACGACATAGTTGGATTTCATGGTGTCTCAGTTAGTATGGTCTTAGATAGAAACCCATAGTTTGTTCTAACTTTTGGCAAGGATTAGAAAAAGCTTTGTGTAACGACCCGGTAAAATTCTTTATTTAAATATTTTATATTATACATTGGGTGTCCATTATTTTGATGAATAATTTTCTTTTAGAACTATTTTGTGAAGTATTGTTTTATAGAAATTATTCTTCAAAACTATTATTGTTTTTATTTTTGAACAAATGTGCATTTACTGCACAAATTTTTAGAAAATATTATAAAATCCAAATATTCTTAAAATTTTATGCATTTAATTTTTCTAAACTCCCAGAATTTATTTAATAAATTATTTTCGACTTTTACCTATTTTCCGAGAAATTTTAGTAGTTTTCGAAAAACATTGTCTTTAAGTTCTTAATTTGAAATCTAATTTTTAAAATGCTTAATTATTATCAAAAAAAATGAAAATTATAATATAAATAAATGTTTTGGATTTTATTTGAATTATATAAATTAATTTTTGAATTTTTATAATTTTATTTCTATTTTTGGGCAATTTTCAAAAAAGGGCAAAACAAGGGGTATTTTGGTCTTTTCACTTCTCCAACCCCCCAAATTTCGATTTTGCTGAGACATAAACAATAAAAATACTTAATAAATAAGAGTTTTTAGATTTTATAGGTTTTTGTTTGATTGTAGTTGATTTTATTCTATATTTTATCAAAATATCTATACCAATACACTCTTGAAACCTAGCCTCATATACATATATAAATATATATTAGTGGTGATATACATAGCTACATATACACACAAATACCCACATACATATACATGGTGGTTAGTAAAGTGAGGTGTATGTATATTCAACCATGTATAATTGTATGGTAGATGTATTTAAATGAATATAATATGTAGATATTTGCCTCTAATACTTGGAAGATCAATACACAAGACCTTATACACCCACAATCCTCATTTTTCAGCCCCATTTAGCCCCAAAACCGTGCTCTCCCTTGCTCACATCCTCACTCTCTCATTTTCTCTCAAAACACTATCATTTTCTCTCAAAACAATACATTACTTGGAAGAACTAAGGTAGTGATGCGGATCAAGGGAGCTCCAATGGTGTCAAGGCCGAAGCAAGAGGCAACAAGAAGGATCCATTGGCTCTTCCTAGTTCGCCAATCACAAGGGCACGGGCTAAGACGTTTGGGACAACCATGAACTCATATGTACAAGAGCAAGTCACACTTGAGTTGCAAGAGCATGAATTCACTAAGTGCCAAATTGGGCTTGATGGCACACCTAAGCTACTCCATATGCTTGAGGCGTGTTCAATTGATGAAGGGGCTGCCTAGCCTTGTTTAATTGAGCTTAAATTTATTTGGGCTTTAATTATTTGTAATAGCTTATATTTGGGTTTTAAACACAAGACTTGATAGACTTTAATAAGTCCTTGTAAGGATGGCCCATTGGACTTCACTTAAAGCCCATTCCTTGGGGGATTAGGCCTAATGGGCTTAATTTAGGGTTTGGCTTTGTTTAGGGTATAAATACCTTCTCTAAACCTTTGGAAATCAGATTTTGTTCATTTGAGATAGACAAAAAACGTGAGTCTCTTCTTCTTCATGTGTAAGAACCCTAGCATAGGAATTGTGAGTTCTACAATCTCCATTGCAACAAGAATCTGATTTGTGCTTCAAGAGTACTTGTAAGTGTTGATCTTTTCTTGACTAAATCCTTTTTAAATCTTCTTCTTGAGTACAAGGGGGTTGTGGGTTTAAAGGGTAGAATCTATCTTGTTCTTTGCTTTATGCTGAATTGCCATAATCTTCTCATGAGTACATGTTTTTGATTAGGGTTGTCGTATTAGGTAGGAACACTTCTTTATGCCTTAAGTAGAGGTTTTCTTCTTCTTTCTTGTGAAGAATAGGCAAGCTTCCATACTCTTGTGCCCAAGCAATGTAAAAGATCAAGCTTGAATGGCCTAGAGTGAGAGCTTTTGCCAAAAATGCCTCCAAGTTGAGGATTTTAGTTATTTTGCCATATTCATGTTACTTTAAAGCTTTATGGTTAATTTTTCATATTATAACTCTTGTTGGGAGTAAGTTGAAGATGGATAGACTTGTGAGCATGATCTTGAAGATTAATATGCTTATTTAGAGTACTATGTGCTTACTATACTTTCTTAAAAATACTATGTGCTTATTGTGCCCTTTTGCAATAATATGGAATTCTTATGCTTTATTTGAACTAATATGTGAGATCTATGCTTTATATGAAGTAGTATGAGACCATGATGCTTTATTTGAGCTATTAAGAAAATATCCTATATTGTTCTTGAAAGTCTTAGTAAAGAAAGCCCCACATATCTATTATTTGATAAATAGAACTTTTATTATACTTTATAATATAGATTTATGCCTACTTTAGTCCTTACATATATATATAAACCTATTGAAGGTTTTAGTAAGTGATTAGATGATTATATATATATATAAATATTTAAAGTGTCATTATATATTCATTTAGCTAATTTCATTATATGTTAATGATAGCCTAATTATATATATATAGTTACATGTACGTATAGATATAGGTTATTATAAACTACTTTTATATATATATATATATATGTTATGTATATGTATATATATATATACTTATATTCATTTTATTAGTTTTATATGTATATGTAGATAATTCTTATCATATCTATATATATAGTTATCTATATTTTGTTTAGGTATATATATGTAGTATTCATATATTTATATATCTTATATTTTAATCTATATATTTATATATATTTATACTAGTTATATTTTAATCTATATATTTATATATTTATACTAGTTATATTTTAATCTTTATATTTATATATTCATACTAGTTATATTTATATATTCATATTTATATTTTGTGTATTTACATATTTTTGCTACTAGCTATTTACATATTTAACATTTCTAAGTAAATATGCTTAATAAGCAAATATAAAATTTTCATTTATAAGTGTGGAGCTTACTTTACTAAACTATACTATAAACTTCCAAAGATTATGTGAATGTGTGAACAAATTGCAATTCTGTGAATGGGCCCATATGTGCTGGAATGGTCTGGGGGGTGTTCCACCGGGACATACTATTGAGTAGTCGGGAGAGTTCACACCCCTTCCATCTCCTAATCCCCCCTTGGGTAGACGGAGGGATCTACTCAAGAGAGAGGTTCGTAGGACAATACTAGGCGTATGCCCGGGATACGACCATTGGAGGATAAGGCTGGCGGGAGAAATGTGCTTGTTGTTATTTCGGCCCGGGTAGTTATAAGGGTCACTGTCAGGTGACCAAAGGTAGAAAGTGTGAATCTATATGTGTGCTATGTGTAACTAATGTGCACTTGACACCCGAGCACCTTATGTGCATAAAGAAATGTTTCTACTCAACGTATGTTGATTCCGTGTTACATAATGATTTAGATGCTTCCGAAGCTAGCCTTTACGATGATGAGGAGGAGGAACCTTTTGAAGCGTTTTACTAGGAAGAAAGATGTAGGATTTCCGCTGCGTAGTGTAGTTGGTGGTTTTTGCTTTTGCTATATAGAGATAGTAGAACTAGCAAGTCGATACTCTCCTTTATTATATGTACCCTTATGTTGTAAAGTACCTTACATTTTGTAATTAACAATGTACGCATGTATGTAACCACTGATGATAATAATAATCATAATAATAACAATAATACTAATAATAATAATATAATAATAATAAAGGGTTTTCGGGGTCGTCATAGGTGGTATCAGAGCAGGTTGCCAGCCGGAAAATCGGGAGCTAAGTGTTCTGTGGGGCAAAAGTACTATGCGCACGGGAGCCACCTCTTGAGCCTATAGAGCAAATTTTACGTCTTGAGCCCATGAGGCCAAGTGCAATGTATTGAAAGTCTTGAGCCCATGAGGCCAAGTACTATATGTCTTGAAAGTCTTGAGCCGTTGAGGCCAAGTATTATATCTTGAATGTTTTGAGCTTGCGGGGCAAAGTGCTACGTGTGCGGAAGACGCCTCTTGAACCCACAGGAGCTACCTCTAGAGTCCCAACGCCTGGCAGTTGGTAATAGTATGCGTGATTTTTGCTACAAAACTTCTGGGATATCTATTGGATTTCGTATTTGATTGAAATATATATTGGGTTTATGCCTAACCTATACTGGGTAAGGATCCTCGGCATAAGATTTTAGAATAGAAAGGAGATAGGCATGATCTGAGAAAGTTAATTAGGGATGAATTTCCTTGGGTAGTATTTGACATGCGGGGTAGCGGGTGTGGCTGGGCGGCCGACCAGTGCATGCTTTGCTCCCTAAATGACAAATACATGACGAATTCGAGTATAAGGTGAATTTTGTTTTTGGGTATTAACTGTAAATGACTACTTGTGGAATTATGTGACTTAAGTTCTACGTACTGAAATTCGCCTCTTGATCGTATAAGAACCAACTCGAGAGTTACCACGGGTATACGTGAAAGTTGCAAAGACCTCTAGTGCATCTAATGGATTTTATATTAGGTTAAATTATATTTTTCAAAAACATATCTTTTGGTAAAAGTTAGTACTGAAATAGGAGCCTTGAGAATTGGGAATGGTAGAGGCTATGTACTTTGTGGAACTTAAGAAAAGAAAGATTTAGAAGCTTGTGGTGGTCTAAGGCTCGGAATTGAGATAAGATTCATAATTATACTATGGTAGTAGAAACGGTATTTAGAATTGAAAAGCACAATGAAGCAATTGAACAATTAAGACACTTTGTGAGACTACAATCTAGGGGCAGCCCAAATAGAAGGATCTCTGGAGGATACATCAAAGCTGCA
Organism: Petrea volubilis; assembly: GCA_026212405.1. Classification (NCBI taxonomy): domain Eukaryota; kingdom Viridiplantae; phylum Streptophyta; class Magnoliopsida; order Lamiales; family Verbenaceae; genus Petrea; species Petrea volubilis. The sequence goes on along the minus strand of CM047881.1, from coordinate 11,258,973 downwards.
AGAATGGATGTGCGAGGTAACTAAATAAACCTACAGTGTGGAAGGTATGCATTTAGCTTGTTTCATTTACCTAGAATTTTGATTGATCCAAATTCATTACATGTTTTCTAGACGAGAGGTTCAACCTGATATTTATCGAATGAATTAGAAGTAGTTGTTATCCAATATTGAGGAGTTATTTGATTAAGTACAAGAAGTTTAAGTATATTCCAAACTGGATTTGAAATTAGGTGAGGAGGCGAGAGGGAATTTTAGTAGTCATGGAAAGAAGAGCACTTATGGAATAGAATAAAGATATATAACAAAGCTACTAGGAATGATGAACTTTAAGTATAGGTTTTTATTTTAGGTAAAGTGTGCAATAGTTAAATGACGATTCCCTTGTGATAGTTATGTTTCTTAATTCTTTTCGTAAGACCTCATCATTACTTATTCAAAAGATCTCTAAAATTCATTTTACTTTAAAATAACTTTTCATAATCTCCATAGGAGATATACTTTTTAATCGAACCTTGACGCCTATATTCTTTATGTGATTTGTTTCTAAAGCTGTAAGTTTGCTTATTACATATTATTTTTACCCCTATATATTCAAGATATCGATATTTCTTTGGGATATCTCTTACAACCAATATTCATTGTTTAATGTAAAGGAAAGAAAATGTCAATTTTGTCTTTAACTTTCTTTTAAAACAATGACTCCAATAGCGAGTCTTTTGGTTCCGTAATCATTCTTTTTGCTTTTAAGTAACTTTTCAAAGTTTTCTCAATTGATATCCCTTTTAATCTCTTTCTTGAAAAGTTTGTGATAGAGGATTTTTCCAAATTATATCACCTATTAGTAAAACCTTAAAATCTTTGAGATTTACGCCAATCTTATTTTCCTTATTTGATACTTCAATTAACCAAGTTGTTATTCAAACTTGTATGCATTCTCATGTGTATCAATAATAATCCATTGACAGTCTTTTATTCCATTCGCACTTTTAAACTTCAAACATGAAAATTTGTTGAAGCAAGTCTTCAAAATTGATGAGTTATCATTGATCTCTAGTAAACTTCTTTATGTATATTCCTAAATAATATTTAAAAAGAAAAATGTTGACAAATATTTTCAATTTCCTACTACATTTATGACTCACTTCTTCCACTTGTTGATCTTTTGTTCCTATTAATTAAAAGTTTTGTTTTAGTTTTGCCGTATACATCTTAGTTCTGATTTTGTATCCATCCGAACTATGACAATCCTTACTCATATTTGAAAAAAAAAAAAAAAGAAAACTTGAACCTATCACCAAAGATTTCGTTATAGGATTACTTTGAACCTAGCAAGGCCATAATGCAATATGGATAGTTGTGGATAGCCTTATGAAAAGCTTCCACTTCATTGTGTAGTTTAGAATGGCAGAATATTAGAAATAAGACACAGTTGGACTTTTTGGTGCTTGGTATCTCGGTTAGTATAGTCTTAAATAGAAACCGACAGTTTGCCCTAAATTTTGGCAAGAATTACAAAATGTTTGAACCACTAAGTTAAACGTTAGCATTTCTCTTCAGCCTCAAAATGGTGGACAACTAGAAAGAATCCTACAAACCCTTGAAGATATACTTCGAATTTGAAGGAAGTTAAGATCGACACCTCTCACTAGCCAAAATTTGCCGATCACAATAACTATTAACCTATAGTTGGCATGATCCTTTTGAAAGCACTTTATGCACAAGGAAATAGATCTATAGTATTTTGGAATGAAGTGGCAAAAGTGAAGCCCAAAGTTAGTACGGGAAATCACCAAAGTCACCAAAGTCGAAAGTGAATGACAGAAACACAAAGTTGCTAAAAGAGTTACACAGATAAGAGATGGAAAGATTTGGAATTTGAATTAGGAACGAAGGAGTCTTAAGATTTGGGAAACAAATGAAACTCTTAGTCCAAGATATGTCTGTTTTTTTTGAAATATTGGGAAAGATAGAAAAAGCAGTAGTGTAAGTTGGCATTACTTTCTACCGACAAGAGGTACATAATATCTTCTACGTATCTATACCCAAGAAATATTACTCGGATCCCTCACGTACATTAAACCATGGCATCCTAGATATTGACCCAGATTTAACCTATGTTGAAGAGCCTAGTGAAAATATCAAATTTAAGAAATTCACTTTAAGGAACAAGACAAGTCCATTAGTACAAGTGTTATGGAAACATCATAGAATGGAAGAAACCACTTGGGAAGGATTGGAAGAATTACAAGAGAAGTACCCACAGTTAAACGAGTAAGCATAAGACGAATTTCGAGGACGAAATTTTTTAAGGGGAGGAGGATGTAACGACCCCGTAAAACCCTTTATTTAAATATTTTATATTATACATTGGGTGTCCATTATTTTGATGAATAATTTTCTTTTAGAACTATTTTGTGAAGTATTGTTTTATAGAAATTATTCTTCAAAACTATTATGGTTTTTATTTTCGAACAAATGTGCATTTACTGCACAAATTTTTAGAAAATATTATAAAATCCAAATATTCTTAAAATTTTATGCATTTAATTTTTCTAAACTCCCAGAATTTATTTAATAAATTATTTTCAACTTTTACCTATTTTCCGAGAAATTTTAGTAGTTTTCAAAAAACATTGTCTTTAAGTTCTTAATTTGAAATCTAATTTTTAAAATGCTTAATTATTATCAAAAAAAATGAAAATTATAATATAAATAAATGTTTTGGATTTTATTTGAATTATATAAATTAATTTTCGAATTTTTATAATTTTATTTCTATTTTTGGGCAATTTTCAAAAAAGGGCAAAACAAGGGGTATTTTGGTCTTTTCACTTCTCCAACCCCCAAATTTCGATTTTGCTGAGACATAAACAATAAAAATACTTAATAAATAAGAGTTTTTAGATTTTATAGGTTTTTGTTTGATTGTAGTTGATTTTATTCTATATTTTATCAAAATATCTATACCAATACACTCTTGAAACCTAGCCTCATATACATATATAAATATATATTAGTGGTGATATACATAGCTACATATACACACAAATACCCACATACATATACATGGTGGTTAGTAAAGTGAGGTGTATGTATATTCAACCATGTATAATTGTATGGTAGATGTATTTAAATGAATATAATATGTAGATATTTGCCTCTAATACTTGGAAGATCAATACACAAGACCTTATACACCCACAATCCTCATTTTTCAGCCCCATTTAGCGCCAAAACCGTGCTCTCCCTTGCTCACATCCTCACTCTCTCATTTTCTCTCAAAACACTATCATTTTCTCTCAAAACAATACACTACTTGGAAGAACTAAGATAGGAACACTTCTTTATGCCTTAAGTAGAGGTTTTCTTCTTCTTTCTTGTGAAGAATAGGCAAGCTTCCATACTCTTGTGCCCAAGCAATGTAAAAGATCAAGCTTGAATGGCCTAGAGTGAGAGCTTTTGCCAAAAATGCCTCCAAGTTGAGGATTTTAGTTATTTTGCCATATTCATGTTACTTTAAAGCTTTATGGTTAATTTTTCATATTATAACTCTTGTTGGGAGTAAGTTGAAGATGGATAGACTTGTGAGCATGATCTTGAAGATTAATATGCTTATTTAGAGTACTATGTGCTTACTATGCTTTCTTGAAAATACTATGTGCTTATTGTGCCCTTTTGCAATAATATGGAATTCTTATGCTTTATTTGAACTAATATGTGAGATCTATGCTTTATATGAAGTAGTATGAGACCATGATGCTTTATTTGAGCTATTAAGAAAATATCCTATGTTGTTCTTGAAAGTCTTAGTAAAGAAAGCTCCACATATCTATTATTTGATATATAGAACTTTTATTGTACTTTATAATATAGATTTATGCCTGCTTTAGTCCTTACATATATATATAAACCTATTGAAGGGTTTTAGTAAGTGATTAGATGATTATATATATATATATATAAATATTTAAAGTGTCATTATATATTCATTTAGCTAATTTCATTATATGTTAATGATAGCCTAATTATATATATATAGTTACATGTACGTATAGATATAGGTTATTATAAACTACTTATATATATATATATATGTTACGTATATGTATATATATATATACTTATATTCATTTTATTAGTTTTATATGTATATGTAGATAATTCTTATCATATCTATATATATAGTTATCTATATTTTGTTTAGGTATATATATGTAGTATTCATGTATTTATATATCTTATATTTTAATCTATATATTTATATATATTTATACTAGTTATATTTTAATCTATATATTTATATATTTATACTAGTTATATTTTAATCTTTATATTTATATATTCATACTAGTTATATTTATATATTCATATTTATATTTTGTGTATTTATATATTTTTGCTACTAGCTATTTACATATTTAACATTTTTAAGTAAATATGCTTAATAAGCAAATATAAAATTTTCATTTATAAGTGTGGAGCTTACTTTACTAAACTATAATATAAACTTCCAAAGATTATGTGCATGTGTGAACAAATTGCAATTTTGTGAATGGGCCCATATGTGCTGGAATGGTCTGGGGGGTGTTCCACCGGGACATACTATTGAGTAGCCGGGAGAGTTCACACCCCTTCCATCTCCTAATCCCCCCTTGGGTAGACGGAGGGATCTACTCAAGAGAGAGGGTCGTAGGACAATACTAGGCGTATGCCCGGGATACGACCATTGGAGGATAAGGCTGGCGGGAGAAATGTGCTGGCTGTTATTTCGGCCCGGGTAGTTATAAGGGTCACTGTCAGGTGACAAAAGGTAGAAAGTGTGAAACTATATGTGTGCTATGTGTAACTAATATGCACTTGACACCCGAGCACCTTATGTGCATAAAGAAATGTTTCTACTCAACATATGTTGATTCCGTGTTACATAATGATTTAGATGCTTTCGAAGCTAGCCTTTACGATGATGAGGAGGAGGAACCTTTTGAAGCGTTTTACTAGGAAGAAAGATGTAGGATTTTCGCTGCGTAGTGTAGTTGGTGGTTTTTGCTTTTGCTATATAGAGATAGTAGAACTAGCAAGTCGATACTCTCCTTTATTGGATGTACCCTTATGTTGTAAAGTACCTTACATTTTGTAATTAACAATGTACGCATGTACGTAACCACTAATGATAATAATAATCATAATAATAACAGTAATACTAATAATAATAATATAATAATAATAAAGAATTTTCGGGGTCGTCATACTTTGACCACTAAGCTGAATATTAGTACCTCTTTCCAACCTCAAACTAGTGGACAAATAGAAAGAATCATACACCCCTTGAGGATATGCTTCGATTTTTAAGAAAGTTGAGAATTGACACCACTAACTAGCCAAATTTTCCTATAACAATAACTATCAACCTATATTTGGCATGACCCATTCGAAGCACTTTATGAACAAAGATATAGATCCACAGTATTTTGGAATGAAGTTGGCAAAGTAAAGCTCAAAGTTAGTACGGGAAGTTACCAAATCCACCAATATAGCTTGAAAGTGCATGACAGAAACCCAAAGTCGCTAAAAGAGTACTTACGCATATAAGAGACGAAAAGATTTGGAATTTAAATTTGGAAAAGGAGTCTTAAGATTTGGAAAACAAATGAAAAGTTTAAACCAAGTCATGATGGTTCTTCTGAAATATTTGGAAGAATAGGAAAGGTAGTATATAAGTTGGCATTACCTTCTACCAACCAAAAGAGCATAATGTTCCAATACTTAAGAATGAATTTCCGGGACGAAATTCCTTTTAAGGAGGGGAGGATGTAATAACTCGGTATTTCTAGGTGTTTCAAAAGTTAATTATGTGATTAAATTATTTAGTGTTTATGTCACTATTTTATATGTGAACTATGTGATTAAATTGTTTAGTGTTTTATTATCTTATATGTGAAATGTGTACTAACTACTATGTTTTTATACCAATCATTTGATTCTACGTATATGCATATAAATCAATGTATATATATATATATATATAATTCTATACATGTTTTTTTTTTCAAAATTATAATGATACGAATTATTTGTAATAAAGTCATATATATATAGTGTTTTTATATGTCGAAGTATATATATATATATATGTATATTTTTGAAATTGTGTATATATATATAATAGGTCATTTTGTTATTTTAGATGATATATATATATATATATATTATTTGATGCTTGAATATGTATTATTTAAATGTAATATGATTAATCTATGCATATTATGTGACATTTTTATTGCAATGAATACTTTGTAATATATGCTTATTTTGGTCACAAAACACATAATTGCTGGAATTATTTTCCTACTTTATTTAGCAATCATACAATGCATAAAATTCAAACACACACACACACACACACACACACACACACATATATATATACATAGATATAAATATACACGAATTTATATATATATATATATATATAAATAAGGGTTAGATTATTTTTCTTGATATTGTCATTTTCACTAAAATGTGTCATTTCACACTATACTTAATACGAGGGGCCTAATCAAAAACATGTACTCATGAGAAGATTATGGCAATTCGGCATAAAGCAAAGAACAAGATAGATTCTACCCTTTAAACCCGCAACCCTCTTGTACTCAAGAAGAAGACTTAAAAGGATTTAATCAAGAAAAGATCAACACTTACAAGTACTCTTGAAGAATAAATCAGATTCTTGTTGCAATGGAGATTGTAGAGCTCACAATTCCTATGCTAGGGTTCATGAACAAGTTTTCATGAAGAACATGAAACTCACGTTTTTTACTCTTATTCAATCAAAGAAATCTGATTTCCAAAGGTTTAAAGAAGGTATTTATACCTTAGACAAAGCCTAACCCTAAACTAAACCCATTAGTCCAAATCCTATAAGGAATAGGCTTTAAGTGAAGCCCAATCCCATCCTTACAAGGAATTATCAAAGCTTATTAAGTCATGTGTTTAAAAGTCCAAACACAAGCTATTACAAATAATTAAATCACAAATAATCTTAAGCCCAATTAAACAGCCCCTTCATCCATAGAACACGCCTCAAGCATATGGAGTAGCTTAGGTATGCCTTCAAGCCAAATTGCACACTTAGTGAATTCATGCTCTTGCAACTCAAGTGTAACTTGGTCTTGTACATATGAGTTGGAGCTCCCTTGATCAACATCATTCCCTCCTTCCTCAAAAAGATTTGTCCTCAAATCTGAATCCAAATCAAAAGGAGAAAGATCAGAAACATTAAATGTTGTAGAAATGCCATACTCACCTGGTAGATCAATTTTGTAGGCATTGTCATTAATGCGCTCCAAAACTTGGAATGGGTCATCACCATATGCATCCAACTTGCTTTTTCTTTGGTTTGGGGATCTCTCATTTCTAAAGTGAACCCAAACCCAATCACCCGGGTCAAAGACAATCCGCCTCCTTCCTTTATTAGCCTTGTCAACATAAAGACGGTTCTTCTTCCCAATGTTGGTGTGTGCTTTCTCATGTAATGACTTCACCAAATCTGCCTTCTTTTGTCCATCTAAACTCACAAGCACAGTTACATGCAAAGGACATAAATCTAGCACAGTTAAAGGGTTAAAGCCATATACAATCTCAAAAGGTGAAAAGCCGGTAGAAGAATGAATGCTCCTATTATATGCAAACTCAATAAATGGCAAACAATCTTCCCAAGTTTTTAAATTCTTACCAACAATTGCACGCAATAAGGTTCCCAAAGTCCTATTCACAACCTCAGTTTGTCCATCTGTTTGTGGATGGCAAGTAGTAGAATAAAGCAATTTAGTTCCCAATTTACCCCACAAAACACGCCAAAAATGTGAAAGGAACTTAGTATCCCTATCGGAAACAATGGTGCGTGGCACCCCATGTAAACGCACCACCTCTCTAAAGAACAAATCAGCTATGTTAGTTGCATCATCAGTCTTATGACATGCAATAAAGTGTGCCATCTTGCTAAACCTATCAACAACAACATATATAGAATCTCTCCCACGCCTAGTCCTAGGCAATCCAAGCACAAAATCCATGGAAATATCAGTCCAAGGCGAACTAGGCACAGGTAAAGGCATATAAAGACCATGTGGCATAGACTTAGACTTGGCCTGTTTACATGCAATACATGAAGAGCAAACTTTCTCAACATCTTTTCTCATATGTGGCCAATAAAAATGTTCATTCAACATGTCATAAGTCTTATGCACACCAAAATGCCCCATTAGACCCCCACAATGTGATTCCAACACTAGCAGGTTGCGCATAGAACATTTAGGTAGACAAAGTTTATTTCCCCTAAACAAAAAGCCATCATGTCTATAAAACTTGTCAAATGCTCAATGTTCACAAGCAACATAAACATTCCCAAAATCAGAATCATTCACATATAATTCTTTGATATGCTCAAAACCCAACAACTTAGAACTAAGAGTAGAGATCAAGGCATACCTTCGGGATAATGCATCTGCCACGACATTCTCTTTCCCGTGCTTATATTGAATCACATACGGAAACTGCTCTATAAATTCAACCCACTTACCATGTCTCTTGTTAAGCTTACCTTGCCCTTTTAAATGCTTCAATGATTCATGATCCGTGTGAATTACAAATTCCTTGGGCATCAAATAGTGCTGCCACACGTCCAAGGCTCTAACAAGGGCATAAAGCTCTTTGTCATATGTAGAGTAGTTGATTTGAGCTCCGTTCAACTTTTCACTAAAGTATGCTATTGGTTTCTTCTCTTGCATCAAAACAGCCCCAATACCTACACCAGAAGCATCACATTCAATCTCAAAAGTTTTATCAAAGTTAGGCAAAACAAGAATAGGAGCTGAACACAATTTATTCTTTAAAGTATCAAACGCTTTCTGTTGGGCTTCTCCCCACTTGAACCCAACTTCTTTCTTCACTATCTCTGTGAGAGGCGCAGCTATGGTAGAAAAGTCCTTCACAAACCGCCTGTAGAACCCAGCTAAACCGTGAAAGCTTCTTACCTCAGATATAGTTTTAGGCGTGGGCCATTCCTTTATGGCCTTGACTTTTTCTTCATCCACTTCAATACCTTGCGAACTCACAATAAAACCAAGAAATACAAGTCTATCTATGCAAAATGTGCACTTTTTAAGCTTAGCATACAATTGTTCTTGTCTCAAAACTTGTAAAACTAGCCTAACATGCTCAATGTGGTCATCAATAGACTTGCTGTAGATAAGAATATCATCAAAATACACAACTACAAATTTCCCTAAGTAGGCACGCAAAACATGGTTCATTAACCTCATAAATGTGCTAGGTGCATTAGTTAGCCCAAAAGGCATAACCATCCATTCATACAAGCCATACTTAGTTTTAAATGCAGCTTTCCATTCATCCCCAGGTTTCATTCTAATTTGATGATACCCACTCATTAGATCAATTTTAGAGAAATATTTAGCACCATGTAGTTCATCTAACATGTCATCTAGCCTAGGAATGGGATGTCGATACTTTACAGTGATTTTGTTGACCGCTCTGCAATCAGCACACATCCTCCATGTCCCATCCTTCTTAGGAACCAAAAGGACTGGAACTGCACATGGGCTCATACTCTCTTTCACAAATCCCTTCTCCAACAGCTCATCAACTTGTCTTTGCAACTCCTTAGTCTCCATGGGGTTGCTCCTATATGCTGGTCGGTTTGGGATTGCGGCTCCAGGAAGGAAGTCTATCTGATGCTCTATTCCCCTCAATGGTGGTAGACCACTCGGCATCTCTTCTGGAAAAACATCAGAAAACTGCTGCAATAAAGAAACAAAACTAGAAGGAAGAATAGAAGTGTCAAGGTCAGTCAAAGAAAAATATGACTCTCTAAACCGAATCATTAAGATCGGTTTACCCTCACTAATTGCACTCCTGATTTCTCTTTCTCTCACAAAAAGTGTTTGTTTATTTCTTCCCTCACTCTTCTTTTCTCTCACCACTGGGCCATTTACTTGTTTACACTTTTGTTTGGCCTCTTTTCCCTCTTTCTTTTCACTTTCTTTCTCTTTCTCCTCATTTCCCAAATTCTGCCCCTCTCTCTCCATAAGCTTCTTTTGGTCTAAATAGACCTCACTAGGTGTCAATGGAGTAAGAGTTACACGCCTTCCTTCATGGGAGAATGAGAATCGGTTGAGGTAACCATCATGGTGCACTTTTCTATCAAACTGCCATGGCCTCCCAAGCAAAATATGGCCAGCTTGCATTGGAACCACATCACAAGTCACCTCATCCTTATATGGTCCAATTGAGAACGAAACTACAACCTGCTTGTTCACCCTAACACTGCCCATGTCATTAAACCATTGAAGCTTGTATGGTCTAGGGTGTTTCTCACACTTTAACCCCAATTTACTCACCATACTAAGGCTTGCCACATTTGTACAACTTCCACTGTCAATTATAAGTGTGCAAACCTTGCCTCCCACCAAGCACCTCGTGTGAAAGATGTTTTCCCTCTGTTCTAAGTTCTCCTCTTGCAACTGCATACTCAGCACACGCCTGGCAACCAAAGAAGATCCAACCTCAGGAGCTACCACAACTTCTTGCTCCTCTTCTTCACCCTCACTATCACCACAAGATTCTAAATAGGGCATCTCTTCCTCGTCTTCAGATTCTGAATATACATAACCATTCCGAACCACTATGACTCTCTTATTGGGACATTGAGAGGCGATATGACCCTTGCCCGAGCACTTGAAGCACTTGATATCCCTACTAGGAGTAGTTGAGCTAGAACCCCTTAAATTGGAGCCTGAATTGGAGTCTTTAGCCTTGAGGCCCGAATCTGCCCCTTTTGGTTTAGGGTTTTGAAACTCCTTTTTCTCCTCCTTTGTAGGCCATTTAGAACCCCAAGAGTTGCTGGTGCTGCTTGCAAACTTGTTGGAGCTCTTGGTCTTCTTTTGCTTCTCTATCTTCATGGCCATGTTAAGCATGTCTTCCATAGAATCATACTTGTAGAGCTCAATCACATCAGCTATTTCCTTGTTCAATCCACTCAAAAATCTAGCCATGGTTACCTCCTCATCTTCAGTAATGTTAGCTCTAACCATGCACATCTCCATGTCTTTGTGGTAGTCTTCAACTGACTTAGCCCCTTGCACAAACCTGTGCAATTTCTGATGTAGCTCTCTAAAATAGTGGGAGGGTACAAAACGTTTCCTCATTGCCTCCTTCATGTCGTCCCAATTGTTAATGGGGCGTCTCCCCACCTTTCTTCTACTTAAGTTGAGTTGGTCCCACCAAAACAAAGCATATTCAGTGAACTCAACTGCTGCAATCTTCACCTTTTTCTCCTCTGAATATCTATTGCACTCAAAGATCATCTCAACCTTTCTTTCCCACTCCAAGTATTCTTCTGCATTGTTTCGGCCTTTGAAAGGTGGAATCTTGAGCTTGATGTTGCCCAAATTCTCGTCTACCTTGTCAACTGCCACTTCGTCCTCCTCCTCTTCATAGGCTGGATATCTAGTACTTCGGCCTCTAAACCTTCCCCCACCTCTTCCACGCTCAAGTCTTCCTCCCCTCCAATTGTGAGTCGCATCAGGCCTCTCATCTTCATCATCAAACTCATCTTGCAAATTTTGATGGGTATGAGCAAATGGTGTATGCCCTCCCTTTGTTGTAGTTGCTTGATGAGATTGTGAACTCCTTCCCTTCAATTCTTGGTCATGTCTCTCCAACTTGTCATTCATGGCCTCTAGAGTTTTGTTCAAATGAAGAAATTGCCCTTTAAATGCTTCTAGAATGAATTGCATTTGAGGGTCATCAACCTTGAAAGTCCCTCCATCTCCTTCTTTAGATGAGCTAGACATTGCTGCAAATCAAAAGAAAGAACACTATAGGCAGATTGTTAGTCACTCACTCACTCCCTCACGTGTTTCTCTCTTTAAAACGTGGGCTTTTCTCTCCCAAATGTGTAGGGTCACACTCCAGCCTTTTACCACTCCTCCACGCGTCTCAATTGCACTTTAGAATCCAACAAATGCCACAAGATAACAAGAAGAGTTTGGAAGACAAGGATAAAACCTAACAAGGAGAATTGAGCAAGAACAAAAGATAGAAAGAAAACTTAAGACAAACGGAACGGTAGTGCAAAAACAATGCAATGCACCACTTGATAATATCAATCTAGAGTGTAGACACAAGCAATTAACACCCTAGTAATATCAAAGAGGCAAAAAGGTAGCTCAAAACAAGAAATTAAATAACTAGAATCACAAAGAGACAATTCCGGTCAAAAATAGACAAGGCGAACGAAATAAGAACCTAAGTTATTTCTACCCCAACAAAACAAGCAAACAAGAATACCAAAAATTCAGAATTTTTTTTTTTTTTAATAAGGAAGTCAATGGTAGCCGAATCACCAATAGTGCCAATTCAATTGATTTGTTAAGTACCAAACAAGCACAAGGGTGTGTGAAGGTGTAATTGGGCTGCCAAGAAGTGAAAACTAAAAAAAATTAAATGAAAACAACCCCTTTACATGAGACACACGAAAATTATAGTAAGAAAAATGTCAAGAGACTTTTGTGTGGTCCTTGTTCACATGCAATCAGATTTGTGCACATGCTATTTCCCCTAAATAAGGCATGAAAAGTGGAGTTGGTCAATGAATTAGTTGTAGTCAATGCAATTCCACAAATTAAGGCTTGAAAAGTGGAGCCTTTCAAGGAATTGAATCAAGGGTGGAATTTTTTTTCTCCAAGAACAACACTAACACAACTTTTCAGAATTTCACTACTCAATCAAGATCAAATTCGAATTTCATTTTTTTTTTTTTTTCGCCCTTTTTTTTCGTTTTTTTTTTTTGTTCTTTCTTTTTCCTTTTTTTTTAATAGGGTCAGAATCTCAATTGATAGAAACAAAAAAGATGTTTGATGTTTCAAGAAGACACAAATTCGGATCAAGAATGATGTTTTAGGATCAAGAATCGAGCAAGAACAATCAAGATAACACAATCATGCAAATTTAGCAATAATAACAATAAAAAAAATGGCACCAAGCACAAAAGAATTAAAGGAATATAAAAAAAAAAACTCAAACCTAGAATCTAAGATAAATGAGAATTTATCTAGCCAAAGCTCTGATACCAAATAATACGACAACCCTAATCAAAACATGTACTCATGAGAAGATTATGGCAATTCGGCATAAAGCAAAGAACAAGATAGATTCTACCCTTTAAACCCACAACCCCCTTGTACTCAAGAAGAAGATTTAAAAGGATTTAATCAAGAAAAGATCAACACTTACAAGTACTCTTGAAGCATAAATCAAATTCTTGTTGCAATGGAGATTGTAGAACTCACAATTCCTAAGCTAGGGTTCTTACACATGAAGAACAAGATACTCACATTTTTTGTCTACCTCAATATGAAAAATCTGATTTCCAAAGGTTTAAAGAGGGTATTTATACCCTAGACAAAGCCAAACCCTAAACTAAGCCCATTAGGCCTAATCCCCTAAGGAATGGGCTTTAAGTGAAGCCCAATGTGCCATCCTTACAAGGACTTATTAAAGTCTATCAAGTCATGTGTTTAAAATCCAAATACAAGCTATTACAAATAATTAAAGCCCAAATAAATTTAAGCTCAATTAAACAAGGCTAGGCAACGCCTTCATCAATAGAACACACCTCAAGCATATGGAGTAGCTTAGGTGTGCCTTCAAGCCCAATTGTGCACTTAATGAATTCATGCTCTTGCAACTCAAGTGTGACTTGCTCTTGTACATATGAGTTCATGGCTGTACCAAAGGCCTTAGCCCGTGCCCTTGTGATTGGCCCACTTGGAAGAGCCAATAGATCCTTCTTGTCGATCTTGACACCATTGGGGCTCCCTTGATCCGCATCAGTAGTCTTCAACTGACTTAGCCCCTTGCACCAGCCTGTGCAATTTCTGATGTAACTCTCTAAAATAGTGGGAAGGTACAAAACGCTTCCTCATTGCCTCCTTCATGTCGTCCCAATTGCTAATGGGGCGTCTCCCCACCTTTCTTCTACTCAAGTTGAGTTGATCCCACCAAAATAGAGCATAATCAGTGAACTCAACTGTAGCAATCTTCACCTTCTTCTCTTCTGAATATCTATTACACTCAAAGATCATCTCAACCTTTCTTTCCCACTCCAAGTATTCTTCTGCATTGTTTCGGCCTTTGAAAGGTGGAATTTTGAGCTTGATGTTGCCCAAATTCCCATCTACCTTGTCAACTGCCACTTCGTCTTCCTCTTCTTCATAGGCTGGATTTCTAGTACTTCGGCCTCCAAACCTTCCCTTACCTCTTCCACGCTCAGGTCTGCCTTGCCTCCAATTGTAAGTCTCACTAGGCCACTCATCTTCATTATCAAACTCATCTTGCAAATTTTTGTTGGTATGAGCAAATGGTGTATGCCCTCTCTTTGTTGTAGTTGCTTGATGAGATTGAGAACTTCTTCCCTTCAACTCTTGGTCATGTCTCTCCAACTTGTCATTCATGGCCTCTAGAGTCTTGTTCAAATGAAGAAACTGCCCTTTAAATGCTTCTAGAATGAATTGCATTTGAGGGTCGTCAACCTTGAAAGCCTATTCATCTCCTTCTTTAGATGAACTAGACATTGCTGTAAAACAAAAGATCGAACACTATAGGCAGATTGTTAGTCACTCACTCCCTTACGTGTTTCTCTCTTTAAAACTTGGCTTTTCTCTCCCAAAAGGTGTAGGGTCTCACTCCAGCCTTTTACCACTCCTCCACGCGTCTCAATTGCACTTCAGAATCCAACAAATGCCACAAGAAAACAAGAAGAGTTTGGAAGACAAGAATAAAACCTAACAAGGAAAATTAAGCAAGAACAAAAACTAGAAAGAAGACTTAAAACAAACGGAACGGTAGTGCAAGAACAAGGCAATGCACCACTTGATAATATCAATCTAGAGTGTAGACACAAGCAATTAACACCCTAGTAATGTCAAAGAGGCAAAAAGGTAGCTCAAAACAAGAAATTAAATAACTAGAATCAAAAAGAGACAATTCTGGTCACAAGAGACAAAGCGAACTAAATAAGAACCTAAGTTATTTCTACCCCAACAAAGGAAGCAAACAAGAATACCAAAATCAGAATTTTCAATAAGGAAGTCAACGGTCGCCGAATCACCAGTAGTGCCAATTTAATTGATTGTTAAGTACTAAACAAGCACAAGTGTGTGTGAGAGTGTAATAGGGCTGCCAAGAAGGGAAAACAAAAAGATTAATGAATTCAGCCCCTTTGCAAGACACGAATTTTGATTGCAAGAAAATGTCAAGAGAATTTGGTGTGGTCCTTGTTCTCATGCAATCAAATTTGTGCACATGCTATTTCTCCCAAATAAGACATGACAAGTGGAGTTGCTCAATGAATTAGTTGTAGTCACATGCAATTCCACCAAATAAGGCTTGAAAAGTGGAGTCTTTCAAGGAATTGAAGCAAAGGCAGAATTTTAATTCAAGAACGACACTAACGCAAAATTTCAGAATTTCACTACTCAATCAAGATCAATTTCGAATTTCCTTTTTTTTTTTTGTTTTTTTTTTTGTTTTTTTTTTTGTTTTTTTTTCCTTTTTTTCTTCGTTTTTTTTTTCCTCCTTTTTTTTTTTTTTTTTTTATAAGATCAGAATCTCAATTGATAGTTTCAATGGTGAACAATCCAATGGGACAAGACAAATTATCAAGATCCTCAATCTTGGTTTCAAGAAAGCATTTCTTGAAAATTCTTGAAATAAGAACAACCAGCCCTTACGGATGACAAAAACGACCAAGAAGTTTCAAGAAAACACAAATTCGGATCAAGGATGATGTTTTAGAATCAAGAATCAAGCAAGAACAATCAAGATCACACAATCATGCAAATTCAGCAACAATAACAATCAAGAAGGTGGCACCACGCATAAAAGAGTTCAAGGAATTCAGACACTCAAACCTAGAATCTAAGATAAATAAGAATTTATCTAGCCAAAGCTCTGATACCAAATAATACGAGGGGCCTAATCAAAAACATGTACTCATGAGAAGATTATGGCAATTCGGCATAAAGCAAAGAACAAGATAGATTCTACCCTTTAAACCTGCAACCCTCTTGTACTCAAGAAGAAGACTTAAAAGGATTTAATCAAGAAAAGATCAACACTTACAAGTACTCTTGAAGAATAAATCAGATTCTTGTTGCAATGGAGATTGTAGAGCTCACAATTCCTATGCTAGGGTTCATGAACAAGTTTTCATGAAGAACATGAAACTCAAGTTTTTTACTCTTATTCAATCAAAGAAATCTGATTTCCAAAGGTTTAAAGAAGGTATTTATACCTTAGACAAAGCCTAACCCTAAACTAAACCCATTAGTCCAAATCCTATAAGGAATAGGCTTTAAGTGAAGCCCAATCCCATCCTTACAAGGAATTATCAAAGCTTATTAAGTCATGTATTTAAAAGTCCAAACACAAGCTATTACAAATAATTAAATCACAAATAATCTTAAGCCCAATTAAACAGCCCCTTCATCCATAGAACACGCCTCAAGCATATGGAGTAGCTTAGGTGTGCCTTCAAGCCAAATTGCACACTTAGTGAATTCATGCTCTTGCAACTCAAGTGTAACTTGGTCTTGTACATATGAGTTCATGGCTGTCCCAAACGTCTTAGCCCGTTCCCTTGTGATTGGCCAACTAGGAAGAGCCAATGGATCCTTCTTGTTGCCTCTTGCTTCGGCCTTGACACCATTGGAGCTCCCTTGATCCGCATCAATACTAATTATTTTGAAAATTATTTTTAAATGCTAGGTCATAAGACTATGATTCATATATATATATATATATATAAATGTCTTACATTATATATGTATATTTTTAAAGAAAATTTATATGCATAAATATATAAGATTATATTTTTATTTCTTTAGGTATTTTTCATCATAAACATTGGAATAATTATATTATGTGTAAAAATATCCTAAAAATATAGAAAGATGGGAGGGGCCACGAATTTTTTTTACATATATATGATAAAAATATGATAAATATATGGTGTATATTATTACTTGCTCCCCAATTCTTCTTGCATTAAATAAAAATTCACACGTGTAAGATTTCTTCTAGATATGTTTATACATGTAAGGTTTAGATTAAACTAGATTATGAAGTGTGCATTTAGACTCACACTTAAGCTATAATTAGGTATTGAGTTGAAAGATTTCATTTATTATAACTCTTAGTTGTAACCTTAGGTGGAAAGATGATAATAATTAGAAAATGACTTAATTATTTAATAATCTTATTTCTTAGCTTAACTACTATAAATATGGGATAAATTGGGGATTTAGCACTTCATTTTCATCACATAACACACACAAACACATCCGCACACACACTAAATCCCGCCTAAAACACCCCGGCTCACACTCACCTTACTCTAAACACACAAAACATTTCATATTTATAGTATATTTTCTACCCACATATATATATACATAAACCCTTCTTTTTACATACATATATACATATTAGCCCTCTATATAACCCCGTAATTCCATAAAACACTCTTGAAAAGGGTAGAAAAATATTTAATTAAAGTAGGAACCTTACTTAATTTCATAAGTAAAGGTTCCTACTTATAGAAGTGAGTGTGACTTGAAATGCTTCATATTTTATACAAGGCAGTGATTTTTCTTAAGACCTGAGCTAGTTTTTCTTATAGTATTAGCACATTTATTCCCCTATTAGGACTTAGGAAGTAATTACAGGTTAGTTACTATCTTAGTCCTAAGGGATTCCATAGTAGTTTAGCTAGACGCATGTTGTGTGTTTATGCAAGAGAATGTTGAAATTTGTGAATTTCTACTGAATTGTGAAGCAAGAAATTATGTGTATTGTGTAGTTATAATTTATGCTATGTTAGGGTTTTATTTATGTGTTAGAAGCTGCAAATTTTAGTTTTAAAAATGAAAATCCTGTTTATTTTCAAAGCTGAAAATACTATTTCAAAGCTAAAAAAACCCTATTTTTCAAGGCTGGAAATTCAAAATTTACAAGCTAAAAACCTATTTCACAAGTCTGGAAATTTCACTGTGTAATTTCAGTATATTCTAAGCTGAAATTTTAGTATTTCGCAAGCTGGAAAGTTTGTTCGCAATCTGAAACGTGTAAGCTGGAAATTTATGTTCTATGCTGAAATTTGCACAAAATGCTGAAAAACAATCTGCCTGGTGGAGGAAATTGAGTTAAATGTGCTGAAATTTGTGTGTATATGGGCCCAAAACGTGATAGGGGTGGATGGGGCTGAGTTCGGCTTGGCGGCAATGGATTTGCCGGTCTTAAAGGTTCTCGCCATCCATCGTTGCCTAATCCCACCTTGTATGGATGGAGTGTTTCATGTACTGAAGTGGATCGTAGGAAATTTCGCATATGCTCGGGATATGATCACTGGTGTGTTTGGTTGGGATGAGAGTATTAGTTGGAGTTAAGTTTACGGCACGTCGAGATAAGGTAGCCGCCCGTCGAGGTGGAAGACGGTAGAAATGTGTTGCAATTTACGATTCTCATGATCTGAAAATTTATATGATTTATATTTGATGAAAGTATGTGAAAATATGCATGTTTGCAGCACACACACACACCTTATATGTTAAGTAAAATTGCTACTCAACATGTTTGTTGATGATGTTGTTATCCAATGTTTTAGCCCAATTTGAGGACGAAGTTACCAACAAGGAGGATGGGAAGGGACGATTTGAAGTATTTGGCTAGAGCAATTCATAGTCGAGACCATGTAGTTTTATCATGTGTTTAGAACTCTTATCATGTATTTTGGAGTTTGCTATGTAATAAAAGTCTTTTATGAAAATTTTCAGCTTTCAATAATAAAAGTATTAGTAGTATATTTCAATAGCTAGCCAATAGTTTCAGGTCGTCACATGAACAACATGAATGAGGTCTTAAAATTGTTGTTTTATTCTTTTTGCAACCCCATAACACTCGAATGTGGTTTAACTCGTGTTTAGTTTCCTCATTTTGGGCTTCAACAACCCAAAACATATGGATTTGGTCTAGAATTTAATCACTGAACTCATTGTGCATGCTCCTTTAGCGACAACAAGGGCAAAACAAAGCTAGATTTGCCTTAATTCACCTTTAAACAACGTTAATGAGGTCTTAGAATGGTTGTCTTAGTCTCTTTGCATCTCTATAGCACTGGAATGTGGTTTATCTCGTGTTTATCTTCATTATTTTAGGCTTTAGCGACCCAAAACAGATGGATTGGGGAGGAGATCCACCTATTATCTCATTTTTTCATGCCCTTTTAGCCACGAAAATGTGAAACGAAGCAATATTAGCCTTAATTCACATTTAAACATCATTAATGAGGTCTTAAAATGGTTGTTTTTAGTCTATCTACACCCATTACCACTCGAATGTGGTTTTAGCTCTTGTTTATTTTCATCATTTCAGGCTTTAATAACCCCAAAAAGAAGGATTTGGTCTGGAATTACAATGATAAACCCATTTTCCACACTCTTCTAGCCACAAAATGGGTGAAACTGTGCTAGATTCACCTTATTTAATGCTTAAACATCGCGTTGACGAGTCTTGAAATTGTCGTTTTCATTTCTTTGCAACCCTACAACAGTCGAATGCAGCTTCACTCATGTTTTTTTTCATCATTTTAGCCACGAAATGGGTAAAACGAAGCTAGATTAGCGTTAATTCATGCTCAAACAGCGTTAATGAGGTTTTAAAATGGTTGTTTCAGGCTGTTTGCAACCCCGTAACACTTGAACGTTGTTTAACTCGTCTTGTTTATTTGCATCATTTTAGGCTTTAACGACCTAAAACGAATGGATTTGGGGTTGAATTCAATCCATTAAATCATTTTCCATGATCCTTTTCCCTCGAAAAGGGAGAAACGAAGCTAGATTAGCCCTAATTCACGTTTAAACAATCTTAGTGAGGTCATAAAATGGCTGTTTTAGTCTATTTGCAACCCTGTAGCACTCAAATGTTGTTTACCTCATTGTGTTTATTTTCATCGTTTTGGGTTTTAACAACCCAAGACAAATGGATTTGTCGTGTAATTCCTTCCATTAACTCGTTTTTTTTCACGATCCTTTAGCAACAAAAAGGGTGAAATGAAGCTACATTAGCCTTAACTAAAGCTTAAACAACGTTAATGAGGTCTTAAAAGGGTTGTTTTAGTTTGTTGCAACACTATAACATTCGAATGTAGTTTATAATACGACAACCCTAATCAAAAACATGTACTCATGAGAAGATTATGGCAATTCGGCATAAAGCAAAGAACAAGATAGATTCTACCCTTTAAACCAACAACCCTCTTGTACTCAAAAAGAAGATTTAAAAGGATTTAATCAAGAAAAGATCAACACTTACAAGTACTCTTGAAGCATAAATCAGATTCTTGTTGCAATGGAGATTGTAGAACTCACAATTCCTATACTAGGGTTCTTACACATGAAGAACAAGAGACTCACGTTTTTTTTGTCTACCTCAATGAACAAAATCTCATTTCCAAAGGTTTAAAGAAGGTATTTGTACCCTAAACAAAGCCAAACCCTAAACTAAGCCCATTATGCCTAATCCCCTAAGGAATGGGCTTTAAGTGAAGCCCAATGTGCCATCCTTATAAGGACTTATTAAAGTCTATCAAGTCATGTGTTTAAAATCCAAATACAAGCTATTACAAATAATTAAAGCCCAAATAAATTTAAGCTCAATTAAACAAGGCTAGGCAGCCCCTTCATCAATAGAACACGCCTCAAGCATATGGAGTAGCTTAGGTGTGCCTTCAAGCCCAATTGTGCACTTAGTGAATTCATGCTCTTGCAACTCAAGTGTGACTTGCTCTTGTACATATGAGTTCATGGTTGTCCCAAAGGCCTTAGCCCGTGCCCTTGTGATTGGCCCACTTGGAAGAGCCAATGGATCATTCTTGTTGCCTCTTGCTTCGACCTTGACACCATTGGAGCTCCCTTGATCCGCATTAGTTTAACTCATATTTATCTTTATCATTTTAGGCTCGAACACCCTATAACAGATGGATTTGGTGCGGATTTCTATCCATTAGCCCGTTCTTCATGCTCCTTTATCTGACAAAAGGGTGAAACGACTCTAGATTACCCATAATTCACACTTGAGCAACATGAATGAGGTCTTAAAATGGTTGTTTTAGTCTTTTTGCAACCCCATAACATTCGAATGTGGTTTAACTCGTGTTTAGTTTCCTCATTTTGGGCTTCGACAACCCAAAACATATGGATTTGTTCTAGAATTCAATCAATGAACTCATTTTGCATGCTCCTTTTGATACGACGGCCCTAATCAAAAAACATGTACTCATGCGAAGATTATGGCAATTCGGCATCAAGCAAAGAACAATACAGATCCTACCCTTCAAACCCACTACCCCCTTGTACTCAAGAAGAAGATTTAAAAGGATTTAATCAAGAAAAGATCAACACTTACAAGTACTCTTGAAGCATAAATCAGATTCTTGTTGCAATGGAGATTGTCGAGCTCACAATTCCTATGCTAGGGTTCATAGACACGATTTCATGAAGAACATGAGAATCACGTTTTTTAATCTTATTCAATCAAAGAAATATGATTTCCAAAAGTTTAAAGAAGATATTTATACCTTAGACAAAGCCAAACCCTAAACTAAACCCATTAGGCCGAATCCCATAAGGATGGGCTTTAAGTGAAGCCCAATGCGCCATCCTTACAAGGACTTATTAAAGTCTATCAAGCCATGTGTTTAAAACCCAAACACAAGCTATTACAAATAATTAAAGTCCAAATAAATTTAAGCTCAATTAAACAAGGCTAGGAAACCCCTTCATCAATAGAATACGCCTCAAGCATATGGAATAACTTAGGTGTGCCTTCAAGCCCAATTGTGCACTTAGTGAATTCATGCTCTTGCAACTCAAGTGTGACTTGCTCTTGTACATATGAGTTCATGGTTGTCCCAAAGGCCTTAGCCCGTGCTCTTGTGATTGGCCCACTAGGAAGAGCCAATGGATCCTTCTTTTTGCCTCTTGCTTCGACCTTGACACCATTGGAGCTTCCTTGATCCGCGTCATTCCCTCCTTCCTCTAAAAGATTCATCCTCAAATCTGGTAGATCAATCTTGTAGGCATTGTCATTAATGCACTCCAAAACCTGAAATGGGCCATCACCACGTGTATCTAACTTGCTTTTCCTTTGGTTTGGGAATCTCTCTTTTCTAAAATGAACCTAAACGCAATCACCCGGTGCAAAGACAATCTGCCTCCTTCCTTTATTAGCCTTGTTAGTATAAAGACGGTTCTTCTTCTCAATATTGGTGCGTGCAAAGGACATAAATCCAGCACAGTTAAAGGGTTAAAGCCATATACAATCTCAAAAGGTGAAAAACCAGTAGAAGAATGAATGTTCCTTATTATATGCAAACTCAATAAATGGCAAACAATCTTCCCAAGTTTTTAAATTCTTACCAACAATTGCACGCAATAAAGTGCCCAAAGTCCTATTCACAACCTCAGTTTGTCCATCTGTTTGTGGATGGCAAGTAGTAGAATAAAGCAATTTAGTTCCCAATTTACCCCACAAAACACGCCAAAAATGTGAAAGGAACTTAGTATCCCTATCTGAAACCATGGTGCGTGGCATCCCATGTAAACACACCACCTCCCTAAAGAACAAATCAGCTATGTTAGTTGCATCATCAGTCTTATGGCATGCAATAAAGTGTGTCATCTTGCTAAACCTATCAACAACAACATATATAGAATCTCTCTCACGCGTAGTCCTAGGCAATCCAATCACAAAATTCATGGAAATATCAGTCCAATGTGAACTAGGCACAGGTAAAGGCATAAGAAGACCATGTGGCATAGACTTAGACTTGGCCCGTTTACATGCAATACATGAAGGGCAAACTTTCTCAACATCGTTTCTCATATGTGGCCAATAAAAATGTTCATTCAACATGTCATAAGTCTTATGCACACCAAAATGTCCCATTAGACCCCTACAATGTGATTCCAACACTAACAAGTTACGCATAGAACATTTAGGTAGACAATGTTTATTTCCCTTAAACAGGAAGCCATCATGTCTATAAAACTTGTCAAATGCTCCATGTTCACAAGCAACATAAACATTCCCATAATCAGAATCATTCACATATAATTCTTTGATATGCTCAAAACCCAACAACTTAGAACTAACAGTAGAGATCAAGGCATACCTTCGGGATAATGCATCTGTCAGGACATTCTCTTTCCCATGCTTATATTGAATCACATAAGGAAACTGCTCTATAAACTCAACCCACTTACCATGTCTCTTGTTAAGCTTATCTTGCCCTTTTAAATGCTTCAATGACTCATGATCCGTGTGAATTACAAATTCCTTGGGCATCAAATAGTGCTGCCACACTTCTAAAGCTCTAACAAGGGCATAAAGCTCTTTGTCATATGTAGAGTAGTTGAGTTAATCTCCATTCAACTTTTCACTAAAGTATGTTACTGGTTTCTTCTCTTGCATCAAAACAGCCCCAATTCCTACACTAGAAGCATCACATTCAATCTCAAAAGTTTTATCAAAGTTAGGCAAAACAAGAATAGGAGCTGATGCGGATCAAGGGAGCTCCAATGGTGTCAAGGCCGAAGCAAGAGGCAACAAGAAGGATCCTGATGCGGATCAAGGGAGCTCCAATGGTGTCAAGGTCGAAGCAAGATGCAACAAGAAGGATCCATTGGCTCTTCCAAGTGGGCCAATCACAAGGGCACGGGCTAAGGCCTTTGGGACAACCATGAACTCATATGTACAAGAGCAAGTCACACTTGAGTTGCAAGAGCATGAATTCACTAAGTGCCAAATTGGGCTTGATGGCACACCTAAGCTACTCCATATGCTTGAGGCGTGTTCAATTGATGAAGGGGCTGCCTAGCCTTGTTTAATTGAGCTTAAATTTATTTGGGCTTTAATTATTTGTAATAGCTTATATTTGGGTTTTAAACACAAGACTTGATAGACTTTAATAAGTCCTTGTAAGGATGGCCCATTGGACTTCACTTAAAGCCCATTCCTTAGGGGATTAGGCCTAATGGGCTTAGTTTAGGGTTTTGCTTTGTCTAGGGTATAAATACCCTCTTTAAACCTTTGGAAATCAGATTTTGTTCATTTGAGATAGACAAAAAACGTGAGTCTCTTCTTCTTCATGTGTAAGAACCCTAGCATAGGAATTGTGAGTTCTACAATCTCCATTGCAACAAGAATCTGATTTGTGCTTCAAGAGTACTTGTAAGTGTTGATCTTTTCTTGACTAAATCCTTTTAAATCTTCTTCTTGAGTACAAGGGGGTTGTGGGTTTAAAGGGTAGAATCTATCTTGTTCTTTGCTTTATGCCGAATTGCCATAATCTTCTCATGAGTACATGTTTTTGATTAGGGTTGTCGTATTAGGAGCTGAACACAATTTATTCTTTAAAGTATCAAATGCTTTCTATTGTGCTTCTCCCCACTTGAACCCAACTTCTTTCTTCACGATCTATGTGAGAGGCGCAGCTATGGTAGAAAAGTCCTTCACAAACCGCCTGTAGAACCCAGCTAGACCATGAAAGCTTCTTACCTCAGATATGGTTTTAGGCGTGGGCCGTTCCCTTATAGCCTTGCCTTTTTCTTCATCCACTTCAATACCCTGTGAACTCACAAAAAAACCAAGAAATGCAAGTCTATCTATGCAAAAGGTGCACTTTTTAAGCATAGCATACAATTGTTCTTGTCTCAAAACTTGTAAAACTAGCCTAACATGCTCAATGTGATCATCAATAGACTTGCTGTAAATAAGAATATCATCAAAATACACAACTATAAATTTCCCTAAGTAGGCATGCAAAACATGGTTCATTAACCTCATAAATGTGCTGGGCGCATTAGTTAGCCCAAAAGGCATAACCATCCATTCATACAAGCCATACTTAGTTTTAAATGCAGTTTTCCATTCATCCCCAAGTTTCATTCTAATTTGATGATACCCGCTCATTAGATCAATTTTAGAGAAATATTTAGCACCATGTAGTTCATCTAACATGTCATCTAATCTAGGAATGGGATGTCT
This sequence comes from Petrea volubilis, assembly GCA_026212405.1. Classification (NCBI taxonomy): domain Eukaryota; kingdom Viridiplantae; phylum Streptophyta; class Magnoliopsida; order Lamiales; family Verbenaceae; genus Petrea; species Petrea volubilis. The sequence goes on along the minus strand of CM047881.1, from coordinate 11,233,791 downwards.
ATACTTTACAGTGATTTTGTTGACTGTTCGGCAATCAACACACATCCTCCATGTCCCATCCTTCTTAGGTATCAAGAGAACTAGAACTGCACATGGGCTCATACTCTCCTTCACAAATCCTTTCTCCATCAGCTCGTCAACTTGTCTTTACAACTCCTTAGTCTCCATGGGGTTGCTCCTATATGCTGGACGGTTTGGGATTGTGGCTCCAGGAAGGAAGTCTATCTGAAGCTCTATTCCCTTCAATGGTGGTAGACCACTCGGCATCTCTTCTGGAAAAACATCAGAAAACTCCTGCAATAAAGAAACAAAACTAGAAGGATACGATGGCCCTAATTAAAAAAACATGTACTCATGTGAAGATTATGGCATTTCGGCATAAAGCAAAGAACAAGACAGATCCTACCCTTCAAACCCACTACCCCCTTGTACTCAAGAAGAAGATTTAAAAGGATTTAATCAAGAAAAGATCAACACTTGCAAGTACTCTTGAAGCATAAATCAGATTCTTGTTGCAATGGAGATTGTCGAGCTCACAATTCCTATGCTAGGGTTCATAGACACGATTTCATGAAGAACATGAGAATCACGTTTTTTAATCTTATTCAATCAAAGAAATATGATTTCCAAAAGTTTAAAGAAGATATTTATACCTTAGACAAAGCCAAACCCTAAACTAAACCCATTAGGCCGAATCCCATAAGGATGGGCTTTAAGTGAAGCCCAATGCGCCATCCTTACAAGGACTTATTAAAGTCTATCAAGCCATGTGTTTAAAACCCAAACACAAGTTATTACAAATAATTAAAGCCCAAATAAATTTAAGCTCAATTAAACAAGGCTAGGCAGCCCCTTCATCAATAGAATACGCCTCAAGCATATGGAATAGCTTAGGTGTGCCTTCAAGCCCAATTGTGCACTTAGTGAATTCATGCTCTTGCAACTCAAGTGTGACTTGGTCTTGTACATATGAGTTCATGGCTGTCCCAAAGGCCTTAGCCCGTACCCTTGTGATTGGCCTACTAGGAAGAGCCAATGGATCGTTCTTGTTGCCTCTTGCTTCGACCATGACACCATTGGAGCTCCCTTGATCCGCGTCAGAAATGGAGAAAAACCTGCCTCAACGGCCAAGAAACGCGATCAAAGTATAGCTATGGGTCACCCAAACACATCTAAGAAGGGGACCTAGAAGCAAAACGTTGATGTTCCTCCTCGCCTCACGAGGAGTAAAGCTAAAGCCGAGGATTCTCAGTCCCACACTTATTTATGATTGATATCCTTATTTGGAATTCGCGGGGCATTGGAAGCCCCGCTAAACAAAGGTACTTATGTGATTTGAAATGGAGACATAAGCTATCTATTTTGGTAATCATTGAGCCGAAGATTCAATTAAAGGAGCGGTATATGCTTAGGAAGCTAGGATTTTTGGGGGTCATTTCGAATCCTACTAACCACATATGGTGCTTTTATGATGCGAATGTTCAGGTTCAGGTGCTGATTAATGAAGTTCAATTCATCCATCTCAAGGTTACATCGAGGCTATTCCCTGACACACTTCTTGGTACCTTTGTGTATAGCCGACATAATCGCATTCAGAGGAAGCATTTATGGGATGATATGCGAGGAATTGCAACGCCGGATCCATGGATTATTTGGAGGGGATTTCAATATCGTGCAATCCGTGGATAGCGTCGAGGATGTGCGCCAGCTCAATTAGGTTCTATCGAGGATTTCTCGGACTGCATTGAGGGTTGTGGTCTTATTGATCTAGTATTGTGGGAGGTCAGTTCACATGGAACCGGGGTACGCGTTGGGAACGATTGGATCGTGTTCTTGTGTCTGCTGGCTGGATTGATTTATTCCCAGACTTTCGGACGGAGCATCTCCCGACATGATTCAGATCATTGTCCACTATTGATCAAGCCGACCCTTCTGGGTCCAAGGGGTCCATCATCCTTTCGGTTCCAGAAGATGTGGACACGGCATCATTCATTCTATGAAGCCGTTAAGGCCAATTGGAGTCTTCCAATTGGGTCTTTTGGAATGCTAAAGCTGCAACATAAGCTTGTTCGTATGAAATAGTTTCTCAAAACATGGAACAAAGAGGTATTTGGGAACATCTTTGACAAAGTAGCGGCGGCAAGCGAAGCTGCTCAACAGCTTGAGACAGTCTTTGATGAAGACCCCTCCGATTATAATCGTATGGCCATGAAACAAGCCAATGCGAATCTTAATCATGTTATGGCTATGGAGGAGGATTATTGGCAGCAGAAGTCGAGTTGTCGATGGTTACAAGAGGGGGAGCGAAATACGGCTTATTTCCACAATTTGGTGAAACAACGTAGGGTGAAGAGTTGCATTTTTAGTATCAAGGATAATGGACGGCAAATTGAGAACCCAGATGAAATTAAAGCTTCAGCAATCATCTTCTTCGAGTCTCTTCTTACTAAAGACGAGGGCTACATTTTGGATGAGGACTTCTCTCCTATTCCTCGGTTACTTTCAGTGGAGGATTCTACTGCCCTTTGTGCTCCACCAACATTGGAGGAGGTTCGTCGAACTGTCTTTGACATTTGCCCTGATTCAGCAGCAGGCCCTGATGGGTTTTCCTTGGTTTTTTATCAAGTTTGTTGGGATTTTGTGGCAGGAGATGTATTGGATGCTGCTCGGGATTTCTTTGCTGGCACACCTATGCCTCGGGCATTCTCTAGCACTTCTATCGTGCTTATACCGAAAAAGGAGGCACCGGTTACTTTGGCGGACTATCGACCGATTAGCCTATGCAATATGTTGAATAAGATTATGACGAAGATTATATATACTAGATTGGCTGGGATTCTCCCATCGCTTATCTACCCCTCGCAATCTGGTTTTCTGGCGGGAAGGGCCATTTCTGACAATATTTTACTGGCCCAAGATATGACGACCCCGAAATCCCTTTATTATTATTATTATAATAATAATAATTATTATTATTATTATTATTAGTCTTTTGACTATTACTAGATTAATACTATCATTAGTGGCTACATACATGCGTACATTTTTAATTACAACGTATAAGGTACATTACATAAGGGTACATCAACAAAAGGGAGTCTCGACTTGCTAGTTTACTATTGATACATAGCAAAAGCAAAAACCCAAAACAGGTACGCAGCGGAAAATCCTACATCCTTCTTCCTAGTAAAATGCTTCAAAAGGTTCCTCCTCCTCGCCATCATAAAAGCTATCTTCGGAAGCATCTAAAATATTATATAACATGAAATCAACATATGTTGAGTAGAAACACTTCTTTATACACATAAGGTGCTCGGGTGTCAAGTGCACATTAGTTACACATAGCACACATATAATTTCACACTTTCTACCTTTCGTCACCTGACAGTGACCCTTATAACTACCCGGGCCGAAATAACAACCAGCACATTTCTCCCGCCAGCCTTATCCTCCAATGGTCGTATCCCGGGCATACGCCTTAGTATTGTCCTACGACCCTCTCTCTTGAGTAGATCCCTCCGTCTACCCAAGGGGGGATTAGGAGATGGAAGGGTGGTGAACTCTCCAGGCTACTCAATAGTATGTCCCGGTGGAACACCCCCCAAACCATTCCAGCACATATGGGCCCATTCACACAATTGCAATTTGTTCACATATGCACATCATCATAGTTTAGCAAAGTAAGCTCCACACGTATAAATGAAAGCTTTATGTTTGCTTATTAAGCATACTTACATAGAAATGGTAAAAATATATATATAGCTAGTAGCAAAATATGTAAATAAATAAAATATGAATATAAATATATATAAATATGTAAACATAGTAAATATATAAATATAAAGATTAAAAGATAACTAATATAAATATATAAAATATATAAAATGTGATATAGATAAGTATATATATAAAGATGGTAGAAAAATATATAAACTATACAAAGTGTGATACAGATATAAGATGATTGAAATTATCTACATATATATATAAACTAATAAAATGAATATAAGTATATATATACTTATACGTACCATATATATATATGTAGATTATAGTAGTCTTACTAAGTATTACTAAGTATATAATTAGTCTATAATAAGTAGACATATACATATACGTACATAACTATATACATATAGATATATACCTAATATAATATGAATTAGCTAAATGAATAGATAACAATACTTTAAATATTTATATATATATATATATATATACGTACATAGATATATATCTATAATCATCAAAGTAGGCATAAAACTATACAATAAAGTATAATAAATATAGATATGGAGCTTTCTTCACAATTACTTTCAAGGCAACATAGGATATTCCCCTACTAGCTCATTTAAAGAATCATGGTCTCATACTACCTCATATAAAGCATAGAACTCACATAATAATCCAAATAAAACATAAGAATGCCATATTATTGCAAAAAGGCACAATAGTCACATAGTTTTCCAAGAAAGCATAGTAAGCACATAGAACTCCAAATAAGCAAACTAGTCACATAAGATCTTCAAGATCATGCTCATAATTCTATCCATCCTTCAACTTCCTCCCAATAAGAGTTAAACATGATAAAATTAACTATAAAGTAACATGAAGATAGCAACATAACTAAAACCCTCAACTTGGAGGCATGTTTGGCAAAAGCTCTCACTCTAGGCCATTCAAGCTTGTTCCTTTACATTGCTTGGGCACAAGAGTATGGAAGCTTGCCTAATCTCCTCAAGAAGAAGAAGAAAACCCCTCTACTTAAGGTATATAAAGAAGAGTTCCTACCTTAGTCCTTCAAAGTGGTGTATTGATTTGGAGAGAGTGAAGTGTTTGAGGAAAAAAAAATGAAAGAGAGTGTAAGAGCAAGAGAGAGTGCACGGTTTTGGGCTGGAAATGGCTGAAAAAAATGAGGATTGTGGTGTATATGGTCTTGTGTAATTATTTTCTAAGTATTAGACACAAATATCCAATTATTAAATTCAACTAAATACCTCTTCCATACATTATACATGGTTATATATGCCTACACCTATTTTTACTAAATACCATGTATATGTATGTGGGTATGTGTGTGTGTATATGTAGCCATGTACATCATTACTAATATATAGTTATTTATGTATATGAGGTTCAAGAGTATGTATTAGTAAAGATATTTTGATAAAATATAAAATAAAATCAACTAAAATCAAACAAAAACCTATATAATCTGAAACTCTTATTTATTAAGTATTTTATTGCTTATTTCTCAGGAAAAAACGAAATTTGGGGTTGGAGAGGTGAAAAGACCAAAATACCCGTTGTTTTGCCCATTTTTCGAAAATTGCCCAAAAATAGAAATAAAATTGTAAAAATTCGAAAATTAATTTTTATAAGTCAAATAAAACCTAGAATATTTATTTGTATTATTATTTTAATTTTTGGATAATAATTAAGCATTTTAAAAATTAGATTTCAAATTAATAACTTAAATACAATGTTTTCCGGAAATTACTAAAAATGCTTGGAAAAATAGGTAAAAGTTGAAAATAATCTATTAAAAATTTCTGGAAGTTTAGAAAGATCAAATGCATAAAAGTTTAAAAATTATTTGGAATTTATAATATTTTATAAATATTTGGGTAGTAAAATGCTCACTAGTTCACAAATAAAATCATATTTGAAAAAAAAAAATCTCTAGAAATCAATAACTCACAAAATAATCCTATACATTTTGTATAATATAAAATATTTAAATAAAGGATTTACCGGGTTGTTACACAAGAACTCACTCAATCTTTGAACAAGAAGGTCAAAGGGGAACGTGATACGATGGCCCTAATAGAAAAAACATGTACTCATGCGAAGATTATGGTAATTCGACATAAAGCAAAGAACAAGACAGATCCTACCCTTCAAACCCACTACCCCCTTGTATTCAAGAAAAGATCAACCCTTACAAGTACTCTTGAAGCATAAATCAGATTCTTGTTGCAATGGAGATTGTAGAGCTCACAATTCCTATGCTAGGGTTCATAGATACGATTTCATGAAGAACATGAGAATCACGTTTTTTTAATTTTATTCAATCAAAGAAATCTGATTTCCAAAAGTTTAAAGAATATATTTATACCTTAGACAAAGCCAAACCCTAAACTAAACCCATTAGGCCGAATCCCATAAGGAATGGATTTTAAGTGAAGCCCAATGCGCCATCCTTACAAGGACTTATTAAAGTCTATCAAGTCATGTGTTTAAAACGCAAACACAAGCTATGACAAATAACTAAAGCCCAAATAAGCCTAAGCTCAATTAAACAAGGCTAGGCAACCCCTTCATCAATAAAACATGCCTCAAGCATATGGAATAGCTTAGGTGTGCCTTCAAGCCTAATTGCGCACTTAGTGAATTCATGCTCTTGCAACTCAAGTGTGAGTTGGTCTTGTGCATATGAGTTCATGGCTGTCCCAAAGGCCTTAGCCCGTGCCCTTGTGATTGGCCCACTAGGAAGAGCCAATGGATCCTTCTTGTTGCCTCTTGCTTCGACCATGACACCATTGGAGCTCCCTTGATCCGCGTCTGGTAGTGGGTTTGAAGGGTAGGATCTGTCTTGTTCTTTGCTTTATGCCTAATTGCCATAATCTTTGTATGAGTACATGTTTTTTTGATTAGGGCTGTCGTATCATTTGGTATCAGAGCTTAGGCTAGATAAATTCTCATTTATCTTAGATCCTAGGTTTGAGTTTTCTGAATTTCTTGAATTCTTTTAAGCATATGTGCCATTTTCTTGATTGTTATTCTTGCTGAATTTGCATGATTGTGTGATCTTGATTGTTCTTGCTTGATTCTTGATTCTAAAACATCATTCTTGATCCGAATTTGTGTTTTCTTGAAACATTTTGTTCGTTTTTGTCATCCATGGGGGCTGGTTGTTCTTATTTCTCGAATTTTCAAGAAACGTTTTCTTGAATCTAAGATTGAGGATCTTGATAATTTGTCTTGTTCCCTTGGATTATTTACCATCGAAGCTATCAATTGAGATCCCGATCTAAAACAAGAAAAAAAGGAGAAAAAAAAAGAAGAAAAAAAAAATTCGAAGTTGATCTTGATTGTGATGCGGATCAAGGGAGCTCCAATGGTGTCAAGGGCGAAGCAAGAGGCAACAAGAAGGATCCATTGGCTCTTCCTAGTTGGCCAATCACAAGGGCACGGGCTAAGACGTTTGGGACAGCCATGAACTCATATGTACAAGACCAAGTTACACTTGAGTTGCAAGAGCATGAATTCACTAAGTGTAAAATTTGGCTTGAAGGCACACCTAAGCTACTCCATATGCTTGAGGCGTGTTCTATGGATGAAGGGGCTGTTTAATTGGGCTTAAGATTATTTGTGATTTAATTATTTGTAATAGCTTGTGTTTGGGCTTTTAAACACTGACTTAATAAGCTTTGATAATTCCTTGTAAGGATGGGATTGGGCTTCACTTAAAGCCTATTCCTTATAGGATTTGGACTAATGGGTTTAGTTTAGGGTTAGGCTTTGTCTAAGGTATAAATACCTTCTTTAAACCTTTGGAAATCAGATTTCTTTGATTGAATAAGAGTAAAAAAACGTGAGTTTCATGTTCTTCATGAAAACTTGTTCATGAACCCTAGCATAGGAATTGTGAGCTCTACAATCTCCATTGCAACAAGAATCTGATTTATTCTTCAAGAGTACTTGTAAGTGTTGATCTTTTCTTGATTAAATCCTTTTAAGTCTTCTTCTTGAGTACAAGAGGGTTGCGGGTTTAAAGGGTAGAATCTATCTTGTTCTTTGCTTTATGCCGAATTGCCATAATCTTCTCATGAGTACATGTTTTTGATTAGGCCCCTCGTATTATTTGGTATCAGAGCTTTGGCTAGATAAATTCTCATTTATCTTAGATTCTAGGTTTGAGTTTTCTGAATTCTTTGAGTTCGTTCATGCGCGGTGCCACTTTCTTGATTGTTATTGTTGCTGAATTTGCATGATTGTGTGATCTTGATTGTTCTTGCTTGAGTCTTGATTCCAAAACATCATTCTTGATCCGAATTTGTGTTTTCTTGAAACTTCTTGGTCGTTTCTGTCTTCCATAAGGGCTGGTTGTTCTTATTTCAAGAATTTTCAAGAAACGCTTTCTTGAATCCAACATTGAGGATCTTGATAATTTGTCTTGTCCCATTGGATTGTTCACCATTGAAACTATCAATTGAGATTCTGATCTTATAAAAAAAAAAAAGGAAAAAAATAGAAAGAAAAAAAAACAAAAAAAAAACAAAAAAAGGAAATTCGAAATTGATCTTGATTGAGTATTGAAATTCTGAAATTTTGCGTTAGTGTCATTCTTGAATTAAAATTCTGCCTTTGCTTCAATTCCTTGGAAGACTCCACTTTTCAAGCCTTATTTGGTGGAATTGCATGTGACTACAACTAATTCATTGAGCAACTCCACTTGTCATGCCTTATTTGGGGGAACTAGCATGTGCACAAATTTGATTGCATGAGAACAAGGACCACACCAAATTCTCTTGACATTTTCTTGCAATCAAAATTCGTGTCTTTCCTTGTAAAGGGGCTGAATTCATTAATCTTTTAGTTTTCCCTTCTTGGCAGCCCTATTACACTCTCACACACACTTGTGCTTGTTTAGTACTTAACAATCAATTAAATTGGCACTACTAGTGATTCGGCTACCATTGACTTCCTTATTGAAAAAAAAAAAAAAATTCTGAATTTTGGTATTCTTGTTTGCTTGTTTTGTTGGGGTAGAAATAACTTAGGTTCTTATTTAGTTCGCTTTGTCTCTTTTTGATTCTAGTTATTTAATTTCTTGTTTTGAGCTACCTTTTGCTTCTTTGTCATTACTAGGGTGTTAATTGCTTGTGTCTACACTCTAGATTGATATTATCAAGTGGTGCATTGCCTTGTTCTTGCACTACCATTCCGTTTGTTTTAAGTCTTCTTTCTAGCTTTTGTTCTTGCTTAATTTTCCGTGTTAGCTTTTATCCTTGTCTTCCAAACTCTTCTTGTTCTCTTGTGGCATTTGTTGGATTCTGAAGTGCAATTAAGACACGTGGAGGAGGGTAAAAGGCTAGAGTGAAACCCTACACCTTTTGGGAGAGAAAAGCCAAGTTTGAAAGAGAGAAACACGTAAGGGAGTGAGTGACTAACAATCTGCCTATAGTGTTCGTTCTTTTGTTTTACAACAATGTCTAGCTCATCTAAAGAAGGAGATGAAGGCACATTCAAGGTTGACAACCCTCAAATGCAATTCATTTTAGAAGCATTTAAAGGGCAGTTTATTCATTTGAACAAGACTCTAGAGGCCATGAATGACAAGTTGGAGAGACATGACCAAGAGTTGAAGGGAAGAAGTTCTCAATCTCATCAAGCAACTACAGCAAAAAGAGGGCATACACTATTTGCTCATACCCAGAAAAATTTGCAAGATGAGTTTGATGATGAAGATGAGTGGCCTAGTGAGACTTACAATTGGAGGGGAGGCAGACTTGAGCATGGAAGAGGTAGGGGAAGGTTTGGAGGCCGAAGTACTAGAAATCCGGCCTATGAAGAAGAGGAAGACGAAGTGGCAGTTGACAAGGTAGATGGGAATTTGGGCAACATCAAGCTCAAAATTCCACCTTTCAAAGGCCGAAACAATGCAGAAGAATACTTGGAGTGGGAAAGAAAGGTTGAGATGATCTTTGAGTGCAATAGACATTCAGAAGAGAAGAAGGTGAAGATTGCTGCAGTTGAGTTCACTGATTATGCTCTATTTTGGTGGGATCAACTCAACTTGAGTAGAAGGAAGGTGGGGAGACGCCCCATTAGCAATTGGGACGACATGAAGGAGGCAATGAGAAAGCGTTTTGTACCTTCCCACTATTTTAGAGAGCTACATCAGAAATTGCACAGGCTTGTGCAAGGGGCTAAGTCAGTTGAAGACTACCACAAGGACATGGAGATGTGCATGGTTAGAGCTAACATTGCAGAAGATGAAGAGGTAACCATGGCTCGGTTTTTAAGTGGTTTGAACAAGGAAATCGCTGATGTGATTGAGCTCTACAAGTTTGATTCTATGGAAGACATGCTTAACATGGCCATGAAGATAGAGAAGCAGAAGAAGAGCAAGAACTCCAACAAGTTTGCAAGCAACACTAGCAACTCTTGGGGTTCTAAATGGCCTACAAAGGAGGAGAAAAAGGAATTTCAAAACCCTAAACCAAAAGGGACAGTTTCGGGCCTCAAGGCTTGGGAGTTTGATAGGAAAGTGCACCATGATGGTTACCTCAACCGATTCTCATTCTCCCATGAAGGAAGGCGTGTAACTCTTACACCTAGTGAGGTCTATTTAGACCAAAAGAAGCTTATGGAGAGAGAGGGGCAGAATTTGGGAAGTGAGGAGAAAGAAAAAGAAAGTGAAAAGAAAGAGGGAAAAGAGGCCAAACAAAAGAGTAAACAAGTAAATGGCCCAATGGTGAGAGAAAAGAAGAGTGAGGGAAGAAATAAACAAACACTTTTTGTGAGAGAAAGAGAGATCAGGAGTGCAATTAGTGAGGGTAAACCAATCTTGATGATTCGGTTTAGGGAGTCATATTTTTCTTTGACTGACCTTGACACTTCTATTCTTCCTTTTAGTTGTGTTTCTTTATTGCAGGAGTTTTCTGATGTTTTTCCAGAAGAGATGCCGAGTGGTCTACTACCATTGAGGGGAATAGAGCAAGGTAAGCTTAACAAGAGACATGGTAAGTGGGTTGAATTTATAGAGCAGTTTCCGTGTGTGATTCAATATAAGCACGGGAAAGAGAATGTCGTGGCAAATGCATTATCCCGAAGGTATGCCTTGATCTCTACTCTTGGATCTAAGTTGTTGGGTTTTGAGCATATCAAAGAATTATATGTGAATGATTCTTATTTTGGGAATGTTTATGTTGCTTGTGAACATGGAGCACTTGACAAGTTTTATAGACATGAAGGCTTTTTGTTTAGGGGAAATAAACTTTGTCTACCTAAATGTTCTATGCATAACTTGCTAGTGTTGGAATCACATTGTGGGGGTCTAATGGGGCATTTTGGTGTGCATAAGACTTATGACATGTTAAATGAACATTTTTATTGGCCACATATGAGAAAAGATGTTGAAAAAGTTTGCTCTTCATGTATTGCATGTAAACAGGCCAAGTCTAAGTCTATGCCACATAGTCTTTATATGCCTTTACCTGTGCCTAGTTCACCTTGGACTGGTATTTCTATGGATTTTGTGCTTGGATTGCCTAGGACTAGGCGTGGGAGAGATTCTATATCTGTTTTTGTTGATAGGTTTAGCAAGATGGCACACTTTATTGCATGCCATAAGACTGATGGTGCAACTAACATAGCTAATTTGTTCTTTAGAGAGGTGGTGCATTTACATGGGGTGCCACGCACCATTAGTTCCGATAGGGATTCTAAGTTCCTTTCATATTTTTGGCGTGTTTTGTGGGGTAAATTAGGAACTAAATTGCTTTATTCTACTACTTGCCATCCACAAACAGATGGACAAACTGAGGTTGTGAATAGGACTTTAGGAACCTTATTGCGTGCAATTGTTGGTAAGAATTTAAAAACTTGGGAAGATTGTTTGCCATTTATTCAGTTTGCATATAATAGGAGCATTCATTCTTCTATTGGTTTTTCACCTTCTGAGATTGTATATGGCTTTAACCCTTTAACTGTGCTAGATTTATGTCTTTTGCATGTAACTGTGCTTGTGAGTTTAGATGGACAAAAGAAGGCAGATTTGGTGAAGTCATTACATGAGAAAGCACACACCAACATTGAGAAGAAGAACTGTCTTTATGCTGACAAGGCTAATAAAGGAAGGAGGCGGATTGTCTTTGACCCGGGTGATTGGGTTTGGGTTCACTTTAGAAATGAGAGATCCCCAAACCAAAGAAAAAGCAAGTTGGATGCATATGGTGATGAACCATTCCAAGTTTTGGAGCGCATTAATGACAATGCCTACAAAATTGATCTACCAGGTGAGTATGGCATTTCTACAACATTTAATGTTTCTGATCTTTCTCCTTTTGATTTGGATTCAGATTTGAGGACAAATCTTTTTGAGGAAGGAGGGAATGATGCGGATCAAGGGAGCTCCAATGGTGTCAAGGCCGAAGCAAGAGGCAACAAGAAGGATCCATTGGCTCTTCCTAGTTGGCCAATCACAAGGGCACGGGCTAAGATGTTTGGGACAGCCATGAACTCATATGTACAAGACCAAGTTACACTTGAGTTGCAAGAGCATGAATTCACTAAGTGTGCAATTTGGCTTGAAGGCACACCTAAGCTACTCCATATGCTTGAGGCGTGTTCTATGGATGAAGGGGCTGTTTAATTGGGCTTAAGATTATTTGTGATTTAATTATTTGTAATAGCTTGTGTTTGGGCTTTTAAACAATGACTTAATAAGCTTTGATAATTCCTTGTAAGGATGGGATTGGGCTTCACTTAAAGCCTATTCCTTATAGGATTTGGACTAATGGGTTTAGTTTAGGGTTAGGCTTTGTCTAAGGTATAAATACCTTCTTTAAACCTTTGGAAATCAGATTTCTTCGATTGAATAAGAGTAAAAAAACGTGAGTTTCATGTTCTTCATGAAAACTTGTTCATGAACCCTAGCATAGGAATTGTGAGCTCTACAATCTCCATTGCAACAAGAATCTGATTTATTCTTCAAGAGTACTTGTAAGTGTTGATCTTTTCTTGATTAAATCCTTTTAAGTCTTCTTCTTGAGTACAAGAGGGTTGCGGGTTTAAAGGGTAGAATCTATCTTGTTCTTTGCTTTATGCCGAATTGCCATAATCTTCTCATGAGTACCTGTTTTTGATTAGGCCCCTCGTATTAGATTGAGTAGTGAAATTCTGAAAGTTGGTGTTAGTGTTGTTCTTGAAGTAGAATTCCGCCCTTGATTTAATTCCTTGGAAAAAAAAAACTCCACTTTTCAAGCCTTATTTGGTGGAATTGCATGTGACTACAACTAATTCCTTGAGAAACTTTACTTTTCAAGCCTTATTTGGTGGAATTGTATGTGACTACTACTAATTCCTTGAGAAACTCCACTTTTCATGCCTTATTTGGGGGAAATAACATGTGCACAAATCTGATTGCATGACAACAAGGACCACACCAAATTCTCTTGACATTTTCTTGCAATCAAATTCATGTCTTTCCTTGTAAAGGGGCTGTTTTCGTTTAATCTCTTGGTTTTCACTTCTTGGCATCCCTATTACACTCTCACACACACTTGTGCTTGTTTGGTACTTAACAAATAAATTAAATTGGCACTATTGGTAATTGGTGATTCGGCTACCATTGACTTCCTTATTGAAAATTTTGGTTTTTGGTATTCTCGTTTGCTTGCTTTGCTGGAGTAGAAATAACTTAGGTCCTTATTTAGTTTGCTTTGTAGTGGACTAAATTCATCCATTATGACCAAATTGTCTCTTTTTGATACTAGTTATTTAACGATCCGTACTTCGTTAGCTATATCTCGAATGTTACACATAAAAGTTTTTTTATTTAATCATACATGATAGAGTATTGAAAACATAACAATGATCATTTTCTTTCCGAAGTACAAAACAACGAGTAACTAATTCTTCACTTCATAATTCCCTATAGTATCGCCTGTTATATCCTTGCAAACTTCTTCCCCTAAAATAACGTACATAAAACGGATCAACATCACAGTTGAGTAGAAATTTAACCAAATCATATAAGGTGATAGTGTAATGACCCGGTAAATCCTTTATTTAACTATTTTATATTATACAAGTTTTATATGATTATTTTGTGAGTTATTGTTTTCTAGAGATTATTCTTTCAAAATATGATTTTTATTTGCGAACAAATGAGCATATTACTATATAAATATTGATAAAATATTATAAATTCCAAATATTCTTAAAATTTCATGCATTTAATCTTTCTAAACTCCCAGAATTATTTAATATATTATTTTCACCTTTTACCTATTTTCCCAAGAATTTTTAGTAATTTTCGAAAAACATTGTCTTTAAGTTCTTAATTTGAAATATAATTTTTAAAATGCTTAATTATTATCAAAGAATGAAAATAATAATATAAATAAATATTTTAGATTTTATTTGACTTATGAAAATTAATTTTCGAATTTTTAGAATTTTATTTCTATTTTTGGGCGATTTTCGAAAAATTGGCAAAACAAGGGGTATTTTGGTCTTTTCACCTATCCAACCCCTAATTTCGTTTTTTTGCTGAGAAATAAGCAATAAAATACTTAATAAATAATAGTTTCAGATTATATAGGTTTTTGTTTGATTTTAGTTGATTTTATTTTATATTTTATCAAAATATCTTTACTAATACATACTCTTGAACCTCATATACATAAATAACTATATATTAGTGGTGATGTACATGGCTACATATACACACACACACATACCCACATACATATACATGGTATTTAGTAAAAATAGGTGTAGGCTTATATAACCATGTATAATGTATGGAAGAGGTATTTAGTTGAATTTAATAATTGGATATTTGTGTCTAATACTTAGAAAATAATTACACAAGACCATATACACCACAATCCTCATTTTTTCAGCCATTTCCAGCACAAAACCGTGCACTCTCTCTTGCTCTTACACTCTCTTTCATTGTTTTTTCCTCAAACACTTCACTCTCTCCAAATTAATACACCACTTTGAAGGACTAAGGTAGGAACTCTTCTTTATACCTTAAGTAGAGGGTTTTTCTTCTTCTTCTTGAGGAGATTAGGCAAGCTTCCATACTCTTGTGCCCAAGCAATGTAAAAGAACAAGCTTGAATGGCCTAGAGTGAGAGCTTTTGCCAAACATGCCTCCAAGTTGAGGGTTTTAGTTATGTTGCTATCTTCATGTTACTTTATAGTTAATTTTATCATGTTTAACTCTTGTTGGGAGGAAGTTGAAGGATGGATAGAATTATGAGCATGATCTTGAAGATCTTATGTGACTAGTATGCTTATTTGGAGTTCTATGTGCTTACTATGCTTTCTTGGAAAAACTATGTGATTATTGTGCCTTTTTACAATAATATGGCATTCTTATGTTTTATTTGGATTATTATGTGAGTTCTATGCTTTATATGAGGTAGTATGAGACCATGATTCTTTAAATGAGCTAGTAGGGGAATATCCTATGTTGCCTTGAAAGTAATTGTGAAGAAAGCTCCATATATCTATTTATTATACTTTATTGTATAGTTATGCCTACTTTGATGATTATAAATATATATATATATATATCTATGTACGTATATATATAGATATAAATATTTAAAGTATTGTTATCTATTCATTTAGCTAATTCATATTATATTAGGTATATATCTATATATATATAGTTATGTACGTATATATATATATATATGTCTACTTATTATAGACTAATTATATACTTAGTAATACTTAGTAAGACTACTTTAATCTATATATATATATATATGGTACGGATAAGTGTATATATACTTATATTCATTTTATTAGTTTACATATATATGTAGATAATTTCAATCATCTTATATCTATATCACACTTTATATAGTTTATATATTTTTCTGTCATCTTTATATATATACTTATCTGTATCACATTTTATATATTTTATATATTTATATTAGTTATTTTTTTATCTTTATATTTATATATTTACACTAGTTATGTTTATATATTTATATATTTATATTCATATTTTATCTATTTACATATTTTGCTACTAGCTATATATATTTACCATTTCTATGTAAGTATGCTTAATAAGCAAACATAAAGCTTTCATTTATACGTGTGGAGCTTACTTTGCTAAACTATGATGATGTGCATATGTGAACAAATTGCAATTGTGTGAATGGGCCCATATGTGCTGGAATGGTCTGGGGGGTGTTCCACCGGGACATACTATTGAGTAGCCGGGAGAGTTCACCACCCTTCCATCTCCTAATCCCCCCTTGGGTAGACGGAGGGATCTACTCAAGAGAGAGGGTCGTAGGACAATACTAAGGCGTATGCCCGGGATACGATCATTGGAGGATAAGGCTGGCGGGAGAAATGTGCTGGTTGTTATTTCGGCCCGGGTAGTTATAAGGGTCACTGTCAGGTGACGAAAGGTAGAAAGTGTGAAATTATATGTGTGCTATGTGTAACTAATGTGCACTTGACACCCGAGCACCTTATGTGTATAAAGTAGTGTTTCTACTCAACGTATGTTGATTTCATGTTATATAATATTTTAGATGCTTCCGAAGATAGCTTTTATGATGGTGAGGAGGAGGAACCTTTTGAAGCATTTTACTAGGAAGAAGGATGTAGGATTTTCCGCTGCGTACCTGTTTTGGTTTTTTTTTGTTTTTGCTATGTATCAATAGTAAACTAGCAAGTCGAGACTCTCTTTTGTTGATGTACTCTTATGTAATGTACCTTATACGTTGTAATTAAAAATGTACGCATGTATGTAGCCACTAATGATAGTATTAATCTAATAATAGCCATAAGATAATAATAATAATAATAAAGGGATTTCGGGGTCGTCATAGGTGGTATCAGAGCTTGGGTTTATGCCTAAGCTATGCTGGGTAAGGATCCTCGGCGTAAGATTTTGGAATAGAAAGGAGATAGGCTTGATCCGAGAAAGTTGATTAGGGATGAATTTCCTTGGGTTGTGTTTGACACGCGGGGTGGCGGGTGTGGCTGGGCGGCCGACCAGTGCATACTTTGCTCCTCTAAATGGCAAATACTTGACTAATTTGAGTATAAGGTGAATGTTTTTGGGTAATATCTGTAAATGATTACTTGTGGAATTATGTGACTTAAGTTCTACATTTGTAAAATCCACCCCTTGAACCTATAGGAACCAACTTGAGAGTTACCATGGGTATATGTGAATGTTCCGAAGACCTCTAGTGCATCTAATGGATTTTATATTAGGTTGAATTATACCTTGCAAAAACGTATCTTTTGGTAAAAATTAGTACTGAGATAGGGACCTTGAGAATTGGGAAAGGTAGAGGCTATGTACTTTGTTGAACTTAAGAAAAGAAAGATTTGGAAGCTTGTGGAGGTCTAAGGCTTGGAATTTGTGAAAGGATTCATAATTATACTATGGTAGTAGAAACGGTATTGAGAATTAAAAAGAACAACGAAGCAATTGAAAACTTTAGACACTTCGTGAGACTACGATCTAGGGGCGGCCCAAGTGGAAGGAACTCTGGAGGATATATCAAAGCTGCAAGAATTGTTGTGCGAGGTAACCAAATAAGCCTACAACGTGGAAGGTACGCATTTAGCTTGTTTCATTTAACTAGAACTTTGATTGATCCAAGTTCACTACATGTTTTCTAAGCTATAGGTTCAATCTGACATTTATCACATGAGTTAGAAGTATGACTTAGATGTAGCCACTATCCAATATTGATGAGTTATTTGATTAAGTACAAGAAGTTTCAGTATATTCCAAACTGGATTCGAAATTAGGTGAGAAGGCGAGGGAGAATTTTAGTAGTCATGGGAAGACGAGCAATTATGGAATAGAATAAAGATATAAAACAAAGCTACTAGGAATGATGAACTTAAGTATAGGTTTCTATTTTAGGTGAAGTGTGTAATAGTTAAATGACGATTCCCTTGTGATAGTTATGTTTCTTAATTCTTTTCGTAAGACCTCATCATTACTTATTCAAAGGATCTCTAAAATTCATTTTACTTGGAAGCAACTTTTTATTATCTCCATAGGAGATGTACTTTTTAATCAAACCTTGAAGCCTATATTATTTATGTGATTTGTTTCTAAAGTTATAAGTTTGCTTGTTACATATTATTTTTGCCCCTATATTTTCACAATATCGATATTTCTTTGGGATATCTCTTATAACCAATATCCATTGTTTAATGTAAAGAAAAGAAAATGCCAATTTTGTCTTACCTTTATTCTAAAACAATGATTCCAATAGCAAGTCTTTTGTTTCCGCAATCATTCTTTTTGCTTTTAAGGCACTTTTCAAATTTTTCTCAATTGACATCCCTTTTTATCTCTTTCTCGAAAAGTTTGTGAAAGAGGAAATTTCCAAATTATTTCACCTATTAGCAAAAGCTTGAAATCTTTGCGATTTACGTCAACCGAAGTTTTCCTTATTCAACACTTCAGTTGACCTAGCTGTTAGTCAACTTGTATGCATTCTCATGTGTATCAATAATAATCCATTGGCAATCTTATATTTCATTTGCTCTTTAACTTCAAACATGAAAATCTGTCGAATCAAGTTTGGAAAATTGATGAGTTATCCTTGATCTCTACTAAACTTCTTCTTGTATATTGCTAAATAATATTTAAACTAAAAACGTTGACAAATATTTTCAAATCCTACTACATGTATGACTCGCTTTTCCACTTGTCGATTTTCTGTTTCTATTAATTACAATTTTGTTTTCGCTTTGCTGTATACATCTTAGATCTGATTTTGTATCTATCTGGACTATCACAAGCCTTGCTCATTTGACAAAAAAAAAAATTTAAATCTGAACCTATCACAAAAGATTTCATTATAGGATTACTTTGAACCTAGCAAGGCAATAGTGCAATATGGATAGTTGTGGATAGCCTTATGAAAAGCTTCCACTTCATTGTGTGGTTTAGAATGGCAGAATATTAGAAACAAGACATAGTTGGACTTTTTGGTACTTGGTATCTCCGTTAGTATAGTCTTGAATAGAAACCCACAGTTTGTCGTAAATTTTGGCAAGAATTATAAAATTTTTGAACCACTAAGTTAAACGTTAGTATTTCTCTTCAACCTCAAACTAGTGGACAGCTAGAAAGAATCCTACAAACCCTTGAAGACATACTTCGAATCTGAAGGAAGTTAAAATCGACACCTCTCACTAGCCAAAATTTGCCCCTCACAATAACTATTAACCCATAGTTGGCATGATCCTTTTGAAAGCACTTTATGCACAAGGAAATAGATTCACATTGTTTTGGAATGAAGTGGCACAAGTGAAGCCCAAAGTTAGTACGGGAAATCTCCAAAGTCACTAAAGTAGCTTGAAAGTGAATGACAAAAATACAAAGTTGCTAAAAGAGTTACTCCGATAAGAGAAAGAGATTTGGAATTTGAATTAGAAAAAAAAAGGGAGTCTTAAGACTTGGGAAACAAATGAAACAATTAATCCAAGATATGGCAATTCTTTTGACATATTGGGAAGAATAGGAAGTAGTAGTGTAAGTTGGCATTACCTTCTACCTGCTAGAGGTACATAATGTCTTCTATGTATCTATATCCAAGAAATATCACTTGGATCCCTCACATACACTAAACCAGGACAACCTAGATATTTACCCAGATTTAACCTATGTTGAAGAGCCTATTGAAAATATTGAATTTGAAGAATGCACTTTAAGGAACAAGACAAGTCCATTAGTACGAGTGCTATGGAAACATCATGGAATTGAAGAAACCACCTGTGAACGAGCGAAAGAAGTACAAGAGAAGTACCCACAGTTCTACGAGTAAGCATAAGACGAATTTCGAGGACGAAATTTTTTTAAGGGGAGGAGGATGTAATGACTCGGTAAATCCTTTATTTAACTATTTTATATTATACAAGTTTTATATGATTATTTTGTGAGTTATTGTTTTCTAGAGATTATTCTTTCAAAATATGATTTTTATTTGCAAACAAATGAGCATATTACTACATAAATATTGATAAAATATTATAAATTCCAAATATTCTTAAAATTTCATGCAAATCTTTCTAAACTCCCAGAATTATTTAATATATTATTTTCACCTTTTACCTATTTTCCCAAGAATTTTTAGTAATCTTCGAAAAACATTGTCTTTAAGTTCTTAATTTGAAATATAATTTTTAAAATGCTTAATTATTATCAAAGAATGAAAATAATAATATAAATAAATATTTTAGATTTTATTTGACTTATAAAAATTAATTTTCGAATTTTTAGAATTTTATTTCTATTTTTGGGCGATTTTTGAAAAATTGGCAAAACAAGGGGTATTTTGGTCTTTTCACCTCTCCAACCCCAAATTTCGTTTTTTTGCTAAGAAATAAGCAATAAAATACTTAATAAATAAGATTTTCAGATTATATAGGTCTTTGTTTGATTTTAGTTGATTTTATTTTATATTTTATCGAAATATCTTTACTAATACATAATCTTGAACCTCATATACATAAATAACTATATATTAGTGGTGATGTACATGGATACATATACACACACACACATACCCACATACATATACATGGTATTTAGTAAAAATAGGTGTAGGCATATATAACCATGTATAATGTATGGAAGGGGTATTTAGTTGAATTCAATAATTGGATATTTGTGTCTAATACTTAGAAAATAATTACACAAGACCATATACACCACAATCCTCATTTTTTCAGCCATTTCCAGCACAAAACCGTGCACTCTCTCTTGCTCTTACACTCTCTTTCATTGTTTTTTCCTCAAACACTTCACTCTCTCCAAATCAATACACCACTTTGAAGGACTAAGGTAGGAACTCTTCTTTATACCTTAAGTAGAGGGTTTTTCTTCTTCTTCTTGAGGAGATTAGGCAAGCTTCCATACTCTTGTGCCCAAGCAATGTAAAAGAACAAGCTTGAATGGCCTAGAGTGAGAGCTTTTGCCAAACATGCCTCCAAGTTGAGGGTTTTAGTTATGTTGCTATCTTCATGTTACTTTATAGTTAATTTTATCATGTTTAACTCTTGTTGGGAGGAAGTTGAAGGATGGATAGAATTATGAGCATGATCTTGAAGATCTTATGTGACTAGTATGCTTATTTGGAGTTCTATGTGCTTACTATGCTTTCTTGGAAAAACTATGTGATTATTGTGCCTTTTTACAATAATATGGCATTCTTATGTTTTATTTGGATTATTATGTGAGTTCTATGCTTTATATGAGGTAGTATGAGACCATGATTCTTTAAATGAGCTAGTAGGGGAATATCCTATGTTGCCTTGAAAGTAATTGTGAAGAAAGCTCCATATATCTATTTATTATACTTTATTGTATAGTTTTATGCCTACTTTGATGATTATAGATATATATATATATATCTATGTACGTATACATATAGATATAAATATTTAAAGTATTGTTATCTATTCATTTAGCTAATTCATATTATATTAGGTATATATCTATATATATAGTTATGTACGTATATATATATATGTCTACTATTATAGACTAATTATATACTTAGTAATACTTAGTAAGACTACTTTAATCTATATATATATATATGGTACGGATAAGTATATATATACTTATATTCATTTTATTAGTTTATATATATATGTAGATAATTTCAATCATCTTATATCTATATCACACTTTATATAGTTTATATATTTTTCTATCATCTTTATATATATACTTATCTATATCACATTTTATATATTTATATTAGTTATTTTTTTATCTTTATATTTATATATTTACACTAGTTATGTTTATATATTTATATATTTATATTCATATTTTATCTATTTACATATTTTGCTACTAGCTATATATATATTTACCATTTCTATGTAAGTATGCTTAATAAGCAAACATAAAGCTTTCATTTATACGTGTGGAGCTTACTTTGCTAAACTATGATGATGTGCATATGTGAACAAATTGCAATTGTGTGAATGGGCCCATATGTGCTGGAATGGTCTGGGGGGGTATTCCACCGGGACATACTATTGAGTAGCCGGGAGAGTTCACCACCCTTCCATCTCCTAATCCCCCCTTGGGTAGACGGAGGGATCTACTCAAGAGAGAGGGTCGTAGGACAATACTAAGGCGTATGCCCGGGATACGACCATTGGAGGATAAGGTTGGCGGGAGAAATGTGCTAGTTGTTATTTCGGCCCGGGTAGTTATAAGGGTCACTGTCAGGTGACGAAAGGTAGAAAGTGTGAAATTATATGTGTGCTATGTGTAACTAATGTGCACTTGACACCCGAGCACCTTATGTGTATAAAGTAGTGTTTCTACTCAACGTATGTTGATTTCATGTTATATAATATTTTAGATGCTTCCGAAGATAGCTTTTATGATGGTGAGGACGAGGAACCTTTTGAAGCATTTTACTAGGAAGAAGGATGTAGGATTTTCCGCTGCGTACCTGTTTTGGTTTTTTTTGCTTTTGCTATGTATCAATAGTAAACTAGCAAGTCGAGACTCTCTTTTGTTGATGTACCCTTATGTAATGTACCTTATACGTTGTAACTAAAAATGTACGCATGTATGTAGCCACTAATGATAGTATTAATCTAATAATAGCCATAAGATGATGCGGATCAAGGGAGCTCCAATGGTGTCAAGGCCGAAGCAAGAGGCAACAAGAAGGATCCATTGGCTCTTCCTAGTTGGCCAATCACAAGGGCACGGGCTAAGACGTTTGGGACAGCCATGAACTCATATGTACAAGAGCAAGTCACACTTGAGTTGCAAGAGCATGAATTCACTAAGTGCCAAATTGGGCTTGATGGCACACCTAAGCTACTCCATATGCTTGAGGCGTGTTCAATTGATGAAGGGGCTGCCTAGCCTTGTTTAATTGAGCTTAAATTTATTTGGGCTTTAATTATTTGTAATAACTTATATTTGGGTTTTAAACACAAGACTTGATAGACTTTACTAAGTCCTTGTAAGGATGGC
This sequence comes from Petrea volubilis, assembly GCA_026212405.1. Lineage (NCBI taxonomy): Eukaryota > Viridiplantae > Streptophyta > Magnoliopsida > Lamiales > Verbenaceae > Petrea > Petrea volubilis. The sequence goes on along the minus strand of CM047881.1, from coordinate 11,211,024 downwards.
CCATTGGACTTCACTTAAAGCCCATTCCTTGGGGGATTAGGCCTAATGGGCTTAGTTTAGGGTTTGGCTTTGTTTAGGGTATAAATACCTTCTCTAAACCTTTGGAAATCAGATTTTGTTCATTTGAAATAGACAAAAAAACGTGAGTGTCTTCTTCTACATGTGTAAGAACCCTTAGCATAGGAATTGTGAGTTCTACAATCTCCATTGCAACAAGAATTTGATTTATGCTTCAAGAGTACTTGTAAGTGTTGATCTTTTCTTGATTAAATCCTTTTAAATCTTCTTCTTGAGTACAAGGGGGTTGTGGGTTTAAAGGGTAGAATCTATCTTGTTCTTTGCTTTATGCCGAATTGCCATAATCTTCTCATGAGTACATGTTTTGATTAGGGTTGTCGTATTATTTGGTATCAGAGCTTTGGCTAGATAAATTCTCATTTATCTTAGATTCTAGGTTTGAGTTTTTTATATTCCTTGAATTCTTTTGTGCTTGGTGCCATTTTTTTTGATTGTTATTGTTGCTGAATTTGCATGATTGTGTTGTTTTGATTGTTCTTGCTCGATTCTTAAACCTAAAACATCATTCTTGATCCGAATTTGTGTCTTCTTGGATCATCTTTTTCGTTTCTATCAATTGAGATTCTGAACTTAGAAAAAAAAAACAAAAAAAAAAAAACGAAAAAAAAAAAGGGAAAATTCGAATTTGATCTTGTTTGAGTAGTGAAATTCTGAAATTTGTGTTAGTGTTGTTGTTGGAGAAAAAAAAAAAAAAAATTCCACCCTTGATTCAATTCCTTGAAAGGCTCCACTTTTTAAGCCTTAATTTGTGGAATTGCATTGACTACACCTATTCATTGACCAACTCCACTTTTCATGCCTTATTTGGGGGAAATTGCATGTGAACAAGGACCACACAAAAGTCTCTTGACATTTTTCTTACTATAATTTTCGTGTGTCTCTTATAAAGGGGCTGTTTTTCATTTAATTTTTTTTGTTTTCAGTTCTTGGCAGCCCAATTACACCTTCACACACACTTGTGCTTGCTTGGTACTTAACAAATCAATTAAATTGGCACTATTGGTGATTCGACTACCATTGACTTCCTTATTAAAGAAAAGAATCTGAATTTTTGGTATTCTTGTTTGCTTGTTTTGTTGGGGTAGAAATAATTTGGGTTCTTATTTCGTTCGCCTTGTCTATTTTTGACCGGAATTGTCTCTTTGTGATTCTAGTTATTTAATTTCTTGTTTTGAGCTACCTTTTTGCCTCTTTGATATTACTAGGGTGTTAATTGCTTGTGTCTACACTCTAGATTGATATTATCAAGTGGTGCATTGCATTGTTCTTGCACTACCGTTCCGTTTGTCTTAAGTTTTCTTTCTATCTTTTGTTCTTGCTTAATTCTCCTTGTTAGGTTTTATCCTTGTCTTCCCAAACTCTTCTTGTTATCTTGTGGCATTTGTTGGATTCTGAAGTGCAATTGAGACACGTGGAGGAGTGGTAAAAGGCTGGAGTGTGACCCTACACCTTTGGGAGAGAAAAAGCCCACGTTTTAAAGAGAGAAACACGTGAGGGAGTGAGTGAGTGAGTGACTAACAATCTGCCTATAGTGTTCTTTATTTTGATTTGCAGCAATGTCTAGCTCATCTAAAGAAGGAAATGGAGGGACTTTCAAGGCTAATGACCCACGAATGCAATTCATTCTAGAAGCATTTAAAGGGCAATTTCTTCATTTGAACAAAACTCTAGAGGCCATGAATGACAAGTTGGAGAGACATGACCAAGAGTTGAAGGGAAGGAGTGCTCAATCTCATCAAGCAACTACAACAAAGGGAGGGCATACACCATTTTCTCATAACCGTCGAAATTTACAAGATGAGTTTGATGATGAGGATGAGTGGCCTAGTGAGACTTACAATTGGAGGGGAGGCAGACTTGAGCATGGAAGAGGTAGGGGAAGGTTTGGAGGCCGAAGTACTAGAAATCCGGCCTATGAAGAAGAGGAAGACGAAGTGGCAGTTGACAAGGTAGATGGGAATTTGGGCAACATCAAGCTCAAAATTCCACCTTTCAAAGGCCAAAACAATGCAGAAGAATACTTGGAGTGGGAAAGAAAGGTTGAGATGATCTTTGAGTGCAATAGATATTCAGAAGAGAAGAAGGTGAAGATTGCTGCAGTTGAGTTCACTGATTATGCTCTATTTTGGTGGGATCAACTCAACTTGAGTAGAAGAAAGGTGGGGAGACGCCCCATTAGCAATTGGGACGACATGAAGGAGGCAATGAGAAAGCGTTTTGTACCTTCCCACTATTTTAGAGAGCTACATCAGAAATTGCACAGGCTTGTGCAAGGGGCTAAGTCAGTTGAAGACTACCACAAGGACATGGAGATGTGCATGGTTAGAGCTAACATTGCAGAAGATGAAGAGGTAACCATGGCTCGGTTTTTAAGTGGTTTGAACAAGGAAATCGCTGATGTGATTGAGCTTTACAAGTTTGATTCTATGGAAGACATGCTTAACATGGCCATGAAGATAGAGAAGCAGAAGAAGAGCAAGAACTCCAACAAGTTTGCAAGCAACACTAGCAACTCTTGGGGTTCTAAATGGCCTACAAAGGAGGAGAAAAAGGAATTTCAAAACCCTAAACCAAAAGGGGCAGTTTCGGGCCTCAAGGCTTGGGAGTTTGATAGGAAAGTGCACCATGATGGTTACCTCAACCGATTCTCATTCTCCCATGAAGGAAGGCGTGTAACTCTTACACCTAGTGAGGTCTATTTAGACCAAAAGAAGCTTATGGAGAGAGAGGGGCAGAATTTGGGAAGTGAGGAGAAAGAGAAAGAAAGTGAAAAGAAAGAGGGAAAAGAGGCCAAACAAAAGAGTAAACAAGTAAATGGCCCAATGGTGAGAGAAAAGAAGAGTGAGGGAAGAAATAAACAAACACTTTTTGTGAGAGAAAGAGAGATCAGGAGTGCAATTAGTAAGGGTAAACAAAAATTGATGATTCGGTTTAGGGAGTCATATTTTTCTTTGACTGACCTTGACGCTTCTATTCTTCCTTCTAGTTGTGTTTCTTTATTGCAGGAGTTTTCTGATGTTTTTCCAGAAGAGATGCCGAGTGGTCTACTACCATTGAGGGGAATAGAGCAAGGTAAGCTTAACAAGAGACATGGTAAGTGGGTTGAATTTATAGAGCAGTTTCCGTGTGTGATTCAATATAAGCACGGGAAAGAGAATGTCGTGGCAGATGCATTATCCCGAAGGTATGCCTTGATCTGTACTCTTAGTTCTAAGTTGTTGGGTTTTGAGCATATCAAAGAATTATATGTGAATGATTCTGATTTTGTGAGTGTTTATGTTGCTTGTGAACATGGAGCATTTCACAAGTTTTATAGACATGATGACTTTTTGTTTAGGGGAAATAAACTTTGTCTTCCTAAATGTTCTATGCGTAACTTGCTAGTGTTGGAATCACATTGTGGGGGTCTAATGGGGCAGTTTGGTGTGCATAAGACTTATGACATGTTGAATGAACATTTTTATTGGCCACATATGAGAAAAGATGTTGAGAAAGTTTGCTCTTCATGTATTGCATGTAAACAGGCCAAGTCTAAGTCTATGCCACATGGTCTTTATATGCCTTTACCTGTGCCTAGTTCACCTTGGACTGGTATGTCTATGGATTTTGTGCTTGGATTGCCTAGGACTAGGCGTGGGAGAGATTCTATATATGTTTTTGTTGATAGGTTTAGCAAGATGGCACACTTTATTGCATGCCATAAGACTGATGGTGCAACTAACATAGCTGATTTGTTCTTTAGAGAGGTGGTGCATTTACATGGGGTGCCACGCACCATTGGTTCCGATAGGGATACTAAGTTCCTTTCACATTTTTGGCGTGTTTTGTGGGGTAAATTGGGAACTAAATTGCTTTATTCTACTACTTGCCATCCACAAACAGATGGACAAACTGAGGTTGTGAATAGGACTTTAGGAACCTTATTGCGTGCAATTGTTGGTAAGAATTTAAAAACTTGGGAAGATTGTTTGCCATTTATTCAGTTTGCATATAATAGGAGCATTCATTCTTCTATTGGTTTTTCACCTTCTGAGATTGTATATGGCTTTAACCCTTTAACTGTGCTAGATTTATGTCCTTTGCATGTAACTGTGCTTGTGAGTTTAGATGGACAAAAGAAGGCAGATTTGGTGAAGTCATTACATGAGAAAGCACACACCAACATTGAGAAGAAGAACCGTCTTTATGCTGACAAGGCTAATAAAGGAAGGAGGCGGATTGTCTTTGACCCGGGTGATTGGGTTTGGGTTCACTTTAGAAATGAGAGATCCCCAAACCAAAGAAAAAGCAAGTTGGATGCATATGGTGATGACCCATTCCAAGTTTTGGAGCGCATTAATGACAATGCCTACAAAATTGATCTACCAGGTGAGTATGGCATTTCTACAATATTTAATGTTTCTGATCTTTCTCCTTTTGATTTGGATTCAGATTTGAGGACAAATCTTTTTGAGGAAGGAGGGAATGATGCGGATCAAGGGAGCTCCAATGGTGTCAAGGCCGAAGCAAGAGGCAACAAGAAGGATCCATTGGCTCTTCCTAGTTGGCCAATCACAAGGGCACGGGCTAAGACGTTTGGGACAGCCATGAACTCATATGTACAAGAGCAAGTCACACTTGAGTTGCAAGAGCATGAATTCACTAAGTGCCAAATTGGGCTTGATGGCACACCTAAGCTACTCCATATGCTTGAGGCGTGTTCAATTGATGAAGGGGCTGCCTAGCCTTGTTTAATTGAGCTTAAATTTATTTGGGCTTTAATTATTTGTTATAGCTTATATTTGGGTTTTAAACACAAGACTTGATCGACTTTACTAAGTCCTTGTAAGGATGGCCCATTGGACTTCACTTAAAGCCCATTCCTTGGGGGATTAGGCCTAATGGGCTTAGTTTAGGGTTTGGCTTTGTTTAGGGTATAAATACCTTCTCTAAACCTTTGGAAATCAGATTTTGTTCATTTGAAATAGACAAAAAAACGTGAGTGTCTTCTTCTACATGTGTAAGAACCCTTAGCATAGGAATTGTGAGTTCTACAATCTCCATTGCAACAAGAATTTGATTTATGCTTCAAGAGTACTTGTAAGTGTTGATCTTTTCTTGATTAAATCCTTTTAAATCTTCTTCTTGAGTACAAGGGGGTTGTGGGTTTAAAGGGTAGAATCTATCTTGTTCTTTGCTTTATGCCGAATTGCCATAATCTTCTCATGAGTACATGTTTTGATTAGGGTTGTCGTATTATAAGATAATAATAATAATAAAGGGATTTCGGGGTCGTCATAGATAGTGTGTGCATCAAAGGCATATAAGCACATTATGTCACATATTTTCACATTTCTTTTACCTTTGGATCACAATTAGTGATTTCAACTTCCTTATAACTCCCAACACATATCTCCTTTCCTACCTTATTCTCCAACAATATCATTTCCTACCTTACTCGCCGGTGGTCGTATCTCGAGATTACACCAAATTCCTACGACCCACTTCAGTACACGGAACACTCCGTCCATGTAAAGTGGGATTAGGACCAAGGATGGCGAGAACATATATTAAGACCGGCAAGCCCGTTGCTGCCTGGCCAAACTCTGTCCCATCCCCACCGTAACACATTGGCGCCCGGCATGCACAATTAAATTTTCACATATGAACATGCTTTTGCACATAGAAAACTTAATTTTAATTAAACATGATTTGCCTAACATGATAAGAATATAAAAACATATTATAACATAATTATATCTAACTATATGCAAGCATAATGACATATGATATGAACATGAAATAGATGATTATAAACAAGCATGAAAAATAATAATTGTAAATTAAAATTCTAGCATGCCTACACTAAAACTCATATAATTTGGAAAAATCTCTACCTTATTCTAGTTTTCTTGATAGCTCTATATATATATATATATAGAAGTGTATAGGTGTGAGTGTGTGTAAAGTTGTGTGTGTGGAGAGTAGTGTGTGTGTGTACATGAAGAGTGTGTGTGTTTGTGTAGAAATGAAGGCAAGATCCTTCCCCTATTTATAGTGTTTTAGCAAGAAAGGAGATTATTTTATTTTGTCATTTATTACAACTTTCCAGCTAAGCTTTATATTAATTGTGTTCCCACTAGATTGTGGTTATAATTTACACAATTGTTAAGCCTAATGTTATGAGTTGTACCCTAAATTCCCTTATGTGTTAATCTAATTTGTTAATGTAGAAAATGACATTTGAAGGGTGTGTTATAATTTTTAACTACTATATATGTATAAATATATATATATATAGACACGGCTATATATATATATGTAAATGTAGATTTTCTTGGTTTTTTATAATATGTGTATATCTATATGACTATATATATACGACTATATAGATATATAAATATATAAAATATGTACATAAATATGACTATATAAATATATAGATATAAGTGTTTAGAGTGTATATTAAATATATAATTAAATATTGTTAATAATATAATATGTGTTTAGTTATTAATGTAAGTATATTTACAGACGACTATATAGATATAAATATATGTAATTAAGTAAATTAAGTATTGTTAAACATATAAAGTGTGTTTACGACTACTATGTGATTAATTTAAATTATGAGTCTCTTGTTCTTCATGTGTAAGAACCCTAGCATAGGAATTGTGAGTTCTACAATCTCCATTGCAACAAGAATATGATTTATGCTTCAAGAGTACTTGTAAGTGTTGATCTTTTCTTGATTAAATCTTTTAAATCTTCTTCTTGAGTACAAGGGGGTTGTGGGTTTAAAGGGTAGAATCTATCTTGTTCTTTGCTTTATGCCGAATTGCCATAATCTTCTCATGAGTACATGTTTTTGATTAGGGTTGTCGTATTATTTGGTATCAGAGCCCTATTTTGGGAATGTTTATGTTGCTTGTGAACATAGAGTATTTGACAAGTTTTATAGACGTGATGGCTTTTTGTTTAGGGGAAATAAACTTTGTCTACCTAAATATTTTATGCGTAACTTGCTAGTGTTGGAATCATATTTTGGGGGTCTAATGGGGCATTTTGGTGTGCATAAGACTTATGACATGTTGAATGAACATTTTTATTGGCCACATATGAGAAAAGATGTTGAGAAAATGTGTTCTTCATGTATTGCATGTAAACAGGCCAAGTCTAAGTCTATGCCACATGGTCTTTATATGCCTTTACCGGTGCCTAGTTCACCCTGGACTAATATTTCCATGGATTTTGTGCTTGGATTGCCTAGGACTAGGTGTGGGAGAGATTCTATATATGTTGTTGTTGATAGGTTTAGCAAGATGGCACACTTTATTGCATGCCATAAGACTGATGATGCAACTAATATCGCTGATTTGTTCTTTAGAGAGGTGTTGCGTTTACATGGGGTGCCACGCTGATGCGGATCAAGGGAGCTCCAATTGTGTCAAGGCCGAAGCAAGAGGCAACAAGAAGGATCCATTGGCTCTTCCTAGTGGGCCAATCACAAGGGCACGGGCTAAGGTTTTTGGGACAGCCATGAACTCATATGTACAAGACCAAGTTACACTTGAGTTGCAAGAGCATGAATTCACTAAGTGTGCAATTTGGCTTGAAGGCACACCTAAGCTACTCCATATGCTTGAGGCGTGTTCTATGGATGAAGGGGCTGTTTAATTGGGGTTAAGATTATTTGGGCTTTAATTATTTGTAATAGCTTGTGTTTGGATTTTTAAACACATGACTTAATAGGCTTTGATTATTTGGGCTTCACTTAAAGCCTAATCCTTATAGGATTTGGACTAATGGGTTTAGTTTAGGGTTAGGCTTTGTCTAAGGTATAAATACCTTCTTTAAACCTTTGGAAATCAGATTTCTTTGATTGAATAAGAGTAAAAAACGTGAGTTTCATGTTCTTCATGAAAACTTGTTCATGAACCCTAGCATAGGAATTGTGAGCTCTACAATCTCCATTGCAACAAGAATCTGATTTATTCTTCAAGAGTAATTGTAAGTGTTGATCTTTTCTTGATTAAATCCTTTTAAGTCTTCTTCTTGAGTACAAGAGGGTTGCGGGTTTAAAGGGTAGAATCTATCTTGTTCTTTGCTTTATGCCGAATTGCCATAATCTTCTCATGAGTACATGTTTTTTGATTAGGCCCCTCGTATTATTTGGTATCAAAGCTTTGGCTAGATAAATTCTTATTTATCTTAGATTCTAGGTTTGAGTTTCTGAATTCCTTGAACTCTTTTATGCGTGGTGCCACCTTCTTGATTGTTATTGTTGCTGAATTTGCATGATTGTGTGATCTTGATTGTTCTTGCTTGATTCTTGATTCTAAAACATCATCCTTGATCCGAATTTGTGTTTTCTTGAAACTTCTTGGTCGTTTCTGTCATCCATAAGGGCTGGTTGTTCTTATTTCAAGAATTTTCAAGAAACGCTTTCTTGAAACCAAGATTGAGGATCTTGATAATTTGTCTTGTCCCATTGGATTGTTCACCATTGAAACTATCAATTGAGATTTCTGATCTTATAAAAAAAAAAAAAAAAAGGAGGAAAAAAAACGAAGAAAAAAAAGGAAAAAAAAAAAAGAAAAAAAACAAAAAAAAAAAAGGAAATTCGAAATTGATCTTGATTGAGTAGTGAAATTCTGAAATTTTGCGTTAGTGTCGTTCTTGAATTAAAATTCTGCCTTTGCTTCAATTCCTTGAAAGACTCCACTTTTCAAGCCTTATTTGGTGGAATTGCATGTGACTACAACTAATTCATTGAGCAACTCCACTTGTCATGCCTTATTTGGGAGAAATAGCATGTGCACAAATTTGATTGCATGAGAACAAGGACCACACCAAATTCTCTTGACATTTTCTTGCAATCAAAATTCGTGTCTTTCCTTGTAAAGGGGCTGAATTCATTAATCTTTTAGTTTTCCCTTCTTGGCAGCCCTATTACACTCTCACACACACTTGTGCTTGTTTAGTACTTAACAATCAATTAAATTGCCACTACTGGTGATTCGGCTACCGTTGACTTCCTTATTGAAAATTCTGATTTTGGTATTCTTGTTTGCTTCCTTTGTTGGGGTAGAAATAACTTAGGTTCTTATTTAGTTCGCTTTGTCTCTTGTGACCAGAATTGTCTCCTTTTGATTCTAGTTATTTAATTTCTTGTTTTGAGCTACCTTTTTGCCTCTTTGACATTACTAGGGTGTTAATTGCTTGTGTCTACACTCTAGATTGATATTATCAAGTGGTGCATTGCCTTGTTCTTGCACTACCGTTCCGTTTGTTTTAAGTCTTCTTTCTAGTTTTTGTTCTTGCTTAATTTTCCTTGTTAGGTTTTATTCTTGTCTTCCAAACTCTTCTTGTTTTCTTGTGGCATTTGTTGGATTCTGAAGTGCAATTGAGACGCGTGGAGGAGTGGTTAAAGGCTGGAGTGAGACCCTACACCTTTTGGGAGAGAAAAGCCAAGTTTTAAAGAGAGAAACACGTAAGGGAGTGAGTGACTAACAATCTGCCTATAGTGTTCGATCTTTTGTTTTACAGCAATGTCTAGTTCATCTAAAGAAGGAGATGAACGGGCTTTCAAGGTTGACGACCCTCAAATGCAATTCATTCTAGAAGCATTTAAAGGGCAATTTCTTCATTTGAACAAAACTCTAGAGGCTATGAATGACAAGTTGGAGAGACATGACCAAGAGCTGAAGAGAAGGAGATCTCAATCTCATCAAGCAACTACAACAAAGGGAGGGCATACACCATTTGCTCATACCCATCGAAATTTGCAAGATGAGTTTGATGATGAAGATGAGAGGCCTGATGCATCTCACAATTGGAGGGGAGGTAGACTTGAGCGTGGAAGAGGTGGGGGAAGGTTTGGAGGCCGAAGTACTAGATATCCAGCCTATGAAGAAGAGGAAGACGAAGTGGCAGTTGACAAGGTAGATGGGAATTTGGGCAACATCAAGCTCAAAATTCCACCTTTCAAAGGCCGAAACAATGCAGAAGAATACTTGGAGTGGGAAAGAAAGGTTGAGATGATCTTTGAGTGCAATAGATATTCAGAAGAGAAGAAGGTGAAGATTGCTGCAGTTGAGTTCACTGATTATGCTCTATTTTGGTGGGATCAACTCAACTTGAGTAGAAGAAAGGTGGGGAGACGCCCCATTAGCAATTGGGACGACATGAAGGAGGCAATGAGGAAGCGTTTTGTACCTTCCCACTATTTTAGAGAGTTACATCAGAAATTGCACAGGCTGGTGCAAGGGGCTAAGTCAGTTGAAGACTACCACAAAGATATGGAGATGTGCATGGTTAGAGCTAACATTGTAGAAGATGAGGAGGTAACCATGGCTCGGTTTTTGAGTGGTTTGAACAAGGAAATAGCTGATGTGATTGAGCTCTACAAGTATGATTCTATGGAAGACATGCTTAACATGGCCATGAAGATAGAGAAGCAGAAGAAGAGCAAGAGCTCCAACAAGTTTGCAAGCAACACCAGCAACTCTTAGGGTTCTAAATGGCCTACAAAGGAGGAGAAAAAGGAGTTTCAAAACCCTAAACCAAACGGGGTAGATTCGGGCCTCAAGGCTAAAGACTCCAATTCAGGCTCCAATTCAAGAGGTTCTAGCTCAACTACACCTAGTAGGGACATCAAGTGCTTCAAGTGCTTGGGCAAGGGTCATATCGCCTCTCAATGTCCCAATAAGAGAGTCATAGTGGTTCGGAATGGTTATGTATATTCAGAATCTGAAGGCGAGGAAGAGATGCCCTACTTAGAATATTGTGGTGACAGTGAGGGTGAAGAAGAGGAGCAAGAAGTTGTGGTAGCACCTGAGGTTGGATCTTCTTTGGTTGCCAGGCGTGTGTTGAGTATGCAGTTGCAAGAGGAGAGCTTAGAACAGAGGGAAAACATTTTTCACACGAGGTGCTTGGTGGGAGGCAAGGTTTGCACACTTATAATTGACAGTGGAAGTTGTACAAATGTGGCAAGCCTTAGTATGGTGAGTAAATTGGGGTTAAAATGTGAGAAACACCCTAGGTCATACAAGCTTCAATGGTTTAATGACATGGGCAGTGTTAGGGTGAACAAGCAGGTTGTAGTCTCTTTCTCAATTGGACCATATAAGGATGAGGTGACTTGTGATGTGGTTCCAATGCAAGCTGGCCATATTTTGCTTGGGAGGCCGTGGCAGTTCGATAGGAAAGTGCACCATGATGGTTACCTCAACCGATTCTCATTCTCCCATGAAGGAAGGCGCGTAACTCTTACTCCATTGACACCTAGTGAGGTCTATTTAGACCAAAAGAAGCTTATGGAGAGAGAGGGGCAGAATTTGGGAAGTGAGGAGAAAGAGAAAGAAAGTGAAAAAAAAAAGAGGGAAAAGAGGCCAAACAAAAGAGTAAACAAGTAAATGGCCCAGTGGTGAGAGAAAAGAAGAGTGAGGGAAGAAATAAACAAACACTTTTTGTGAGAGAAAGAGAGATCAGGGGTGCAATTAGTGAGGGTAAACCGATCTTGATGATTCGGTTTAAAGAGTCTTATTTTTCTTTGACTGACTTTGACATTTCTATTCTCCCTTCTAGTTTTGTTTCTTTATTGCAGGAGTTTTCAGATGTTTTTCCAGAAGAGATGTCGAGTGGTCTACCACCATTGAGGGGAATAGAGCATCAGATAGACTTCCTTCCTGGAGCAATAATCCCAAACCGTCCAGCATATAGGAGCAACCCCATGGAGACTAAGGAGTTGCAGAGACAAGTTGATGAGCTACTGGAGAAGGAATTTGTGAGGGAGAGTATGTGTAACGATCCCGTAATTCCTATTATGCAAATAATTGATATAAACTCTTATGGTCTTAAAAATGTCATTTTTACTTTTTGTTTCACATTTTAGCCTGATTTTTAGGATTCATTGAAAGCTAAAGTGCTAATTTTCAAATTTCGATTACCACTCTTGGAAAATTCTATTAAATACTTATGAGTTTTCAAAAATAATATAAATAAGTATTCTAGATTTTTATGCATGGAGAAGATACAATTTTGAATACATTCCATAATTTTCAAATTTTAGAGGCATTTGACATTCAAACTCAATTTTCGAAATTTTATGTCATAAATTGAAATTTTCGAAAATATAACTAAAACATTTTTAATTTCTGGGAAATATACATATAATTTCAGGTTTATAAAGTTTAAATTTCATGATTTTGGAATTTTTCTAAATTATTTATGAATTTTCGGATTTTATGCCCTAAAAACCCCTAAAGTATAGGTAAATTGTATTTTCTACCCCTAGATATTATTTTTCTTTCCTAATATGAATAATTTTATATAATATACAAGAAATAAATTATTTTTTCAGATATTTTAAGGGAGGGGGACGAATTTTTGGAGGGGTTTTGGGAGATAAAATTATAAAAGAGTAAATACTTGGCTTGTATTAAGTCTTGCCCTCCAAGTTGCTAGATACAATGTATTTATACACTTGGCCAATACCTTCAAGATACAAGAACACATGCTTGGCTCATGTTAAAGTAGAGCAACACTTAAGCTACTTAGACCCAAATACTTGGCCAATTAGGATAATAATTAGACAAGGACTTAATGCTATTTTAATGCTATGTCTTGTTATTAGTATATATGTAAAATTACTTGGAAAAATACCAAAACCACCACACACACACCCTAAAATCCGACCACACACACACACACACTTCATTCCTCTTGTTTTCATTCAATTTTCCTCATATCCTTCAAGTCTTGAAACCCTCTCACCCCTTCAAACACTCTCCCTACTTCAAACCCTACAAGAAGAGGAAGAAGACATATCAAGGTAGAAATTGGCCTATGGCATGAGTTAGGGTTAGAATTTATCAAACTCTTAGTATTTTATCTTCCCAATTAGCCTAGGAGGTGACCACAAGTTTGTTTCCATCTTGGGTCCAAGGGGATACAACATGTGTTAGTTATATATGTGTTTATGATGCATGTTAGGTTACAATCTTTGAATACACATGCTGAAATTTGTTGAACCTATGCTTAAGTGATGCTTGAGTTCTATGTTATCATATTTTATGCCTTCTTATAGTCTTATTTATGTGCTAGTAGTTAAAATTTTAAGGGTTCAAAGCTGGAAATTTTGAGGTGTACACATGCTGAAATCACTGTTCATACAGAAACTTTGGTTTTCGAAGCTGAAAGGTTCGATTTTTGCACAGCTGGAAAATCCGAAAATTTCCAACCAAAAACCTGGTTTATATACTTTAAATTCTGTGTAGAATAAGCTGTAGAAACAGGTTTTGAAAAGCTGGAGGTTTGGGTTACGAGAACTGGAAATTTCAGCGGTTGCGCGCTAAAAGTGTTTTGCGTTGCAGTCTGCAAATTCTAGCTCTCGTAAGCTGAAATCTCGGTATTTTTCCAAATAAATGTCTATTTTACAACCTTATACATATATGTGAAGAGTTTCATGAAGTTTGGAGGCTTGAAATTTCTGATTACATGAGTTAATGTCAGTTTCGCATAAATCGGAAATTGTGTTACTTCATGCTGAAATTTGTGCACTAGCTACTGAAATGGTTTGTGTTATGCTGAAATTGTGATTCAAATGTGTTGAAATTATGTGTGTAAGGGCCCTATATGATTTCGGTGTGGATGGGGCTAGAGTTCGGCCGGGCGGCAATGGGCTTGCCGGTCTTAAAACAGTTCTCGCCATCCATGCCTATTCCCATCTTGCATGGACGGAGTGTTTCATGTATTGGTTGTGGGTCGTAGGAATTCGGCATATGCCCGGGATATGACCACTGGAGTGTTTGGTTGGGCACCAAGATTGGTTGGAATTGGTGCAAATATTGTGATTGCATTACGGCATGGCGAGATAAGGTAGCCGCCCATCGAGGTGGAAAATGGTAACAATGTGTTGGATTGTGTTGCTCTTGTGAGCTGAAATTTATGTGATTTGATCAGAACTGAAATTTATATGGTTTAATGTGTAGTTTTATGTGCTTTTATAACAATATGCAAATTCACACGAACACCTCATGTTGTATGCGAATTTCTACTCAACATGTGTATATGTTGACATCGTTTTCTATTATGTTTTAGCCGGATTTGAGACCCCTGAAGATAGGAACAAGGAAGATGTAGGAGGACGCTTCGAGGCATTTAGTTAATTATCTATGTTGTGCTAGAAACTTGATAGTTAAACTTGTGTATACGTTGTATAAGCGACTTATGTAAACGTTCCTTTTGAATAATAATACGCTTGTTTGGGTTCGTTACGCTATATGTTAGCACGTTTAATGAGATGGTTACGAATAGATGTTTTATAATTAGCTAGAGGTTTCGGGGCGTTACAGATGGTATCAGAGCCACTTGCCAGTCGGAATACCGGGAGCTAAGTGCTCTGTGGGGCAAAGTACTACGCACACGGGAGCCACCTCTTGAGCCTGTAGAGCAAATGTTACTCCTTGAGCCCACGAGGCCAAGTTCTATGTATTGAAAGTCTTGGGCCCACGAGGCCAAGTACTATATATCTTGAAAGTCTTGAGCCCATGAGGCCAAGTACTATGTCTTGAATGTTTTGAGCCTACGGGGCAAAGTGCTACGTGTGCGGAAGACGCCTCTTGAACCCGCAGGAGCCACCGCTAGAGTCCCAACGCCTGGCAGTCGGTAATAGTATGTGTGACTTTTGCTACAAAACGTCTAGTGTATCTATTGGATTTCGTCTTTGATTGAAATATATTTTGGGTTTGCACCTAAGTTGTGCTGGGTAAGGATCCTCGGCGTAGGATTTCGAAATAGAAAGGAGATGGGCTTGATCCGAGAAGGTTAATTAGTGATGAATTTCCTTGGGTGGTGTTTGACATACGGGGTGGCGGGTGTGGCTGGGCGGCCGACCAGTGCATACTTTGCTCCCCTAAATGGCAAATACTTGACTAATTTGAGTATAAGGCGAATTTTGTTTGGGTTATAGTGGTAAATGACTGCTAATGGAATTATGTGACGTAAGTTCTACGTGCGTGAAATCTACCTCTTGAACGATAGGAATCATCTCTAGAGTCACCACGCCCGGCAGTCGATATTAGTATATATGATTTGTGCTAAAACCTTCAATGCATCGATTGGATTGCGTATCGAATTGAATTATATTTTGAGAAAACGTATCTTGTGGTAGAGGTAGTACTAAGAAAGGGATGTTGAGATGTTACAATTTAGTACTGAAATAGGACCATGAGATTTGGGAAAGGTAGAAGCTATGTTCTTTGTCGAAATTGAGGAGAGAAAGATTTGGAAGTTGTGGTGGTCTAAGGCTCGAAATCTAAGATAACGGTATTAAGAATTGAAAAGTACAACGGAACAATTGGAAAATTATGAAACTTTGTGATACAATAATTCCAGGGTGGCAAAGGTAAAAGGAACTGTAAAGGATATATCAAAACTGCGAGGATGGATGTACGAGGTAACATAACAACTTACAGTCGTTAAAGGTACGCTTTCCGTTTGCCATCCTTTAGATAGAATATTAATCAATTTTGGCCATGTATTATCTAATCTCTTTTGTAGACATCTGACAATTATCACTTGAAGTAGAAGTAGCCACTACCCAATATTGATGTGTTATTTGATATTGATGAGTTATTTGATTAAGTACAAGAAGTTTCAGTATATTCTAAATTGGATTTGAAATTAAGTAAGAATGTGAGGGGAATTTTAGTAGACTTGGGAAATAAGAGCAACTATGGAATAGAATAAAGATATGTAATAAAGCTACTAGGATGACGAACTTACTTATAGTTTTCTATTTTAGGTAAAGCGTGTAATAGGTAAATGACGATTCTCTTGTGATAATTCTATTTCTTAGCTAATTCTTTTCGTATATCCTCATCATTACTTATTCAAAATATCCCTCAAATTCATTTTGTTTGGAAACAACCTTTTATAAATCTCAAGGGGGAATATACTTGTTAATCAAACCCTTGAAACCTATATTCTATGTGAATTGTTTCTAAAACTATAAGTTTGATTATTGCATGTTGACATTTATTCGGAATATCTTTTACAACCAATATTTGTTGTTTGATGGAGAAAAAAAGAAAAGCCAATCTTGTCTTTAACATCCTTTTAAATGCTAACTTCAATAGCAGTTATTGATTTTGGTTTCCACAATAATCCTCTTTTGCTTCTAAGGCACTTTCGAATGTTTCTTCAATTAACAATTTTTTTTTTTTCTCCTTCTTGAGAAATTGTGATATAGGAAATTTCCAAATTATCCGCTTCCTATTGAAATCTTGAATCCTCTAAGATTTACGCCAATTCAAATTTTTCTTTATATGACACTTCACTCGACAAAGAAGCTATTCAAAAGTTTCCATATTCTCGGTCTTTTATTCCATTCTTACTTGTAACTTTAAACATGAAAATCATTCGAAGCAAGTCTTGAGGATTGATAAGTTATCCTTGATCTTTAATAAAATTCTTTCTGTATATTCTTAAATGATATTTAATATGAAAATGTTGACAAATATTTTTAAATCCTACTAAATTTATGGCTTTCTTTCACTTGCCGATCCTTTGTTCCTATGAATTAGTTTTTTTAGCTTTGTCGTATACACCTTAGATTTGAATTTTTATCTATCCGGAAAACATTTGAGTAAACCTTGAACATATTACTCGGGATTCGTTATAGGATTACTTTGGACCTAGCAAGACCACGATGCAATAGACTTATGACAAGTTCTCACTTCATTGTGTGATTTACAAACAAGACATAGTTGGATTTCATGGTGTCTAGGTTAGCATATGTCTTAAATAGAAACCGACGGTTTGTTCTACATTTTGGCAAGGATTACAAAGTGTTTTGACCACTAAGTTGAATATTAATACCTCTTTCCAACCTCAAACTAGTGGACAAATAGAAAAGAATTAAGATTTGGGAAAAAACAAATGAAAAGTTTAAACCGAGTTATGACGGTTCCTCTAAATTATTTGGAAGAATAGGAGCGGTAGTATATAAGTTGGCATTACCTTCGACCTACCAGAAGAGTATGACATTTCAATACGTAAGAATGAATTTCGAGGACGAAATTCCTTTAAGGAGGGGAGGATGTAACGATCCCGTAATTCCTATTATGCAAATAATTGATATAAACTCTTATGGTCTTAAAAATGTCATTTTACTTTTTGTTTCACATTTTAGCCTGATTTTTAGGATTCATTGAAAGCTAAAGTGCTAATTTTCAAATTTCGATTACCACTCTTGGAAAATTCTATTAAATACTTATGAGTTTTCAAAAATAATATAAATAAGTATTCTAGATTTTTATGCATGGAGAAGATACAATTTTGAATACATTCCATAATTTTCAAATTTTAGAGGCATTTGACATTCAAACTCAATTTTCGAAATTTTATGTCATAAATTGAAATTTTCGAAAATATAACTAAAACATTTTTAATTTCTGGGAAATATACATATAATTTCAGGTTTATAAAGTTTAAATTTCATGATTTTGGAATTTTTCTAAATTATTTATGAATTTTCGGATTTTATGCCCTAAAAACCCCTAAAGTATAGGTAAATTGTATTTTCTACCCCTAGATATTATTTTTCTTTCCTAATATGAATAATTTTATATAATATACAAGAAATAAATTATTTTTTCAGATATTTTAAGGGAGGGGGACGAATTTTTGGAGGGGTTTTGGGAGATAAAATTATAAAAGAGTAAATACTTGGCTTGTATTAAGTCTTGCCCTCCAAGTTGCTAGATACAATGTATTTATACACTTGGCCAATACCTTCAAGATACAAGAACACATGCTTGGCTCATGTTAAAGTAGAGCAACACTTAAGCTACTTAGACCCAAATACTTGGCCAATTAGGATAATAATTAGACAAGGACTTAATGCTATTTTAATGCTATGTCTTGTTATTAGTATATATGTAAAATTACTTGGAAAAATACCAAAACCACCACACACACACCCTAAAATCCGACCACACACACACACACACTTCATTCCTCTTGTTTTCATTCAATTTTCCTCATATCCTTCAAGTCTTGAAACCCTCTCACCCCTTCAAACACTCTCCCTACTTCAAACCCTACAAGAAGAGGAAGAAGACATATCAAGGTAGAAATTGGCCTATGGCATGAGTTAGGGTTAGAATTTATCAAACTCTTAGTATTTTATCTTCCCAATTAGCCTAGGAGGTGACCACAAGTTTGTTTCCATCTTGGGTCCAAGGGGATACAACATGTGTTAGTTATATATGTGTTTATGATGCATGTTAGGTTACAATCTTTGAATACACATGCTGAAATTTGTTGAACCTATGCTTAAGTGATGCTTGAGTTCTATGTTATCATATTTTATGCCTTCTTATAGTCTTATTTATGTGCTAGTAGTTAAAATTTTAAGGGTTCAAAGCTGGAAATTTTGAGGTGTACACATGCTGAAATCACTGTTCATACAGAAACTTTGGTTTTCGAAGCTGAAAGGTTCGATTTTTGCACAGCTGGAAAATCCGAAAATTTCCAACCAAAAACCTGGTTTATATACTTTAAATTCTGTGTAGAATAAGCTGTAGAAACAGGTTTTGAAAAGCTGGAGGTTTGGGTTACGAGAACTGGAAATTTCAGCGGTTGCGCGCTAAAAGTGTTTTGCGTTGCAGTCTGCAAATTCTAGCTCTCGTAAGCTGAAATCTCGGTATTTTTCCAAATAAATGTCTATTTTACAACCTTATACATATATGTGAAGAGTTTCATGAAGTTTGGAGGCTTGAAATTTCTGATTACATGAGTTAATGTCAGTTTCGCATAAATCGGAAATTGTGTTACTTCATGCTGAAATTTGTGCACTAGCTACTGAAATGGTTTGTGTTATGCTGAAATTGTGATTCAAATGTGTTGAAATTATGTGTGTAAGGGCCCTATATGATTTCGGTGTGGATGGGGCTAGAGTTCGGCCGGGCGGCAATGGGCTTGCCGGTCTTAAAACAGTTCTCGCCATCCATGCCTATTCCCATCTTGCATGGACGGAGTGTTTCATGTATTGGTTGTGGGTCGTAGGAATTCGGCATATGCCCGGGATATGACCACTGGAGTGTTTGGTTGGGCACCAAGATTGGTTGGAATTGGTGCAAATATTGTGATTGCATTACGGCATGGCGAGATAAGGTAGCCGCCCATCGAGGTGGAAAATGGTAACAATGTGTTGGATTGTGTTGCTCTTGTGAGCTGAAATTTATGTGATTTGATCAGAACTGAAATTTATATGGTTTAATGTGTAGTTTTATGTGCTTTTATAACAATATGCAAATTCACACGAACACCTCATGTTGTATGCGAATTTCTACTCAACATGTGTATATGTTGACATCGTTTTCTATTATGTTTTAGCCGGATTTGAGACCCCTGAAGATAGGAACAAGGAAGATGTAGGAGGACGCTTCGAGGCATTTAGTTAATTATCTATGTTGTGCTAGAAACTTGATAGTTAAACTTGTGTATACGTTGTATAAGCGACTTATGTAAACGTTCCTTTTGAATAATAATACGCTTGTTTGGGTTCGTTACGCTATATGTTAGCACGTTTAATGAGATGGTTACGAATAGATGTTTTATAATTAGCTAGAGGTTTCGGGGCGTTACAGTATGAGCCCATGTGCAGTTCCAGTCCTTTTGGTACCTAAGAAGGATGGGACATGGAGGATGTGTGTTGATTGCAGAGCAGTCAACAAAATCACTGTAAAGTATCGACATCCCATTCCTAGGTTAGATGACATGTTAGATGAACTACATGGTGCTAAATATTTCTCTAAAATTGATCTAATGAGTGGGTATCATCAAATTAGAATGAAACCTGGGGATGAATGGAAAGCTGCATTTAAAACTAAGTATGGCTTGTATGAATGGATGGTTATGCCTTTTGGGCTAACTAATGCACCTAGCACATTTATGAGGTTAATGAACCATGTTTTGCGTGCCTACTTAGGGAAATTTGTAGTTGTGTATTTTGATGATATCCTTATCTACAGCAAGTCTATTGATGACCACATTGAGCATGTTAGGCTAGTTTTACAAGTTTTGAGACAAGAACAATTGTATGCTAAGCTTAAAAAGTGCTCATTTTGCATAGATAGACTTGTATTTCTTGGTTTTATTGTGAGTTCGCAAGGTATTGAAGTGGATGAAGAAAAAGTCAAGGCCATAAAGGAATGGCCCACGCCTAAAACTATATCTGAGGTAAGAAGCTTTCACGGTTTAGCTGGGTTCTACAGGCAGTTTGTGAAGGACTTTTCTACCATAGCTGCGCCTCTCACAGAGATAGTGAAGAAAGAAGTTGGGTTCAAGTGGGGAGAAGCCCAACAGAAAGCGTTTGATACTTTAAAGAATAAATTATGTTCAGCTCCTATTCTTGTTTGCCTAACTTTGATAAAACTTTTGAGATTGAATGTGATGCTTCTGGTGTAGGTATTGGGGCTGTTTTGATGCAAGAGAAGAAGCCAATAGCATACTTTAGTGAAAAGTTGAACGGAGCTCAAATCAACTACTCTACATATGACAAAGAGCTTTATGCCCTTGTAGCCTTGGACGTGTGGCAGCACTATTTGATGCCCAAGGAATTTGTAATTCACACGGATCATGAATCATTGAAGCATTTAAAAGGGCAAGGTAAGCTTAACAAGAGACATGGTAAGTGGGTTGAATTTATAGAGCAGTTTCCGTATGTGATTCAATATAAGCACGGGAAAGAGAATGTCGTGGCAGATGCATTATCCCGAAGGTATGCCTTGATCTCTACTCTTAGTTCTAAGTTGTTGGGTTTTGAGCATATCAAAGAATTATATGTGAATGATTCTGATTTTGGGAATGTTTATGTTGCTTGTGAACATGGAGCATTTGACAAGTTTTATAGACATGATGGCTTTTTGTTTAGGGGAAATAAACTTTGTCTACCTAAATGTTCTATGCGCAACCTGCTAGTGGGGGTCTAATGGGGCATTTTGGTGTGCATAAGACTTATGACATGTTGAATGAACATTTTTATTGGCCACATATGAGAAAAGATGTTGAGAAAGTTTGCTCTTCATGTATTGCATGTAAACAGGCCAAGTCTAAGTCTATGCCACATGGTATTTATATGCCTTTACCTGTGCCTAGTTCGCCTTGGACTGATATTTCCATGGATTTTGTGCTTGGATTGCCTAGGACTAGGCGTGGGAGAGATTCTATATATGTTGTTGTTGATAGGTTTAGCAAGATGGCACACTTTATTGCTTGTCATAAGACTGATGATGCAACTAACATAGCTGATTTGTTCTTTAGAGAGGTGGTGCGTTTACATGGGGTGCCACGCACCATTGTTTCCGATAGGGATACTAAGTTCCTTTCACATTTTTGGCGTGTTTTGTGGGGTAAATTAGGAACTAAATTGCTTTATTCTACTACTTGCCATCCACAAACAGATGGACAAACTGAGGTTGTGAATAGGACTTTAGGAACCTTATTGCGTGCAATTGTTGGTAAGAATTTAAAAACTTGGGAAGATTGTTTGCCATTTATTGAGTTTGCATATAATAGGAGCATTCATTCTTCTATCGGCTTTTCACCTTTTGAGATTGTTTATGGCTTTAACCCTTTAACTGTGCTGGATTTATGTCCTTTGCCTTTAACTGAGCTTGTGAGTTTAGATGGACAAAAGAAGGCAAATTTGGTGAAGTCATTACATGAGAAAGCACGCACCAACATTGAGAAGAAGAACCGTCTTTATGCTGACAAGGCAAATAAAGGAAGGAGGCGGATTGTCTTTGCACCGGGTGATTGGGTTTGGGTTCACTTTAGAAAGGAGAGATTCCCAAACCAAAGGAAAAGCAAGTTGGATGCATGTGGTGATGGCCCATTCCAAGTTTTGGAGCGCATTAACGACAATGCCTACAAGATTGATCTACCAGGTGAGTATAGCATTTCTGCAACATTTAATGTTTTTGATCTTTCTCCTTTTGATGTGGATTCAGATTTGAGGACAAATCTTTTTGAGGAAGGAGGGAATGATGCGGATCAAGGGAGCTCCAATTGTGTCAAGGCCGAAGCAAGAGGCAACAAGAAGGATCCATTGGCTCTTCCTAGTGGGCCAATCACAAGGGCATGGGCTAAGGTTTTTGGGACAGCCATGAACTCATATGTACAAGACCAAGTTACACTTGAGTTGCAAGAGCATGAATTCACTAAGTGTGCAATTTGGCTTGAAGGCACACCTAAGCTACTCCATATGCTTGAGGCGTGTTCTATGGATGAAGGGGCTGTTTAATTGGGGTTAAGATTATTTGGGCTTTAATTATTTGTAATAGCTTGTGTTTGGATTTTTAAACACATGACTTAATAGGCTTCACTTAAAGCCTAATCCTTATAGGATTTGGACTAATGGGTTTAGTTTAGGGTTAGGCTTTGTCTAAGGTATAATGATGCGGATCAAGGGAGCTCCAATGGTGTCAAGGCCGAAGCAAGAGGCAACAAGAAGGATCCATTGGCTCTTCCTAGTTGGCCAATCACAAGGGCACGGGCTAAGACGTTTGGGACAGCCATGAACTCATATGTACAAGAGCAAGTCACACTTGAGTTGCAAGAGCATGAATTCACTAAGTGCCAAATTGGGCTTGATGGCACACCTAAGCTACTCCATATGCTTGAGGCGTGTTCAATTGATGAAGGGGCTGCCTAGCCTTGTTTAATTGAGCTTAAATTTATTTGGGCTTTAATTATTTGTAATAGCTTATATTTGGGTTTTAAACACAAGACTTGATAGACTTTAATAAGTCCTTGTAAGGATGGCCCATTGGACTTCACTTAAAGCCCATTCCTTGGGGGATTAGGCCTAATGGGCTTAGTTTAGGGTTTGGCTTTGTTTAGGGTATAAATACCTTCTCTAAACCTTTGGAAATCAGATTTTGTTCATTTGAAATAGACAAAAAACGTGAGTGTCTTCTTCTACATGTGTAAGAACCCTTAGCATAGGAATTGTGAGTTCTACAATCTCCATTGCAACAAGAATTTGATTTATGCTTCAAGAGTACTTGTAAGTGTTGATCTTTTCTTGATTAAATCCTTTTAAATCTTCTTCTTGAGTACAAGGGGGTTGTGGGTTTAAAGGGTAGAATCTATCTTGTTCTTTGCTTTATGGCGAATTGCCATAATCTTCTCATGAGTACATGTTTTGATTAGGGTTGTTGTATTATTTGGTATCAGAGCTTTGGCTAGATAAATTCTCATTTATCTTAGATTCTAGGTTTGAGTTTTTTGTATTCCTTGAATTCTTTTGTGCTTGGTGCCATTTTTTTGATTGTTATTGTTGCTGAATTTGCATGATTGTGTTGTCTTGATTGTTCTTGCTCGATTCTTGATCCTAAAACATCATTCTTGATCCGAATTTGTGTCTTCTTGAAACATCAAGCATCTTTTTCGTTTCTATCAATTGAGATTCTGATCCTATTATAAAAAAAAAAGGAAAAAAAAAGAAAGAACAAAAAAAAAACGAAAAAAAAAAAACGAAAAAAAAAAAAAAAAAAAGGAAATTCGAATTTGATCTTGATTGAGTAGTGGAATTCTGAAAATTTGTGTTAGTGTTGTTATTGGAGAAAAAAATTCCACCCTTGATTCAATTCCTTGAAAGGCTCCACTTTTCAAGCCTTAATTTGTGGAATTGCATTGACTACAATTAGTTCATTGACCAACTCCACTTTTCATGCCTTATTTGGGGGAAATTGCTTGTGAACAAGGACCACACAAAAGTCTCTTGACATTTTTCTTACTATAATTTTCGTGTGTCTCTTATAAAGGGGCTGTTTTTCATTTAATTTTTTTTGTTTTCAGTTCTTGGCAGCCCAATTACACCTTCACACACACTTGTGCTTGCTTGGTACTTAACAAATCAATTAAATTGGCACTATTGGTGATTCGGCTACATTGACTTCCTTATTAAAAAAAGAATCTGAATTTTTGGTATTCTTGTTTGCTTGTTTTGTTGGGGTAGAAATAATTTAGGTTCTTATTTCGTTCGCCTTGTCTATTTTTGACCGGAATTGTCACTTTGTGATTCTAGTTATTTAATTTCTTGTTTTGAGCTACCTTTTTGCCTCTTTGATATTACTAGGGTGTTAATTGCTTGTGTCTACACTCTAGATTGATATTATCAAGTGGTGCATTGCATTGTTCTTGCACTACCGTTCCGTTTGTCTTAAGTTTTGTTTCTATCTTTTGTTCTTGCTTAATTCTCCTTGTTAGGTTTTATCCTTGTCTTCCCAAACTCTTCTTGTTATCTTGTGGCATTTGTTGGATTCTGAAGTGCAATTGAGACACGTGGAGGAGTGGTAAAAGGCTGGAGTGTGACCCTACACCTTTGGGAGAGAAAAAGCCCACGTTTTAAAGAGAGAAACACGTGAGGGAGTGAGTGAGTGAGTGACTAACAATCTGCCTATAGTGTTCTTTATTTTGATTTGCAGCAATGTCTAGCTCATCTAAAGAAGGAAATGGAGGGACTTGCAAGGCTAATGACCCACGAATGCAATTCATTCTAGAAGCATTTAAAGGGCAATTTCTTCATTTGAACAAAACTCTAGAGGCCATGAATGACAAGTTGGAGAGACATGACCAAGAGTTGAAGGGAAGGAGTGCTCAATCTCATCAAGCAACTACAACAAAGGGAGGGCATACACCATTTGCTCATAACCGTCGAAATTTACAAGATGAGTTTGATGATGAGGATGAGTGGCCTAGTGAGACTTACAATTGGAGGGGAGGCAGACTTGAGCATGGAAGAGGTAGGGGAAGGTTTGGAGGCCGAAGTACTAGAAATCCGGCCTATGAAGAAGAGGAAGACGAAGTGGCAGTTGACAAGGTAGATGGGAATTTGGGCAACATCAAGCTCAAAATTCCACCTTTCAAAGGCCGAAACAATGCAGAAGAATACTTGGAGTGGGAAAGAAAGGTTGAGATGATCTTTGAGTGCAATAGATATTCAGAAGAGAAGAAGGTGAAGATTGCTGCAGTTGAGTTCACTGATTATGCTCTATTTTGGTGGAATCAACTCAACTTGAGTAGAAGAAAGGTGGGGAGACGCCCCATTAGCAATTGGGACGACATGAAGGAGGCAATGAGAAAGCGTTTTGTACCTTCCCACTATTTTAGAGAGCTACATCAGAAATTGCACAGGCTTGTGCAAGGGGCTAAGTCAGTTGAAGACTACCACAAGGACATGGAGATGTGCATGGTTAGAGCTAACATTGCAGAAGATGAAGAGGTAACCATGGCTCGGTTTTTAAGTGGTTTGAACAAGGAAATCGCTGATGTGATTGAGCTTTACAAGTTTGATTCTATGGAAGACATGCTTAACATGGCCATGAAGATAGAGAAGCAGAAGAAGAGCAAGAACTCCAACAAGTTTGCAAGCAACACTAGCAACTCTTGGGGTTCTAAATGGCCTACAAAGGAGGAGAAAAAGGAATTTCAAAACCCTAAACCAAAAGGGGCAGTTTCGGGCCTCAAGGCTTGGGAGTTTAATAGGAAAGTGCACCATGATGGTTACCTCAACCGATTCTCATTCTCCCATGAAGGAAGGCGTGTAACTCTTACACCTAGTGAGGTCTATTTAGACCAAAAGAAGCTTATGGAGAGAGAGGGGCAGAATTTGGGAAGTGAGGAGAAAGAGAAAGAAAGTGAAAAAAAAGAGGGAAAAGAGGTCAAACAAAAGAGTAAACAAGTAAATGGCCCAATGGTGAGAGAAAAGAAGAGTGAGGGAAGAAATAAACAAACACTTTTTGTGAGAGAAAGAGAGATCAGGAGTGCAATTAGTGAGGGTAAACCAATCTTGATGATTCGGTTTAGGGAGTCATATTTTTCTTTGACTGACCTTGACACTTCTATTCTTCCTTCTAGTTGTGTTTCTTTATTGCAGGAGTTTTCTGATGTTTTTCCAGAAGAGATGCCGAGTGGTCTACTACCATTGAGGGGAATAGAGCAAGGTAAGCTTAACAAGAGACATGGTAAGTGGGTTGAATTTATAGAGCAGTTTCCGTGTGTGATTCAATATAAGCACGGGAAAGAGAATGTCGTGGCAGATGCATTATCCCGAAGGTGTGCCTTGATCTGTACTCTTAGTTCTAAGTTGTTGGGTTTTGAGCATATCAAAGAATTATATGTGAATGATTCTGATTTTGTGAGTGTTTATGTTGCTTGTGAACATGGAGCATTTCACAACTTTTGTAGACATGATGACTTTTTGTTTAGGGGAAATAAACTTTGTCTTCCTAAATGTTCTATGCGTAACTTGCTAGTGTTGGAATCACATTGTGGGGGTCTAATGGGGCAGTTTGGTGTGCATAAGACTTATGACATGTTGAATGAACATTTTTATTGGCCAAATATGAGAAAAGATGTTGAGAAAGTTTGCCCTTCATGTATTGCATGTAAACAGGCCAAGTCTAAGTCTATGCCACATGGTCTTTATATGCCTTTACCTGTGCCTAGTTCACCTTGGACTGGTATTTCTATTGATTTTGTGCTTGGATTGCCTAGGACTACGCGTGGGAGAGATTCTATATATGTTTTTGTTGATAGGTTTAGCAAGATGGCACACTTTATTGCATGCCATAAGACTGATGGTGCAACTAACATAGCTGATTTGTTCTTTAGAGAGGTGGTGCATTTACATGGGGTGCCACGCACCATTGGTTCCGATAGGGATACTAAGTTCCTTTCACATTTTTGGCGTGTTTTGTGGGGTAAATTGGGAACTAAATTGCTTTATTCTACTACTTGCCATCCACAAACAGATGGACAAACTGAGGTTGTGAATAGGACTTTAGGAACCTTATTGCGTGCAATTGTTGGTAAGAATTTAAAAACTTGGGAAGATTGTTTGCCATTTATTCAGTTTGCATATAATAGGAGCATTCATTCTTCTATTGGTTTTTCACCTTCTGAGATTGTATATGGCTTTAACCCTTTAACTGTGCTAGATTTATGTCCTTTGCATGTAACTGTGCTTGTGAGTTTAGATGGACAAAAGAAGGCAGATTTGGTGAAGTCATTACATGAGAAAGCACACACCAACATTGAGAAGAAGAATCGTCTTTATGCTGACACGGCTAATAAAGGAAGGAGGCGGATTGTCTTTGACTCGGGTGATTGGGTTTGGGTTCACTTTAGAAATGAGAGATCCCCAAACCAAAGAAAAAGCAAGTTGGATGCATATGGTGATGACCCATTCCAAGTTTTGGAGCGCATTAATGACAATGCCTACAAAATTGATCTACCAGGTGAGTATGGCATTTCTACAATATTTAATGTTTCTGATCTTTCTCCTTTTGATTTGGATTCAGATTTGAGGACAAATCTTTTTGAGGAAGGAGGGAATGATGCGGATCAAGGGAGCTCCAATGGTGTCAAGGCCGAAGCAAGAGGCAACAAGAAGGATCCATTGGCTCTTCCTAGTTGGCCAATCACAAGGGCACGGGCTAAGACGTTTGGGACAGCCTCATACTCATATGTACAAGAGCAAGTCACACTTGAGTTGCAAGAGCATGAATTCACTAAGTGCCAAATTGGGCTTGATGGCACACCTAAGCTACTCCATATGCTTGAGGCGTGTTCAATTGATGAAGGGGCTGCCTAGCCTTGTTTAATTGAGCTTAAATTTATTTGGGCTTTAATTATTTGTAATAGCTTATATTTGGGTTTTAAACACAAGACTTGATAGACTTTAATAAGTCCTTGTAAGGATGGCCCATTGGACTTCACTTAAAGCCCATTCCTTGGGGGATTAGGCCTAATGGGCTTAGTTTAGGGTTTGGCTTTGTTTAGGGTATAAATACCTTCTCTAAACCTTTGGAAATCAGATTTTGTTCATTTGAAATAGACAAAAAACGTGAGTGTCTTCTTCTACATGTGTAAGAACCCTTAGCATAGGAATTGTGAGTTCTACAATCTCCATTGCAACAAGAATATGATTTATGCTTCAAGAGTACTTGTAAGTGTTGATCTTTTCTTGATTAAATCCTTTTAAATCTTCTTCTTGAGTACAAGGGGGTTGTGGGTTTAAAGGGTAGAATCTATCTTGTTCTTTGCTTTATGCCGAATTGCCATAATCTTCTCATGAGTACATGTTTTGATTAGGGTTGTCGTATTATATAAATACCTTCTTTAAACCTTTGGAAATCAGATTTCTTTGATTGAATAAGAGTAAAAAACGTGAGTTTCATGTTCTTCATGAAAACTTGTTCATGAACCCTAGCATAGGAATTGTGAGCTCTACAATCTCCATTGCAACAAGAATCTGATTTATTCTTCAAGAGTACTTGTAAGTGTTGATCTTTTCTTGATTAAATCCTTTTAAGTCTTCTTCTTGAGTACAAGAGGGTTGCGGGTTTAAAGGGTAGAATCTATCTTGTTCTTTGCTTTATGCCGAATTGCCATAATCTTCTCATGAGTACATATTTTTGATTAGGCCCCTCGTATTACACGCACCATTGTTTCCGATAGGGATACTAAGTTCCTTTCACATTTTTGGCGTGTTTTGTGGGGTAAATTAGGAACTAAATTGCTTTATTCTACTACTTGCCATCCACAAATAGATGGACAAACTGAGGTTGTGAATAGGACTTTGGGAACCTTATTGCGTGCAACTATTGGTAAGAATTTAAAAACTTGGGAAGATTGTTTGCCATTTATTGAGTTTGCATATAATAGGAGCATTCATTCTTCTACTAGTTTTTCACCTTTTGAGATTGTCTATGGCTTTAACCCTTTGACTGTGCTGGAGTTATTTCCTTTGCCTGTAACTGAACTTGTGAGTTTAGATGGACAAAAGAAGGCAGATTTGGTGAAGTCATTACATGAGAAAGCACGCACCAACATTGAGAAGAAGAACCGTCTTTATGCTGACAAGGCTAATAAAGGAAGGAGGCGGATTGTCTTTGCACCGGGTGATTGGGTTTGGGTTCACTTTAGAAAGGAGAGATTCCCAAACCAAAGGAAAAGCAAGTTGGATACACGTGGTGATGGGCCATTCCAAGTTTTGGAGCGCATTAATGACAATGCCTACAAGATTGATCTACCAGGTGAGTATGGCGTTTCTGCAACATTTAATGTTTCTGATCTTTCTCCTTTTGATTTGGATTCAGATTTGAGGACAAATCTTTTTGAGGAAGGAGGGAATGATGCGGATCAAGGGAGCTCCAATGGTGTCAAGGTCGAAGCAAGAGGCAACAAGAAGGATCCATTGGCTCTTCCAAGTGGGCCAATCACAAGGGCACGGGCTAAGGCCTTCGGGACAGCCATGAACTCATATGTACAAGAGCAAGTCACACTTGAGTTGCAAGAGCATGAATTCACTAAGTGCACAATTGGGCTTGAAGGCACACCTAAGCTACTCCATATGCTCGAGGCGTGTTCTATTGATGAAGGGGCTGCCTAGCCTTGTTTAATTGAGCTTAAATTTATTTGGGCTTTAATTATCTGTAATAGCTTGTGTTTGGGTTTTAAACACATGACTTGATAGACTTTAATAAGTCCTCGTAAGGATGGCACATTGGGCTTCACTTAAAGCCCATTCCTTAGGGGATTAGGCCTAATGGGCTTAGTTTAGGGTTTGGTTTTGTCTAGGGTATAAATACCCTCTTTAAACCTTTGGAAATCAGATTTTGTTCATTGAGGTAGACAAAAAAAAAACGTGAGTCTCTTGTTCTTCATGTGTAAGAACCCTAGCATAGGAATTGTGAGTTCTACAATCTCCATTGCAACAAGAATATGATTTATGCTTCAAGAGTACTTGTAAGTGTTGATCTTTTCTTGATTAAATCCTTTTAAATCTTCTTCTTGAGTACAAGGGGGTTGTGGGTTTAAAGTGTAGAATCTATCTTGTTCTTTGCTTTATGCCGAATTGCCATAATCTTCTCATGAGTACATGTTTTTGATTAGGGTTGTCGTATTAGGAATGGTTTTGTTTCGTAGTTTTTGTTCCTTGACTTCGAAGATCTGGACCGGTTCTTCCATATAAGTTAAATGTTTGTCTATCTCGAGGGCCCCATAATTTAAGACGTGAGAAGGATCAGGATGGTATTTTCTTAGCATTGAAACATGGAAAACATTATGGATATCGGATAAAGCTATAGAGGCAATGGCAATTTTTATGCAACTTTTCCTATTCGTTCCAGTATTTCGAAGGGACCAACGTATCTAGGGTTAAGCTTCCCTTTTTACCAAATCTTAGAACACCTTTCCTTGGTGAAATTTTTAGGAACACCAAATCTCCCACCTTAAATTCCAAGTCTTTTCGTCTGTTATTTGCATAACTCTTTTGACGACTTTGGGCTATTGTCATTCGTTTTCGAATTGTTTGGATGGCTTCTGTAGTTTCCCGTACTAATTCTGGACTCACTAGTTTTCTTTCGCCTACCTCATCCCAACAGACCGGTGATCTGCATCTTCACCCGTAAAGTGCTTCGAATGGAGCCATGCTAATTGTAGTTTGATAACTATTATTGTAAGCAAATTCAGTTAGAGCGAGGTGACGATCCCAGCTTCCTCCAAAATCTAAGATGCATTCTCGGAGCATATCTTTGAGGATTTGTATAACCCTTTCTGTTTGTCCGTTAGTTTGAGGATAAAAAGCGGTACTAAAGTTCAACTTTGTACTTAGAGCATTTTGTAGCCCTTGCCAAAATTTTGAAACAAATCGTGGGTCTGTGTCGGAGACTATACTAACTGGAATGCCATGGAGTCTAATTATCTCTTGTTTATAGAGTTCTGCCATTTTATCCAAGGAGCAAGTTTTTGAAAATGCAATAAAATGTGCACTCTTTGTAAGTCTATCCACAATCACCCATATAGCGTCATTGCCCTTTTGAGTTCGAGGTAGTCCCATGACAAAATCCATAGTAATATGTTCCCACTTCCATTCTAGTACTGGTAAAGGTTGTAATAATCCAAAGGGTTTTTGATGCTCAGCTTTCTCTTGTTGGCATGTCAAACACTTGGATACAAATTCAGCTATCTCCCGTTTCATGTTGTTCCACCAATATTGTTTTTTGATATCTTTATACATTTTGGTTATTCCCGTATGAATCGTACATCTAGACTTATGGCTTTCTTCTAATATTCTCCTTTTTATGTTAGCGTTATTGGCGACAAATATCCGATTCTGAATCTTAAAGTCTATCATTGGCTAATGTAAAGCTTGTCCTTGGCTCTTTGCTAATCTTCTTCCTGATGCGAACCTCGCGAGCCACGCTAGAGCAACGAGACTCGACAACGATATTGGACCCTAGGACCGTTCTGCACTCAGGTTTCGAAAGTGGGGGAAAACCGTAACCCAATACCTCACACAAAACACGAACCTTGGAAAGGAATCCTCAACCTGATGTTTTAGTGGAAGCACGAACCTTGGTATGTTGTAGACGCCACCAACGGTGATGGAAATCCGTTGGATAAGTCGGTGTTTGAACGCCACAAGAACGAAGTCTTGATAAGTTCGATAGTTCATAAAGAACCAAAGAGAAAACTCTCAATTTTGATAAAACGTATGCTGTTTTTTTCATTGTAGCCGCAACCTTAATATAGGCTGAACATACAAAACGTTTTTTTTTTTTTGGTTTTTACCAAAAATAATAAACCCTAATGAAACCCTAAATAACATGCTTTAAATGGAAAAGGAAACTTCCACAATTCTGGTGGCTTTATAATCAGCCAATCACACATATAAAGGAAAGGAAAGGAAATTAGGGCTATAAATTTGCCAAAATTAGAAAAAGAAAAGTTCTCTATTTGTCCTCTAAATCACAGTGAAATTAATGCTATCAATCTTGCCCTTTAATTCATGCTTGAGAAAGGCCCATCACTAGCTTGAATTAAGTTGAGCAGCCCCAAGTTTTCATTTGAGTCCATCTTGCACTTTGAATCAGCCCATAAGTCTTGAATAAGTCCATTGAGTGCTTCTTTAAATTTCTTGGCTCGGGCCCTTGTAATTGGTCCAACGGGTACTTGCTACGGATCCTTAGATGTGGCATTCCGATTCTCATCATTCCCCTCCTCTTGAAAAGGATTTGTCCTCAAATCATTGCCTACATCAAAAGGAGATAAGTCAGAAACATTGAAAGTAGCACTAACATTATACTCACCTGGTAGGTCTAATTTGTAGGCATTGTCGTTAATGCGCTCAAGGACTTGGAACAGTCCATCCCCACGTGGTAAAAGCTTGGAATGTAGTTGCTCAGGAAACCTCTCCTTACGCAAATGCAGCCAAACCCAATCTCCGGGTTCAAAAATCAGCTTGTGTCGCCCTTTGTTGGCTGGCTTCGCATATTGTTCCGTTCGTCGCTCAATATTAAGCCTTGCCTTTTCGTGAATCTGTCTAACACAATCAGCCTTTTTCTTTCCATCCATGTTAACACATTCAGACAAAGGTAAAGGAGTTAAATCCAATGGAGTTAAAGGATTAAAACCATAAACAAGTTCAAACGGTGAAAACTTAGTGGCAGAATGAATGGTTCTATTATATGCAAACTCAACATGTGGCAAACACTCCTTCCAAGTTTTGATGTTTTTCTTAATGATTGCCCTCAACAAGGTTGACAAAGTCCTATTTACTACCTCGGTTTGACCATCGGTTTGTGGGTGACAAGTAGTAGAAAAGAAAAGCTTAGTTCCCAACTTACACCACAAGGTCTTCCAAAAGTAACTCAAGAACTTAGCGTCCCTAGCCGAAACAATTGTTCTCGGCATACCATGTAACCTTACGACTTCCCTAAAGAACAAGTCGGCAATATGTGAGGCATCATCTGTTTTATGACGCGGGATAAAATGTGCCATCTTAGAGAATCTATCCACAACCACAAAGATTGAATCTCTACCACGTTTTGTCCTAGGCAATCCTAACACAAAGTCCATTAAGATATCCACCCAAGGTTCACTAGGAATAGGCAGTGGTGTATATAATCCATTTGGTTGCACTCGAGATTTTGCATGTTTACAAGTGACACACCTTCCACAGATTCTCTCAACATCCCTTTTCATGTGTGGCCAAAAGAAGTGTTCCTGCAAAATGGCCAGTGTCTTTGCAACTCCAAATGCTCCATTAACCCTCCACTATGGGATTCTCTTACTAACAAGTCTCGCAATGAGTAATTAGGCACACATAATTTATTCTCCCGAAACAAAAAGTCCTCATGCCTAAAGAACTTACCCAAAGCTTTCCCCTCACAGTTTCTATACTCTTCACAAAAATCTTGGTCTAAAGGGTGTTTCCTTAATATGCTCAAAACCAAGTAATTTAGCATCCAGAGTAGAAATCAATGCATACCTGCGAGAAAGTGCATAGGCAACCACATTCTCTTTACCTTATTTGTACCGAATGACATATGGAAACGTCTCAATGAACTCCATCCATCGAGCATGTCGCCTGTTCAGCTTTTGTTGACCCTTCAGGTGCTTCAGTGACTCATGATCAGTGTGAACCACAAACTCCTTTGGCCATAAGTAATGTTGCCATATTTCCAAAGCTCGGACCAAAGCGTATAACTCCTTGTCATAAGTCGGGTAGTTCAACATTGCACCACTTAGCTTCTCACTGAAGTATGCTATTGGCCTCCCTTCTTGCATAAGCACAGCGCCAATATCTATACCTGAAGCATCACATCCAATTTCAAACGTCTTGTTAAAGTTAGGCAAAGATAATAAAGGAGCATCTGTCAACTTTTGCTTGAGAAGCTGAAATGCCTTCTCTTGCTCTTCACCCCACTTAACATGTGCAACATGGTCATCCAAGTTTTTGCTATAAATGAGGATGTCGTCAAAGTAAACCACAACAAATTTGCCTATGAAAGCACGTAAAACATGGTTCATTAATCTCATAAATGTGCTCGGTGCATTAGTTAAACCAAAAGGCATCACTAACCACTCAAACAAACCATATTTTGTCTTAAAGGCAGTTTTCCATTCATCCCTCTCTTTCATGCGAATTGGATGATACCCACTCTTCAAATCAATTTTAGAAAACACACAAGCCCCATGTAGTTCATCTAACTTGTCATCTAAACGAGGGATGGGATATCGATACTTTACCGTGATGTTGTTGATAGCTCGACAGTCAACACACATTCTCCAACTTCCATCATTCTTAGGCACAAGTAAAATTGGAATGGCACACGGGCTCATGCTTTCCCTCACGTACCCCTTATCCATCAACTCTTGTACCTGCCTTTGAAGCTCCTTTGTTTCCTTAGGATTGCTCCTATAGGCTGGTCGATTTGGCAGTACTGCACCGGGTACGAAGTCAATCTGATGTTCAATCCCTCAGATAGGTGGCAACCCCGATGGTATTTCCTCGGGAAAGAGATAATCATATTCCTGCAAAAGAGAAACAACAGAACTAGACAAAGCAGAGTCAATCTCGTTAGTGTTTAAAAATGCCTCTTTATACAAAAGTATGATCATTGGCTTATTTAGAAACATCGCTCTTTTGATTTCACTCGCTTTTGCACAGAAATTGAGTTTTCTCTCTATTTTTCTTTCATTGGTCAAATCTACCCTCTTTTTTTCTCCCTCTATTTTCTCGACCCTTTTCTCTCTTTCTTCTCTCAAATTTTCACTCATTTTCTTTTTGCTCTCTCATCACTCTTATTTTTCTCACTCTCATTCTTTTGTTTGCTCTCTTTTTCAGCACTCTTTTTTGGTTCCCCCTCTTGCTGCAACCTCACTTGATCTTCGTACATTTGTCTTGGTGTCATCGGAACTAAAGTTACTGTTCTTTGTTTGAACTTGAATGAGTATTTGTTGGTAAACCCATCATGTTTGACTCGTCGATCAAACTGCCATGGTCGTCCTAACAACAAATGCCCTGCTTGCATCGGAACGACATCACCAAAACCTCATCTTCATACTTTCCAATGCGAAAAGACGCTAACACCTGTCGGTTTACCCTTACTTCGCCACTATCATTGAGCCATTGTAACTTGTATGGCCTGGGATGCTTAATCAATGGTAGCCCTAGCTTTTCAACCATAGTAGTGCTGGCAACATTAGTACAACTACCTCCATTAATGATCACGCTACATACCTTGTTTTGGACGTGGCATCTAGTGTGAAAAATGTTTTCTCGCTGCACTTCTTCATCTTCCTTAACTTGCACACTTAAAGCTCGTCTTGCTACCAACAACTCGCCTTGGCCGCATATTCCTCATCATTCGCATCCTCCAAAGGTGGCATAGACTCGGTGTCGGAGTCCTCACTGTCAGTGACAATCTCTCCATTGTCTCGCATTATCATGACTCGCTTGTTCGGGCATTGACTAGCGACATGACCCCTGCCTTGGCATCTGAAACATTTAATGTCACGGTTCGTAGAGGTAGAAGTGTCGGATTTACCTTGTGAGTTGTTGCTGGTGGACTCGGGCTTATGCTCAGCCTTGGGCTTGGAAGCAGAAGAAGTTTGCGGCTTGTCTTCCCTTTTGGTGTAACTCGGCTTTTAAGAGGTGGAACCCAAAGTATGAGCCGCTCGTCCTCCTCTCTTGAGTTGTTGCTCCACCTTGATGGCGATTGCACCATATCCTCTAACTCAACATAGTGTTGCATCTCTACTTTATCATGGATCTCCTGATTCAACCCATGCAAGAACCTAGCCATCGTAGCCTCCTGATCCTCCTTGATATTAGCCCGGATCAAAATAATCTCCATTTCCTTGCAATAATCCTCTACACTCCGATTTCCTTGCCTAAGTCCCTGCAATTATTTGTATAATTCCCGGTAGTAATGGTTTGGCACAAACCTGATGCGGATCAAGGGAGCTCCAATGGTGTCAAGGTCGAAGCAAGAGGCAACAAGAAGGGTCCATTGGCTCTTCCAAGTGGGCCAATCACAAGGGCACAGGGCTAAGGCCTTTGGGACAGCCATGAACTCATGTGTACAAGAGCAAGTCACACTTGAGTTGCAAGAGCATGAATTCACTAAGTGCACAGTTGGGCTTGAAGGCACACCTAAGCTACTCTATATGCTTGAGGCGTGTTCTATTGATGAAGGGGCTGCCTAGCCTTGTTTAATTGAGCTTAAATTTATTTGGGCTTTAATTATTTATAATAGCTTGTATTTGGGTTTTAAACACATGACTTGATAGACTTTAAATAAGTCCTTGTAAGGATGGCACATTGGGCTTCACTTAAAGCCCATTCCTTAGGGGATTAGGCCTAATGGGCTTAGTTTAGGGTTTGGCTTTGTTTAGGGTATAAATACCTTCTTTAAACCTTTAGAAATCAGATTTCATTCATTGAGGTACACAAAAAAAACGTGAGTCTCTTGTTCTTCATGTGTAAGAACCCTAGCTTAGGAATTGTGAGATCTACAATCTCCATTGCAACAAGAATCTGATTTACGCTTCAAGAGTACTTGTAAGTGTTTATCTTTTCTTGATTAAATCCTTTTAAATCTTCTTCTTGAGTACAAGGGGGTTGTGGGTTTAAAGGGTAGAATCTATCTTGTTCTTTGCTTTATGCCGAATTGCCATAATCTTCTCATGAGTACATGTTTTTGATTAGGGTTGTCGTATTAAAACCTCCTCCTCATCAATGTCTTCATTTCCTCCCAAGTACCCACTGGTCTCTTTCCATTTCTCCTCCTACTAATCATTAGTTGGTCCTACCAAACTATGGTGTAATCAGAGAATTCAATGGCTGCCAACTTCACCTTTTTAGCTTCAGAGTAATTATGGCAGTCGAATACAAACTCCACTTTCTTCTCCCATTCAAGATAAGCTTCAGGATCGGATCTACCCTGGAATGATGGAATCTTCATTTTGATACTTCCCAAATTGTTATTCTCCCGATTCCTACCCTCTCTGGCCCGACCTCCATGTCTCCTATAACTCGCCACCGAATCCCTATCATATCATCCTCTCCATCAGAACCTAACCCATAGTTCCTGTCATCTTCATCCCTTTCCCTCCTAGGTTGAACCCTCTCTCTTCTTTGCATATTAGGACCATGAGGTGGCTGCCTATTTCGCACATTTTCGAATTGGTCAAGTTGTTCTTGCGTCTCCTCATATTGCATCCTCACCGTCCGGGTCAACTCTCCAATCATGGCCTCTAAACACAGCCTCCAATCACCTACTCTTTGTTCTTCATCACGATTTTGTTGAGACATGTTTTACCTACAAAGCGTGTTATAAATAGAAAAAGGACCTCACAAATTTTTCACTGCCTTACGAGTTTCACTCAAATTTATGTTCACTCAACACTCGTGTTTGTCACTCAAATTTGGCTTTTTCAACACTCTAATGCTCTAATCACTCCTGCCTTTTTCTGCTCGAAATAATCCTCTTTTGATTCTCTTCAAAACTAATCAAACAAGATCAAGATGTTCAAGTAGCAATCCACTCACGTTCTTACCAGCCGGATTGTGATGTTGATGCGGATCAAGGGAGCTCCAATGGTCTCAAGGTCGAAGCAAGAGGCAACAAGAAGGGTCCATTGGCTCTTCCAAGTGGGCCAATCACAAGGGCACTGGCTAAGGCCTTTGGGACAGCCATGAACTCATATGTACAAGAGCAAGTCACACTTGAGTTGCAAGACCATGAATTCACTAAGTGTACAATTGGGCTTGAAGGTACACCTAAGCTACTCCATATGCTTGAGGCATGTTCTATTGATGAAGGAGTTGCCGAGCCTTGTTTAATTGAGCTTAAACTTATTTGGGTTTTAATTATTTGTAATAGCTTGTGTTTGGGTTTTGAACACATGACTTGATAGACTTTAATAAGTCCTTGTAAGGATGGAACATTGGGCTTCACTTAAAGCCCATTCCTTATGGGATTCGGCCTAATGGGCTTAGTTTAGGGTTTGGCTTTGTCTAAGGTATAAATACCTTCTTTAAACCTTTGGAAATCAAATTTCTTTCATTGAGGAGGCTAAAAAAAACGTGAATTCTCTTGTTCTTCATGAACACATGTTTATGAACCCTAGCATAGGAATTGTGAGCTCTACAATCTCCACTGCAACAAGAATCTGATTTATGCTTCAAGAGTACTTGTAAGTGTTGATCTTTTCTTGATTAAATCCTTTTAAATCTTCTTGTTGAGTACAGGGGGTTGTGGGTTTAAAGGGTAGAATCTATCTTGTTCTTTGCTTTATGCCGAATTGCCATAATCTTCTCATGAGTACATGTTTTTGATTAGGGTTTTCGTATTATTTGGTATCAGAGCTTTGGCTAGATAAATTCTCATTTATCTTAGATTTTAGGTTTGAGTGTTCTGAATTCCTTGAATTCTTTTGTGCATGGAGCAATTTTTTTTGATTGTTATTGTTGTTGAATTTGCATGATTGTGTTATCTTGATTGTTCTTGCTCGATTCTTCATCCTAAAACATCATTCTTGATCCAAATTTGTGTCTTCTTGAAGCTTCTTTTTCGTTTCTATCAATTGAGATTCTGATGCGGATCAAGGGAGTGCCAATGATGTCAAGGTCGAAGCAAGAGGCAACAAAGAAGGATCCATTGGCTCTTCCAAGTGGGCCAATCACAAGGGAACGAGCTAAGGCCTTTGGGACAGCCACGAACTCATATGTACAAGAGCAAGTCACACTTGAGTTGCAAGAGCATGAATTCACTAAGTGCACAATTGGGCTTGAAGGCACACCTAAGCTACTCCATATGCTTGAGGCGTTTTCTATTGATCAAGGGGTTGCCTAGCCTTGTTTAATTGAGCTTAAATTTATTTGAGCTTTAATTATTTATAATAGCTTGTATTTTGGGTTTTAAACACATGACTTGATAGACTTTAATAAGTCCTTGTAAGGATGGCACATTGGGCTTCACTTAAAGCCCATTCCTTGGGGGATTAGGCCTAATGGGCTTAGTTTAGGGTTTGGCTTTGTCTAGGGTATAAATACCTTCTTTAAACCTTTGGAAATCAGATTTTATTCATTGAGGTACACAAAAAACGTGAGTCTCTTGTTCTTCATGTGTATGAACCCTAGCATAGGAATTGTGAGTTCTACAATCTCCATTGCAACAAGAATCTGATTTACGCTTCAAGAGTACTTGTAAGTGTTGATCTTTTCTTGATTAAATCCTTTTAAATCTTCTTCTTGAGTACAAGGGGGGTTGTGGGTTTATAGGGTAGAATCTATCTTGTTCTTTGCTTTATGACGAATTGCCATAATCTTCTCATGAGTACATGTTTTTGATTAGGGTTGTCGTATTATTTGGTATCAGAGGTTTGATTAGATAAATTCTCATTTATCTTAGATTTTAGGTTTGAGTGTTCTGAATTCCTTGAATTCTTTTGTGCGTGGAGCCATTTTTTTTGATTGTTATTGTTGTCGAATTTGCATGATTGTGTTATCTTGATTGTTCTTGCTCGATTCTTGATCCTAAAACATCATTCTTGATCCGAATTTGTGTCTTCTTGAAGCAGCTTTTTCGTTTCTATCAATTGAGATTCTGATGCGGATCAAGGGAGTTCCAATGATGTCAAGGTCGAAGCAAGAGGCAACAAAGAAGGATCCATTGGCTCTTCCAAGTGGGCCAATCACAAGGGCACGGGCTAAGGCCTTTGGGACAGCCACGAACTCATATGAACAGGAGCAAGTCACACTTGACTTGCAAGAGCATGAATTCACTAAGTGCACAATTGGGCTTGAAGGCACACCTAAGCTACTCCATATATGATTGAGGCGTTTTCTATTGATCAAGGGGTTGCCTAGCCTTGTTTAATTGAGCTTAAATTTATTTGGGCTTTAATTATTTATAATAGCTTGTATTTGGGTTTTAAACACATGACTTGATAGACTTTAATAAGTCCTTGTAAGGATGGCACATTGGGCTTCACTTAAAGCCCATTCCTTGGGGGATTAGGCCTAATGGGCTTAGTTTAGGGTTTGGCTTTGTCTAGGGTATAAATACCTTCTTTAAACCTTTGGAAATCAGATTTTATTCATTGAGGTACACAAAAAACGTTAGTCTCTTGTTCTTCATGTGTATGAACCCTAGCATAGGAATTGTGAGTTCTACAATCTCCATTGCAACAAGAATCTGATTTATGCTTCAAGAGTACTTGTAAGTGTTGATCTTTTCTTGATTAAATCCTTTTAAATCTTCTTCTTGAGTACAAGGGGGTTGTGGGTTTAAAGGGTAGAATCTATCTTGTTCTTTGCTTTATGACGAATTGCCATAATCTTCTCATGAGTACATGTTTTTGATTAGGGTTGTCGTATTATTTGGTATCAGAGCTTTGGCTAGATAAATTCTCATTTATCTTAGATTCTAGGTTTGAGTTTTCTAAATTCCTTGAATACTTTTTGTGCGTGGTGCCATTTTTTTTTTGATTGTTATTGTTGCTGAATTTGCATGATTGTGTTATCTTGATTGTTCTTGCTCGATTCATGATCCTAAAACATCATTTTTGATCCGAATTTGTATCTTCTTGAAACATCTTTTTCGTTTCTATCAATTGAGATTCTGAATCTATAAAAAAATAAGAACAAAAAAAACAAAAAAAAAACGAAAAAAAAAGGAATAAAATTCGAATTTGATCTTGATTGAGTAGTGAAATTCTGAAATTTTGTGTTAGTGTTGTTCTTGAATTAAAATTCTGCCTTTGCTTCAATTCCTTGAAAGGCTCCACTTTTCAAGCCTTAATTGGTGGAATTGCCTTGACTACAACTAATTCATTGACCAGCTCCACTTTTCATGCCTTATTTGGGGGAAATAGCATGTGCACAAATCTGATTGCATGTGAACAAGGACCACACCAAATTCTCTTGACATTTTCTTGCAATAAAATTCGTGTCCTTCCTTGAAAAGGGGCTGCTTTCATTTAATCTCTTAGTTTTTCACTCCTTGGCAGCCCTATTACACCCTCGCACACACATTTGCTTGATTGGTACTTAACAAATCAATTAAATTGGCACTATTGGTGATTCGGCTACCATTGACTTCCTTATTGAAAAAAAAAAAAAAATTCTGAATTTTTGGTATTCTTGTTTGCTTGTTTTGCTGGGGTGGAAATAACTTAGGTTCTTATTTCGTTCGCCTTGTCTATTTTTGACCGGAATTGTCTCTTTGTGATTCTAGTTATTTAATTTCTTGTTTTGAGCTACCTTTTTGCATTGTCTTGTTCTTGCACTACCGTTCCGTTTGTTTTAGGTCTTCTTTCTAGCTTTGTTCTTGCTTAATTCTCATTGTTAGGTTTTATTCTTGTCTTCCAAACTCTTCTTGTTATCTTGGGACATTTGTTGGATTCTGAAGTGCAATTGAGACGCGTGGAGGAGTGGTAAAAAGCTGGAGTGCGACCCCACACCTTTGGGAGAGAAAAGCCTACGTTTTAAAGAGAGGAACACGTGAGGGAGTGAGTGAGTGACTAACAATTTGCCTATAGTGTTCTTTCTTTTGATTTGCAGCAATGTCTAGCTCATCTAAAGAAGGAGATAGAGGGACTCTCAAGGTTGATGACCCTCAAATGCAATTCATTCTAGAAGCATTTAAAGGGCAATTTCTTCATTTGAACAAAACTCTAGAGGCCATGAATGACAAGTTGGAGAGACATGACCTGATGCGGATCAAGGGAGCTCCAATGGTGGCAAGGTCGAAGCAAGAAGAAACAAGAAGGATCCATTGGCTCTTCCACATGGGCCAATCACAAGGGCACGGGCTAAGGCCTTTGGGACATCCATGAACTCAGATGTACAAGAGCAAGTCACACTTGAGTTGCAAGAGCATGAATTCACTAAGTGCACAATTGGGCTTGAAGGCACACCAAAGCTACTCCATATGCTTGAGGCGTGTTCCATTGATGAAGGGGCTGCCTAGCCTTGTTTAATTGAGCTTAAATTTATTTGGGCTTTAATTATTTGTAACAGCTTGTATTTGGGTTTTAAACACATGACTTGATAGACTTTAATAAGTCCTTATAAGGATGGCACATTGGGCTTCACTTAAAGCCCATTCCTTAGGGGATTAGGCCTAATGGGCTTAGTTTAGGGTTTGGTTTTGTCTAGGGTATAAATACCTTCTTTAAACCTTTGGAAATCAGATTTTATTCATTGAGGTACACAAAAAACGTGAGTCTCTTGTTCTTCATGTGTATGAACCCTAGCATAGGAATTGTGAGTTCTACAATCTCCATTGCAACAAGAATCTGATTTATGCTTCAAGAATACTTGTAAGTGTTGATCTTTTCTTGATTAAATCCTTTTAAATCTTCTTGTTGAGTGCAAGGGGTTTGTGGGTTTAAAGGGTAGTAGAATCTATCTTGTTCTTTGCTTTATGCCGAATTGCCATAATCTTCTCATGAGTACATGTTTTTGATTAGGGTTGTCGTATTATTTGGTATCAGAGCTTTGGCTAGATAAATTCTCATTTATCTTAGATTCTTGGTTTGAGTTTTTTATATTCCTTGAATTCTTTTGTGCTTGGTGCCATTTTTTTTTTATTGTTATTGTTTCTGAATTTGCATGATTGTGTTATCTTGATTGTTCTTGCTCGATTCTTGATCCTAAAACATCATTCTTGATCCGAATTTGTGTCTTCTTGAAACATCAAACATCTTTTTCGTTTCTATCAATTGAGATTCTGATCCTATTATAAAAAAAGAAAGAAAGAAAGAACAACCAAAAAAAAAGCGAAAAAAAAAACGAAAAAAAAAGGGGAAATTCGAATTTGATCTTGATTGAGTAGTGAAATTCTGAAATTTGTGATAGTGTTGTTCTTGGAGAAAAAAAATTCCACCCTTGATTCAATTCCTTGAAAGACTCCACTTTTCAAGCCTTAATTGGTGGAATTGCATTGACTACAACTAATTCATTGACCAGCTCCACTTTTCATGCCTTATTTGGGGGAAATAGCATGTGCACAAATCTGATTGCATGTGAACAAGGACCACACAAAAGTCTCTTGACATTTTTCTTACTATAATTTTCGTGTGTCTCATGTAAAGGGGCTGTTTTCATTTAATTTTTTTAGTTTTCACTTCTTGGCAGCCCAATTACACCTTCACACACACTTGTGCTTGCTTGGTACTTAACAAATCAATTAAATTGACACTACTGGTGATTCGGCTACCATTGACTTCCTTATTGAAAATTCTGATTTTTGGTATTCTTGTAAGGTTCTTATTTAGTTCGCTTTGTCTCTTTTGACCAGAATTGTCTCTTTGACATTACTAGGGTGTTAATTGCTTGTGTCTGCCCTCTAGATTGATATTATCAAGTGGTGCATTGCCTTGTTCTTGCACTACCATTCTTTTTGTTTTAAGTCTTCTTTCTGGCTTTTGTTCTTGCTTAATTCTCCCAAACTCTTCTTGTTTTCTTGTGGCATTGGTTGGATTCTGAAGTGCAATTGAGACGAGTGGAGGAGTGGTAAAAGGCTGGAGTGAAACCCTACACCTTTGGGTGAGAAAAGCCCACGTTTTAAAGAGAGAAACACGTGAGGGAGTGAGTGACTAACAATCTGCCTATAGTGTTCTTCTTTTGATTTGCAGCAATGTCTAGCTCATCTAAAGAAGGAGATGGAGGGACTTTCAAAGTTGATGACCCTCAAATGCAATTCATTCTAGAAGCATTTAAGGGGCAATTTCTTCATTTGAACAAAACTCTAGAGGCCATGAATGACAAGTTGGAGAGACATGACCAAGAGTTGA
Source organism: Petrea volubilis (assembly GCA_026212405.1). Taxonomy (NCBI): domain Eukaryota; kingdom Viridiplantae; phylum Streptophyta; class Magnoliopsida; order Lamiales; family Verbenaceae; genus Petrea; species Petrea volubilis. Next base: position 11,167,290 of record CM047881.1, on the reverse strand, counting down.
AGGGAAGAAGTTCTCAATCTCATCAAGCAACTACAACAAAGGGAGGGCACACACCAATTGCTTATACCCATCGAAATTTGCAAGATGAGTTTGATGATGAAGATGAGAGGCCTGATGCGACTCACAATTGGAGGGGAGGTAGACTTGAGCGTGGAAGAGGTGGGGGAAGGTTTGGAGGCCGAAGTACTAAATATCCAGCCTATGAAGAGGAGGAGGACGAAGTGGCAGTTGACAAGGTAGATGGGAATTTGGGCAACATCAAGCTCAAGATTCCACCTTTCAAAGGCCGAAACAATGCAGAAGAATACTTGGAGTGGGAAAGAAAGGTTGAGATGATCTTTGAGTGCAATAGAGATATTCAGAAGAGAAAAAGGTGAAGATTGCAGCAGTTGAGTTCACTGAATATGCTCTGTTTTGGTGGGACCAAGTCAACTTGAGTAGAAGAAAGGTGGGGAGACGCCCCATTAACAATTGGGATGACATGAAGGAGGCAATGAGGAAACGTTTTGTACCCTCCCACTATTTTAGAGATCTACATCAGAAATTGCACAGGCTTGTGCAAGGGGCTAAGTCAGTTGAAGACTACCACAAAGACATGGAGATGTGCATGGTTAGAGCTAACATTACTGAAGATGAGGAGGTAACCATGGCTAGATTTTTTAGTGGATTGAACAAGGAAATAGCTGATGTGATTGAGCTCTACAAGTATGATTCTATGGAAGACATGCTTAACATGGCTATGAAGATAGAGAAGCAGAAGAAGACCAAGAGCTCCAACAAGTTTGCAAGCAACACCAACAACTCTTGGGGTTCTAAATGGCCTACAAAGGAGGAGAAAAAGGAGTTTCAAAACCCTAAATCAAAAGGGGCAGATTCGGGCCTCAAGGCTAAAGACTCCAATTCAGGCTCCAATTTAAAGGGTTCTAGCTCAACTACTCATAGTAGGGACATCAAGTGCTTTAAGTGCTTGGGCAAGGGTCATATCGCCTCTCAATGTCCCAATAAGAGAGTCATAGTGGCTCGGAATGGTTATGAATATTCAGAATCCGAAGGCGAGGAAGAGATGCCCAACTTAGAATCTTGTGGTGACAGTGAGGGTGAAGAAGAGGAGCAAGAAGTTGTGGTAGCACCTGAGGTTGGATCTTCTTTGGTTGCCAGGCGTGTGTTGAGTATGCAGTTGCAAGAGGAAAGCTTAGAACAGAGGGAAAACATTTTCACACGAGGTGCTTGGTGGGAGGCAAGGTTTGCACACTTATAATTGACAGTGGAAGTTGTACAAATGTGGCAAGCCTTAGTATGGTGAGTAAATTGGGATTAAAGTGTGAGAAACACCCTAGACCGTACAAGCTTCAATGGTTTAATGACATGGGCAGTGTTAGGGTGAACAAGAAGGTTGTAGTTTCTTTCTCAATTGGACCATATAAGGATGAGGTGACTTGTGATGTGGTTCCAATGCAAGCTGGCCATATTTTGCTTGGGAGGCCGTGGCAGTTTGATAGGAAAGTGCACCATGATGGTTACCTCAACCGATTCTCATTCTCCCATGAAGGTAGGCGTGTAACTCTTACTCCATTGACACCTAGTGAGGTCTATTTAGACCAAAAGAAGCTTATGGAGAGAGAGGGGCAGAATTTGGGAAATGAGGAGAAAGAGAAAGAAAGTGAAAAGAAAGAAGGAAAAGAGGCCAAACAAAAGAGTAAACAAGTAAATGGCCCAATGGTGAGAGAAAAGAAGAGTGAGGGAAGAAATAAACAAACACTTTTTGTGAGAGAAAGAGAGATCAGGAGTGCAGTTAGTGGGGGTAAACCGATCTTAATGATTCAGTTTAGAGAGTCATATTTTTCTTTGACTGACCTTGACACTTCTATTCTTCCTTCTAGTTTTGTTTCTTTATTGCAGGAGTTTTCTGATGTTTTTCCAGAAGAGATGCCGAGTGGTCTACCACCATTGAGGGGAATAGAGCATCAGATAGACTTCCTTCCTGGAGCCGCAATCCCAAACCGACCAGCATATAGGAGCAACCCCATGGAGACTAAGGAGTTGCAAAGACAAGTTGATGAGCTGTTGGAGAAGGGATTTGTGAAGAAGAGTATGAGCCCATGTGCAGTTCCAGTTCTTTTGGTACCTAAGAAGGATGGGACATGGAGGATGTGTGCTGATTGCAGAGCAGTCAACAAAATCACTATAAAGTATCGACATCCCATTCCTAGGCTAGATGACATGTTAGATGAACTACATGGTGCTAAATATTTCTCTAAAATTGATCTAATGAGTGGATATCATCAAATTAGAATGAAACCTGGAGATGAATGGAAAACTGCATTTAAAACTAAGTATGGCTTGTATGAATGGATGGTTATGCCTTTTGGGCTGACTAATGCACCTAGCACATTTATGAGGTTAATGAACCATGTTTTGCGTGCCTACTTAGGGAAATTTGTAGTTGTGTATTTTTGATGATATCCTTATTTACAGCAAGTCTATTGATGATCACATTGAGCATGTTAGGCTAGTTTTACAAGTTCTGAGACAAGAACAATTGTATGCTAAGCTTAAAAAGTGCACATTTTGCATAGATAGACTTGTATTTCTTGGTTTTATTGTGAGTTCGCAGGGTATTGAAGTGGATGACGAAAAGGTCAAGGCCATAAAGGAATGGCCCACGCCTAAAACTATATCTGAGGTAAGAAGCTTTCATGGTTTAGCTGGGTTCTACAGGCGGTTTGTGAAGGATTTTTCTACCATAGATGCGCCTCTCACAGAGACAGTGAAAAAAGAAGTTGGGTTCAAGTGGGGAGAAGCACAACAGAAAGCGTTTGATACTTTAAAGAATAAATTGTGTTCAGCTCCTATTCTTGTTTTGCCTAACTTCGATAAAACTTTTGAGATTGAATGTGATGCTTCTGGTGTAGGTATTGGAGCTGTTTTGATGCTTCTGGTGTAGGTATTGGAGCTGTTTTGATGCTTCTGGCTGCACTATTTGATGCCCAAGGAATTTGTAATTCACACGGATCATGAATCATTGAAGCATTTAAAAGGGCAAGGAAAGCTTAACAAGAGATATGGTAAGTGGGTTGAATTTATAGAGCAGTTTCCGTATGTGATTCAATATAAGCAAGGGAAAGAGGATGTCGTGGCGGGTGCATTATCCCGAAGGTATGCCTTGATCTCTACTCTTAGTTCTAAGTTGTTGGGTTTTTGAGCATATCAAAGAATTATATGTGAATGATTCTGATTTTGGGAATGTTTATGTTGCTTGTGAACATGGAGCATTTGACAAGTTTTATAGACGTGATGGCTTTTTGTTTAGGGGAAATAAACTTTGTCTACCTAAATGTTCTATACGTAACTTGCTACTGTTGGAATCACATTGTGGGGGTCTAATGGGGCATTTTGGTGTGCATAAGACTCATGACATGTTGAATGAACATTTTTATTGTCCACATATGAGAAAAGATCTTGAGAAAGTTTGTTCTTCATGTATTGCATGTAAACAGGCCAAGTCTAAGTCTATGCCACATGGTCTTTATATGCCTTTACCGGTGCCTAGCTCACCTTAGACTGATATTTCCATGGATTTTGTGCTTGGATTGCCTAGGACTAGGCGTGGGAGAGATTCTGTATATGTTGTTGTTGATAGATTTAGCAAGATGGCACACTTGATTGCATGCCATAAGACTGATGATGCAACTAACATAGTTGATTTGTTCTTTAGAGAGGTGGTGCGTTTACATGGGGTGCCACGCACCATTGTTTCCGATAGGGATGCTAAGTTCCTTTCACATTTTTGGCGTGTTTTGTGGGGTAAATTGGGAACTAAATTGCTTTATTCTACTACTTGCCATCCACAAATAGATAGACAAACTGAGGTTGTGAATAGTACTTTGGGAACCTTATTGCGTGCCATTGTTGGTAGGAATTTAAAAACTTGGGAAGATTGTTTGCCATTTATTGAGTTTGCATATAATAGGAGCATTCATTCTTCTACTGGGTTTTCACCTTTTGAGATTGTATATGGCTTTAACCCTTTAACTGTGTTGGATTTATGTCCTTTGCATGTAACTGAGATTATGAGTTTAGATGGACAAAAGAAGGCAGATTTGGTGAAGTCATTACATGAGAAAGCACGCACCAACATTGAGAAGAAGAACCGTCTTTATGCTGACAAGGCTAATAAAGGAAGGAGGCGGATTGTCTTTGCACCGGGCGATTGGGTTTGGGTTCACTTTAGAAAGGAGAGATTCCCAAACCAAAGGAAAAGCAAGTTGGATGCACGTGGTGATGGCCCATTTCAAGTTTTGGAGCGCATTAATGACAATGCCTACAAGATTGATCTACCAGGTGAGTATGGCATTTCTGCAACATTTAATGTTTCTGATCTTTCTCCTTTTGATTTGGATTCAGATTTGAGGACAAATCTTTTTGAGGAAGGAGGGAATGATGCGGATCAAGAGAGCTCCAATGGTGGCAAGGTCGAAGCAAGAGGAAACAAGAAGGATCCATTGGCTCTTCCACATGGACCAATCACAAGGGCACGGGCTAAGGCCTTTGGGACATCCATGAACTCATATGTACAAGAGCAAGTCACACTTGAGTTGCAAGAGCATGAATTCACTAAGTGCACAATTGGGCTTGAAGGCACACCTAAGCTACTCCATATGCTTGAGGCATGTTCTATTGATGAAGGGGCTGCCTAGCCTTGTTTAATTGAGCTTAAATTTATTTGGGCTTTAATTATTCGTAAAAGCTTGTATTTGGGTTTTAAACACATGACTTGATAGACTTTAATAAGTCCTTATAAGGATTGCACATTGGGCTTCACTTAAAGCCCATTCCTTAGGGGATTAGGCCTAATGGGCTTAGTTTAGGGTATAAATACCTTCTTTAAACCTTTGGAAATCAGATTTTGTTCATTGAGGTAGACAAAAAAAACGTGAGTCTCTTGTTCTTCATGTGTAAGAACCCTAGCATAGGAATTGTAAGTTCTACAATCTCCATTGCAACAAGAATCTGATTTATGCTTCAAGAGTACTTGTAAGTGTTGATCTTTTCTTGATTAAATCCTTTTAAATCTTCTTCTTGAGTACAAGGGGGTTGTGGGTTTAAAGGGTAGAATCTATCTTGTTCTTTGCTTTATGCCGAATTGCCATAATCTTCTCATGAGTGCATGTTTTGGATTAGGGTTGTCGTATTATGACCAAGAGTTGAAGGGAAGGAGTTCTCAATCTCATCAAGCAACTACAACAAAGGGAGGGCATACACCATTTGCTCATACCCATCGAAATTTGCAAGATGAGTTTGATGATGAAGATGAGAGGCCTGATGTGACTCACAATTGGAGGGGAGGTAGACTTGAGCGTGGAAGAGGTGGGGGAAGGTTTGGAGGCCGAAGTACTAGATATCCAGCCTATGAAGAGGAGGAGGACGAAGTGGCAGTTGACAAGGTAGATGGGAATTTGGGCAACATCAAGCTCAAGATTCCACCTTTCAAAGGCCGAAACAATGCAGAATAATACTTAGAGTGGGAAAGAAATGTTGAGATGATCTTTGAGTGCAATAGATATTCAGAAGACAAAAAGGTGAAGATTGCAGCAGTTGAGTTCACCGATTATGCTCTATTTTGGTGGGATCAACTCAACTTGAGTAGAAGAAAGGTGGGGAGACGCCCCATTAGCAATTGGGACGACATGAAGGAGGCAATGAGGAAACGTTTTGTGCCTTCCCACTATTTTAGAGAGCTACATCAGAAATTGCACAGGCTTGTGCAAGGGGCTAAGTCAGTTGAAGACTACCACAAAGACATGGAGATGTGCATGGTTAGAGCTAACATTACAGAAGCTGAGGAGGTAACCATGGCTAGATTTTTGAGTGGTTTGAACAAGGAAATAGCTGATGTGATTGAGCTCTACAAGTATGATTCTATGGAAGGCATGCTTAACATGGCCATGAAGATAGAGAAGCAGAAGAAGACCAATGATGCTAACCTCGCCAGCCAAGCTAAAGCAACGAGACCCGACAACAATATTGGACCCTAGGACAGCTCTTCGCTCAGGTTTCGAGAGTGGGGGGAAAACAGCAACCCAATACCTCACACAAAACACGAACCTTGGAAAGGAATCCTCAACCCAATGTTTTAGTGGAAGGACGAACCTTGGTGTGTCGTAGACGCCACCAACGGTGATGGAAATCCGTTGGATAAGTCGGTGTTTGAACGCCACAAGAACAAAGTCTTGATAAGTTCGACAGTTCGTAAAGAACCAAAGAGAAAACTCTCAATTTTGATAAAACGTATGCTGAATTTTACATTGCAGCCGCAGCGTTAATATAGGCTGACATACAAAAACGTTTTTTGGTTTTTACCAAAAATAATAAACCCTAATGAAGACCTAAATAACATGCCTTAAATGGAAAAGGAAACTTCCACAATTCTAGTGGCTTTATAATCAGCCAAATCACACATATAAAGGAAAGGAAATTAGGGCTGTAAATTTGCCAAAATTAAAACAAGGAAAGTTCTCTATTTGCCCTTTAAATCATGCTGAAATTAATGATACGAATCTTGCCCCTTTAATTCATGCTTGAGAAAGGCCCATCACTAGCTTGAATTAAGTTGAGCAGCCCCAAGTTTTCATTTGAGTCCATCTTGCACTTTGGATCAGTTCATAAGTCTTGAATAAGTCCATTGAGTGCTTCTTTAAATTTCTTGGCTCAGGCTCTTGTAATTGGTCCAACGGGTACTTGTAACAGATCCTTAGATGTGGCATTCCGATTCTCATCATTCCCCTCCTCTTGAAAAGGATTTGTCCTCAAATCATTGCCTACATCGAAAGGAAATAAGTCAGAAACATCGAAAGTTGCACTAACATTATACTCACCTGGTAGGTCTAACTTGTAGGCATTGTCATTAATGCGCTCAAGGACTTGGAACGGTCCATCCCCACGTGGTAAAAGCTTTGGACGTCGTTGAGCAGGAAACCTCTCCTTGCGTAAATGCAGCCAAACCCAGTCTTCGGGTTCAAAAACCAGCTTGTGTCGCCCTTTGTTGGCTTGCTTCGCATATTGCTCCGTTCGTCCCTCAATATTGAGCCTTGCCTTTTCATGAATCTGTCTAACAAAATCAGCCTTTTTCTTTCCATCCATGTTAACATGTTCAGACAAAGGCAAAGGAGTTAAATCCAATGGAGTTAAAGGATTAAAACCATAAACAAGTTCAAACGGTGAAAACTTAGTGGCAGAATGAATGGTTCTATTATATACAAACTCAACATGTGGCAAACACTCCTCCCAAGTTTTGATGTTTTTCTTAATGATTGCCCTCAACAAAGTTGACAAAGTCCTATTTACTACCTCAGTTTGACCATCGGTTTGTGGGTGACAAGTAGTAGAAAATAAAAGCTTAGTTCCCAACTTACACCACAAGGTCTTCCAAAAGTAACTCAAGGACTTGGCGTCCCTATCCGAAACAATTGTTCTAGGCATACCATGTAACCTTACCACTTCCCTAAAGAACAAGTCGGCAGTATGTGAGGCATCATCTGTTTTATGACACGGGATAAAATGTGCCATCTTAGAGAATCTATCCACAACCACAAAGATTGAATCCCTACCACGCTTTGTCCTAGGCAATCCTAACACAAAGTCCATTGAGATATCCACCCAAGGTTCACTAGGAATAGGCAGTGGCGTATATAATCCATTTGGTTGCACTCGAGATTTTGCCTGTTTACAAGTGACACACCTTCCACAGATTCTCTCAACATCCCTTTTCATGTGTGGCCAAAAGAAGTGTTCCTGCAAAATGGCCAGTGTCTTTACAACTCCAAAATGCCCCATTAACCCTCCACTATGGGATTCCCTTACTAACAAGTCTCGCAATGAGCAATTAGGCACACATAGTTTATTCTCCCGAAACAAAAAGTTCTCATGCCTAAAGAACTTACCCGAAGCTTTCCCCTCACAGTTTCTATACTCTTCACAAAAATCTTGGTCTAAAGGATACAATTCCTTAATATGCTCAAAACCAAGTAATTTAGATTCAAGAGTAGAAATCAATGCATACCTGCGAGAAAGTGCATCGGCGACCACATTCTCTTTACCTTGTTTGTACCGAATGACATGGAAATGTCTCAATGAACTCCATCCATCGAGCATGTCGCCTGTTCAACTTTTGTTGACCCTTCAAGTGCTTCAGTGACTCATGATCAGTGTGAGCCACGAACTCCTTGGGCCATAAGTAATGTTGCCATGTTTCCAAAGCTCGGACCAAAGCGTATAGCTCCTTGTCATAAGTTGGGTAGTTCAACATTGCACCACTTAGCTTCTCACTGAAGTACGCTATTGGCCTCCCTTCTTGCATAAGCACAGCGCCAATACCTATCCCTGAAGCATCACATTCAATTTCAAATGTCTTTTTAAAGTTAGGCAAAGATAATAAAGGAGCATTTGTCAACTTTTGCTTGAGAAGCTGAAACGCCTTCTCTTGCTCTTCACCCCACTTAAAACCAATGTTCTTCTTTATTATTTCGGTGACTGGTGCAGCCAAGGTGCTAAAATCTTTCACAAACCGCCGGTAGAAACTAGCAAGTCCATGAAAACTCCGTACATTGCCTACGTTTGTAGGAGTAGGCCACTCTTGGATTGCCCAGATCTTTTCTTCATCAACCTGTATTCCCTGTGCACTAATAACAAAGCCCAAAAACACAAGTCGATTGGTGCAAAAAGTGCACTTTTTCAAGTTAGCAAACAACTTTTCTTTTCTAAGCACATCTAAGACAGACTTAACATGCGCAACATGGTCATCCAAGTTTTTGCTATAAATGAGGATGTCATCAAAGTAAACCACAACAAATCTTAATACGACAGCCCTAATCAAAAACATGTACTCATGAGAAGATTATGGCAATTCGGCATAAAGCAAAGAACAAGATAGATTCTACCCTTTAAACCCACAACCCCCTTGTACTCAAGAAGAAGATTTAAAAGGATTTAGTCAAGAAAAGATCAACACTTACAAGTACTCTTGAAGCACAAATCAGATTCTTGTTGCAATGGAGATTGTAGAACTCACAATTCCTATGCTAGGGTTCTTACACATGAAGAAGAAGAGACTCACGTTTTTTGTCTATCTCAAATGAACAAAATCTGCTTTCCAAAAGGTTTAAAGAGGGTATTTATACCCTAGACAAAGCCAAACCCTAAACTAAGCCCATTAGGCCTAATCCCCTAAGGAATGGGCTTTAAGTGAAGTCCAATGGGCCATCCTTACAAGGACTTATTAAAGTCTATCAAGTCTTGTGTTTAAAACCCAAATACAAGCTATTACAAATAATTAAAGCCCAAATAAATTTAAGCTCAATTAAACAAGGCTAGGCAGCCCCTTCATCAATTGAACACGCCTCAAGCATATGGAGTAGCTTAGGTGTGCCATCAAGCCCAATTTGGCACTTAGTGAATTCATGCTCTTGCAACTCAAGTGTGACTTGCTCTTGTACATATGAGTTCATGGCTGTCCCAAACGTCTTAGCCCGTGCCCTTGTGATTGGCCAACTAGGAAGAGCCAATGGATCCTTCTTGTTGCCTCTTGCTTCGGCCTTGACACCATTGGAGCTCCCTTGATCCGCATCATTCCCTCCTTCCTCAAAAAGATTTGTCCTCAAATCTGAATCCAAATCAAAAGGAGAAAGATCAGAAACATTAAATATTGTAGAAATGCCATACTCACCTGGTAGATCAATTTTGTAGGCATTGTCATTAATGCGCTCCAAAACTTGGAATGGGTCATCACCATATGCATCCAACTTGCTTTTTCTTTGGTTTGGGGATCTCTCATTTCTAAAGTGAACCCAAACCCAATCACCCGGGTCAAAGACAATCCGCCTCCTTCCTTTATTAGCCTTGTCAGCATAAAGACGGTTCTTCTTCTCAATGTTGGTGTGTGCTTTCTCATGTAATGACTTCACCAAATCTGCCTTCTTTTGTCCATCTAAACTCACAAGCACAGTTACATGCAAAGGACATAAATCTAGCACAGTTAAAGGGTTAAAGCCATATACAATCTCAGAAGGTGAAAAACCAATAGAAGAATGAATGCTCCTATTATATGCAAACTGAATAAATGGCAAACAATCTTCTCAAGTTTTTAAATTCTTACCAACAATTGCACGCAATAAGGTTCCTAAAGTCCTATTCACAACCTCAGTTTGTCCATCTGTTTGTGGATGGCAAGTAGTAGAATAAAGCAATTTAGTTCCCAATTTAGCCCACAAAACACGCCAAAAATGTGAAAGGAACTTAGTATCCCTATCGGAACCAATGGTGCGTGGCACCCCATGTAAATGCACCACCTCTCTAAAGAACAAATCAGCTATGTTAGTTGCACCATCAGTCTTATGGCATGCAATAAAGTGTGCCATCTTGCTAAACCTATCAACAAAAACATATATAGAATCTCTCCCACGCCTAGTCCTAGGCAATCCAAGCACAAAATCCATAGAAATACCAGTCCAAGGTGAACTAGGCACAGGTAAAGGCATATAAAGACCATGTGGCATAGACTTACACTTGGCCTGTTTACATGCAATACATGAAGAGCAAACTTTCTCAACATCTTTTCTCATATGTGGCCAATAAAAATGTTCATTCAACATGTCATAAGTCTTATGCACACCAAAATGCCCCATTAGACCCCCACAATGTGATTCCAACACTAGCAAGTTATGCATAGAACATTTAGGTAGACAAAGTTTATTTCCCCTAAACAAAAAGCCTTCATGTCTATAAAACTTGTCAAGTGCTCCATGTTCACAAGCAACATAAACATTCCCAAAATCAGAATCATTCACATATAATTCTTTGATATGCTCAAAACCCAACAACTTAGATCCAAGAGTAGAGATCAAGGCATACCTTCGGGATAATGCATTTGCCACGACATTCTCTTTCTCGTGCTTATATTGAATCACACACGGAAACTGCTCTATAAATTCAACCCACTTACCATGTCTCTTGTTAAGCTTACCTTGCTCTATTCCCCTCAATGGTAGTAGACCACTCGGCATCTCTTCTGGAAAAACATCAGAAAACTCCTGCAATAAAGAAACACAACTAGAAGGAAGAATAGAAGTGTCAAGGTCAGTCAAAGAAAAATATGACTCCCTAAACCGAATCATCAAGATTGGTTTACCCTCACTAATTGCACTCCTGATCTCTCTTTCTCTCACAAAAAGTGTTTGTTTATTTCTTCCCTCACTCTTCTTTTCTCTCACCATTGGGCCATTTACTTGTTTACCTCTTTTGTTTGGCCTCTTTTCCCTCTTTCTTTTCACTTTCTTTCTCTTTCTCCTCACTTCCCAAATTCTGCCCCTCTCTCTCCATAAGCTTCTTTTGGTCTAAATAGACCTCACTAGGTGTAAGAGTTACACGCCTTCCTTCATGGGAGAATGAGAATCGATTGAGGTAACCATCATGGTGCACTTTCCTAATCAAACTCCCAAGCCTTGAGGCCCGAAACTGCCCCTTTTGGTTTAGGGTTTTGAAATTCCTTTTTCTCCTCCTTTGTAGGCCATTTAGAACCCCAAGAGTTGCTAGTGTTGCTTGCAAACTTGTTGGAGTTCTTGCTCTTCTTCTGCTTCTCTATCTTCATGGCCATGTTAAGCATGTCTTCCATAGAATCAAACTTGTAGAGCTCAATCACATCAGCGATTTCCTTGTTCAAACCACTTAAAAACCGAGCCATGGTTACCTCTTCATCTTCTGCAATGTTAGCTCTAACCATGCACATCTCCATGTCCTTGTGGTAGTCTTCAACTGACTTAGCCCCTTGCACAAGCCTGTGCAATTTCTGATGTAGCTCTCTAAAATAGTGGGAAGGTACAAAACGCTTTCTCATTGCCTCCTTCATGTCGTCCCAATTGCTAATGGGGCGTCTCCCCACCTTTCTTCTACTCAAGTTGAGTTGATCCCACCAAAATAGAGCATAATCAGTGAACTCAACTGCAGCAATCTTCACCTTCTTCTCTTCTGAATATCTATTGCACTCAAAGATCATCTCAACCTTTCTTTCCCACTCCAAGTATTCTTCTGCATTGTTTCGGCCTTTGAAAGGTGGAATTTTGAGCTTGATGTTGCCCAAATTCCCATCTATCTTGTCAACTGCCACTTCGTCTTCCTCTTCTTCATAGGCCGGATTTCTAGTACTTCGGCCTCCAAACCTTCCCCTACCTCTTCCATGCTCAAGTCTGCCTCCCTCCAATTGTAAGTCTCACTAGGCCACTCATCCTCATCATCAAACTCATCTTGTAAATTTCGACGGTTATGAGCAAATGGTGTATGCCCTCCCTTTGTTGTAGTTGCTTGATGAGATTGAGCACTCCTTCCCTTCAACTCTTGGTCATGTCTCTCCAACTTGTCATTCATGGCCTCTAGAGTTTTGTTCAAATGAAGAAATTGCCCTTTAAATGCTTCTAGAATGAATTGCATTTGAGGGTCATCAACCTTGAAAGTCCCTCCATCTCCTTCTTTAGATGAGCTAGACATTGCTGCAAATCCAAAAGAAAGAACACTATAGGCAGATTGTTAGTCACTCACTCACTCCCTCACGTGTTTCTCTCTTTAAAACGTGGGCTTTTCTCTCCCAAAGGTGTAGGGTCGCACTCTAGCCTTTAACCACTCCTCCACGCGTCTCAATTGCACTTCAGAATCCAACAATGCCAAAGATAACAAGAAGAGTTGGAAGACAAGGATAAAACCTACAAGGAGAATTAAGCAAGAACAAAAGCTAGAAAGAAGACAATTCCGGTCAAAATAGACAAGGCGAACGAAATAAGAACCTAAGTTATTTCTACCCCAGCAAAACAAGCAAACAAGAATACCAAAATTCAGATTTTTTTTTTTTTTTCAATAAGGAAGTCAATGGTAGCCGAATCACCAATAGTGCCAATTTAATTGATTTTGTTAAGTACCAAGCAAGCACAAGTGTGTGTGAAGGTGTAATTGGGCTGCCAAGAAGTGAAAACAAAAAAAATTAATGAAAACAGCCCTTTATAAGAGACACACGAAATTATAGAAAGAAAAATGTCAAGAGAGCTTTTGTGTGGTCCTTGTTCACATGCAATTTCCCCCAAATAAGCATGAAAAGTGGAGTTGGTCAATGAATAGGTGTAGTCAATGCAATTCCACAAATTAAGGCTTAAAAAGTGGAGCCTTTCAAGGAATTGAATCAAGGGTGGAATTTTTTTTTTCTCCAAGAACAACACTAAACACAAATTTCAGAATTTCACTACTCAAACAAGATCAAATTCGAATTTTCCCTTTTTTTTTTCGTTTTTTTTTGTTTTTTTTTTTTGTTTGTTCTTTCTTTTCTCTCTTTTTTTTATAATAGGATCAGAATCTCAATTGATAGAAACGAAAAAGATGCTTGATGTTCAAGAAGACACAAATTCGGGATCAAGAATGATGTTTTAGGATCAAGAATCGAGCAAGAACAATCAAGACAACACAATCATGCAATTCAGCAACAATAACAATAAAAAAAAAATGGCACCAAGCACAAAAGAATTCAAGGAATACAAAAAAACTCAAACCTAGAATCTAAGATAAATGAGATTTATCTAGCCAAAGCTCTGATACCAAATAATACGACAACCCTAATCAAAAACATGTACTCATGAGAAGATTATGGCAATTCGGCATAAAGCAAAGAACAAGATAGATTCTACCCT